>JBBMJZ010413095.1:1859082-1886213 GCA_037833815.1 Zingiber zerumbet
GGCAGTCTGGCTCTAATCAGCTAGATGTAATCTCACCCATCATTTTTTTAGGCTTTAAGCCTATAGAGTTGTCATATTCACTTACATATATATACTTTGAGTCCTGATTGGTAGAATGAAAGTAAATCTAGCTAGTCAATTAGATTCATTAATAGGAATTGAATCCAGTCACTTTAAACAATTTAAAAGTGGTTCACAATCATAAAGACCTCAAGTTTGTGTTAAATTAACATTAATTGTTGCATTATTAAGGTTCCTCGAGTCTACGCAAGCTTGTTTTTCCAAATTTTGAGCTATGTAGGGCCATCAAGTGGCAAATAGACGATTTGTTTGCCCTCGGCGTTTCCGTCAATCTGTTCTTAGGTCAATACGAAAGAGGTAAATCACGGATGACTATACTGGCCATTAGTACAGGTGACTAAGAAATGGGGGAAGACATGCTCGGACGTGTCGAGTTTCGACCTCAAGATCTCATGTGGCAACACCTCGTGTCTTAACCACCCCACTGCCCCAAGGGGACTATGTAGGGTTGTCAAAGACATATGACCAATAGTGCTTGATAACCCTAGAGGTTTGATTAGAGGCTCCGTGTTTATGACAAATGAACATTGTCATACTTCTACAATTTCTCTATTCATGCATATTGTTCCTATAGGAGATCGTCGTCGGATAAGTCAATGAAAAGTAATTGTCACGAAGAATATTGCAGATGATACGATGGCGAAGGGGAATCACAAAGTTCTTGCAAATATTCAATAAAAGATTAGAATGAGTGTCGAGGTTGAACTCAACGTAATAATTATTTAAGAGTTAGAGAATGTTGAGAAGCAATGAAGTGTGGTAGAAGAGTTTGAATGTTTGTGTGTGCATATCTGTGCTTACGAGAGCGGATGACTTTATATAGGGCTACAGTTGTGCCCTTGCGTTATCACATGTTTGTCCACATATTCCAAGAGAAATGGCTCTGTTGCTAACATCTCCTAGGAGAAACAACTACCCATGTTTTTTGAAAAAGGGTAAAACAAGCCACATAGGATGTAGGTCCCAACCGAGAATGACAGAACTGAAAAGACTCTACTGAACTGAGTAAGTATGTTGACCAAATAGGAGAAATAAGACAACCGAGCTAAAAGAGTCTAGTTAACCAAGTTAAGGAAGTCTGTTTGGCCGAGTCGCTGAGTTTGGAGGAGTTTATGAAACCAAACTCAGAGGACTGAGTTGGAGAGGTTTAGAAAACTTATGCTGAAGGAGTCTAGTTATGCTAAACTGAGGGAGTCAGGTGTGCTAAACTGTTTCAGATCCGATCCAATCCTTCTGATGTACATCCTAGCGTAACTTTTGATACAACGATTTGACTCTTGACCTATCTTACCAAACGTAGCCTCTTATAGCCACTGCATCATATATGATATTTTTTTTAGATTTTAAATCCTTTATAATTGTTAAACACTGGTGGTCACAAGTGTTTGGTAGCCTTAAAATGGTATACATGCATGTTAAAAGAGCATCTTTAATTTGTGCTTACAGGTCGTGTCAAATGAGCATTGTTACACTCTTGGAAGTTTTACTGAGTTTGTCCATGCTAGTTTTTTTTGTCTTATTTTGAGCGTTGTAGGACCATCAAATACTTTGTTTAATCAAATGTGTTTGACAACTACCTACCCACTTATTAGTCAATTGAAAGCTATTAAAATTGGTTAATCATCGTTAAATACTTTTGGTAAAAAATATTTAACGATCCTAAAGACCTTAGATTCATGTAAAATGTGCATTGTTGTATTCTTATGGGTCACTTGAGCCTCTATTCATGTTATATATATATATATATATATATATATATAACAATTATATTCATATGACAAAAGATGATTTACTCGCCCTAGCGCGCCTACCAATCTATTTATAGGCTAACA
The DNA here is from genome assembly GCA_037833815.1 of Zingiber zerumbet. NCBI lineage: Eukaryota > Viridiplantae > Streptophyta > Magnoliopsida > Zingiberales > Zingiberaceae > Zingiber > Zingiber zerumbet. The sequence goes on from JBBMJZ010413095.1 coordinate 1,860,996, forward strand.
TGGAGGCTAACGCATGGGGGAGGACATGCTTAGACACGTCGAATTTCGACCTCAATACCTCATATGATAACACCTCATACCTCAACTCCTACACTACCCCAAATATATCTTCCAAAAATAAAGGCTCATTATATTCTATCTAATGTTCATTTCATTCAATTTTCACATTATAGGGACCTAAATATATTTTTTTACTAAGGTGTTTGATGACTTTTAGTCTCATGATAAAAAAAAAAAAGTAAAATCATCATTTTAACATCCCAACATACTTTGAAAGAGAATAAAAAAAACTTATTCAATTTTAACTAGACAACCTTTCTAAATAAGGAAATATTAATCACTGACAGCAAGGTTTGATGACTTATAGTAGATTGCTTAATCAATGGAATGCGACCTAATATAATTGCAATGGATTAGTTATAATCAAATGACACTTTTAATCAAACAAAAAAAATAAATGTTTGACAAGATCTCAACTTTTTAAGCCTTCTTGATAAAAAAAAGTTTCTATTTTTTACGATGTTAGAGATTTTAAATTCAAATTAAATTGAGATGTTTGCATAATGTATTAAGTATGTCCATTTTTATTTGTCTTGATTTGAGTCTTTCATTTATTTATTAATTAGTAATCTAAGTATTTAGTTTTTTAAATCAATTAATTTAGGAGGGGATCAGCATGATCATAAAGTTTTTCATTGACCATTAGGACATTCACAAACCACTTTCATTATGACATCTACCAACTCATCAAAAAGTATGAGGTCTGTCATATACTTATTATAACAACATATTTTTTTCATCCATATTTTTTTAATATTAATACTCATTCTTTGTGGGACTCATAATCCATTCAATCATTTTAAAATTATATCATATTAAATAAATATATTTTAAAATATTTAAATAAATATTATTATTTTAATATATTTTAAAATTTATAGTTTTTTAATAAAAAAATAAAAAAAGATGCATGTTTTCAAGAGAAGATAGATTAAGTGCGTGATAAGTGAAATATTTTTTTTTATAAACATCATTTCTTTATTATTTCTTTTATAAAAAAGTTAATTGACCATGTTCAAGTTTTTATTATTATTATTATTATTATTATTATTATTTATAAAGAAGGCGTGTTTAATTACTCGAACGTGTCCAACCTGTAGTGGTTTGAACACAAAAAATTAATTATAACACCAATTAAAAGTAATAATTATAGAAGTACTCAGGATAAATTTAAAAATATTTATAGAGGTCATCCAAATAGAAAATATAGAATCACCACATTAACAACCTCCCATGTGACGATCCTACATCAATAGAAGGAGGTTTATCAAGGCACATGTGTTAAGTGCATGGTAGGACGAATACATATGATGCCAGTGGTGGATTCAGGAATTAAAGTACAGAGGGACAATTTTTACGCGGAACAAGGGGCGGTATTCTTTATTTCCACCGGTGGAACCCCACAGCCCTATAGTACTAGGGGTTCCACTGTTGGCAAGGGGGGCGACCACTGATGCTGCCCCTCGCTAGATCCGCCCTTGGATGATGCATTCCCTAAGACTTGAACCCCTGCCTACTACATATACACTACCTGAATTTAAGATAATTGCATTTTCAAATGTAGATATGCTATCTTTAATGTTGACCCCATAGATATAGAGGGAGATAAATACAAGTATACTAGCATTAGATATATAGTAGGATAAAATCTATGTCATCAGTTCTTGAAAAATTAACTCTGGACTATTATGTTAAAGATATCATATGTTCACTGTTCATGCTACGCCAAGTGTCAGCTCATAGCCGATTATCCAAGTTGTTAGGAGACCGAAGACGTATTTTTCTTTTGAAATACCTGTGCTAGCTGAAAATTATAAATTTACCATCCTCTAATTATGCGAACACTTCATTGGAACATGTTTAGTCACAATTGAAATTATATCTAGCTGACTAGAATTTAATTTTAATTGACTATTATATTGAACACTTTGAGTTGATGATTCAATTTCAATCGGTGGCTTTGATAAGAATTGACTCGTTGAAATAAATTGAGTAGGTATTTTAGAAAATAAATTCAACCTTTGATAATTCTAAAATATGACTCTGGTGCAGCGATAAGTTATAGGACCGAATAATCCTGAATTGGTGGCTAATTATTTGCACGTCCGAAATTATGACAAGTAAACTTTTTTTTAGGATTGAATTGATCATTTTCAGAATTAATTAAAGAATTAGATAGCTCGTGGGTAAGTAGTCCGCCGGACCCATCACGTTCATGACTTTACGCCCGAACCAAGACACACGTCACGATCCTAAAGGCTCCTTTCGTGGCAGTATCCTGACCCGGAAAACGTACAGAATCCTTCCACCCGCCCCGTCCGGTCCGTTGCTCTTCAGTCTTCACCCAATTCTTTCCATCCCTGGTGTTCGCCATCTTCCAATGAATCTTCCGCTGTCCTCGTTCCGTCTGCCTTCCTTTTTCATAAATATACATTAAAGAAAATGCAAGTATAAATACCCACGGCACCTCCTCCCATTCGATACCGAAAGTAGTTACGAGTTTGAATCTTCCTTTGTCCCTGCGCTCCGGCAAACCGAAAACCCTAGTGGACGGGCAGATCCATGGAGACGATCCCGAAGGAGAACGGATCGACGACGGCGGCGACGCCGATCCGCGCGGCGACGAACCCTATGGTCACGCCGCTGCTCACCGACCTGTACCAGTTTACCATGGCTTATGCCTACTGGAAGGCTGGGAAGCACCTCGAGCGCGCCGTGTGAGTTGCTCCAGCTCCCTTGCCCTGTCATATTGGATTGTTATTGTTATCTCAACTTTCGGACGGGTAGTATCGCTCCGGCGTTAGTTTTTTTTTTTCGTCGGAAAGAATTCACACGAACTGGCTCTTTAACTGAGTTGGTTGGTGGTTACGGTCGTGGTTTTCCTTGTTGTTTTTTTTCTTTTAACATCTGGTCCCTCAGAGAGTTCGTCGATACTCAGTACGCTGGTTTTGACTGCCATGATGGAAATCAGAGGGAGATTTAATTGCATGCTTTGTTTAACATGATGTATCTCGATGATTTAGTTGTATGGGCGTTTGGATTGCTAAATCAGATCGTTTGAGATTGTTTTTCGATTCATTTCAAGACGCAAATTTGAATCTATCACTGAAATGTAGTTAAATAAACTCTATATGCGTTGTTTTTGTATCTCTCATCAATTCTGCTTTGAAATAGTCTCCCTTGTTATCTTGTTTATGTCAGTCTGCATTATTTTATATAAATTCAACTTGATGAAGATAACTATTTAAATCAAAATATGTTAGCTCCTTATAAGCGTTTCTATGTGATTGTCTTACTTGAAAGACATTAGTGACAGCATTTAATAGTACTTCTTGTATTGGTTGTCAATACACATTAAAAAGAAGTCATTGTTAAATTGAGATAAAATATTGTCAGGTTCTTGTTATCTACTGCCTCTTAATCGATTTTAGTTTACATTTTGCCAAAGAAGCTGTACATGTAGTCCATAATACCACATAAAGGATGAAATTTTCTAGGTGGTTGCTCCCTATAATAGAATATGATTTGGAATATTCTCACTTTCATAGCAACATCATGCTATTTTCAACCATAGAGAATGCCTTCCTGATTAAAAAAAAGTATAGAGAATGCCTTCTGATTATCTATGGGGAGCAAAATCAATCATTGCAACATGTTTGTCATCCATAATCTTTAGGGTATTATGATAAACAATATTCCTTACTGTATGCCAAAAAATGTTTATTTGAAAGTATACAATATGAGTCAGAAAGTAATTTTTGTGATGTTTTAATAATTCAACTAAGAACTTACTATTTTTTGTTGGAAAAATGTGTTGATAAATGAGAACTTTCCCATGATAGGCCAGATATTGCAGCCTCTTGTTACTGCTAAACTTGAGCTGAAAGATTGTTTGCATATTTTAGATAATATAATCTCAATTACTAACTTGAAGTAACTCTTTTACTGAGTATAGCCTTGAGTGCAATTACTTTACCTTTTCTTCATATGTATTGTTGGCCCTTTAGTTCATCATGTTATATTCATGAAGTATATAATGTATACTTGGAAATATTCTAATTTGTTATTCTTGTGCTCAAATCTGGGAGTTTTACTGTTATTTTGGGTTATAAAACTTACTGGTTATTTTTAAACTGGTATATCTTTTTTCGTGAATTCAATTTGTTGCAGATTTGATCTATATTTCCGTAAAAATCCCTTTGGTGGCGAATACACAGTCTTTGCTGGTCTAGAAGAATGCATTCGTCTCATTGCTAACTTTCATTTTAAGAAGGATGATATCTCTTTCATGCGTTCAGTTATGCCCAATTGTGAGGTACAACATGCCAGTTAGTTGCTTGAAGTATACTTTCTTAAGTTTCAGTTTCTTTTGAATCATTTTTGAGTAGTTACATAAAGGCAATGATTTGGTCATGCCTTAGAACAAGCAACTTCTCCGATCAGAATTATCAACAAAAATTACTAGGATATATGTTAAAGGTAGAGCTGGCATTTTGACTCAGGCCTGTATGTCTACACTAGGTGATCTGCATGCCTCATGAATTTTCCTTTTTCTAACGAGAATATGTTGGTTTTTGAGGCTTAAAAGCAAATGTGGCTATGTACCTTGTCATCCTAAGACTAATCCAGTCAATTGGAAGATATATTGAATGTTCTCTATGGACTATTAAATATTAAGCAGAGATGTGCTAATGTTTGTAAGCTTTGGAGTATCCTTTTGCAAATGTTTATACAATATTATGGAACAATTCTAATTGTTGATTAAGAAATTTTGTACTTAAGATGTTAAGTTCTGATGCAGTAGAGACGAGTAAGATGGAACTAGCAATCACAGTGAATAACTAACAAAATTTAAAAACATACTACTGAAAATTTTTGTTAAATAGTGGATGAACTTATCCAAGACTATAAATATCATCATGTCACTATATGCTTGAAAGTCCCATCAAAGGCTCAGTGTTGTCTAACATACTCTAAGAGTATTCTGTTTATTGGGAATCACTTTTTTTATGCAATCACTTCTTTGATCAAATTGTATATCTTTCCTCTCATACAGGAACCTTTTTCCTTAAGAAAATTTTGGTGTTAGTGCTATTGTTAAATAGGAATCATTCTGGAAAAAACAAAAAAAACCTTCTTCATTAACATATAAATTGGATTTACTTGTCGTTTTTCCTGTTCAATTGTTTTTTTAATAATATATTCTTACTTTACTGGTTACACATCTATACACATTATAGATCCTTCAGACTCTAATAACTTATTTCATAATTCACATTTGTATTTTTCCCTACTTTCAAGTAAGGCTTTATATCACAATCTTATGGTTCTACTTAATTTTGTAACTGAAATTGCATCACAACACGAGTAAGCCTTGATTCATAATTGTGATATACCGAACATATTCATGTATCACATAGAAGCAATAATTCTCAGATCCTTAACCAATCATCCAAAAAAGCTTGTGAAAGTTACAAAGGAGATAATACAAGCAACCAATAGTAAGTCAATATTCTAGAATAGCATTCCAAAGGTCTATCCTCATCAATTTGATTTTGTTATATGGCTAAACAAAATTTAACTTGAATTCTTTATTCTCAATGCCAGATGGTAATTTTTATGAAGACCTTAGTATAATATTCCTCGGTCATAAGTCTTAACTTCATATCTTCAGCAGTTCAGCGTTGCTAGAACTGAGTCATTTAACATCAATAAGCATGAGAACGATACTTTATTATTCTGTGCATAATCTCCTGCCATATTTGTAGTTGTCATTACCCAAAAGTTGCTAACTAACTCCATGGCAAGACATCTACCTTGAGGAATAACTTACTGACAAGGTCTTCTGAATGAATCCTTCTTTCTCGATGAAAATTTTTTTTTTCCACTTCCAGATCATTCACGTACACAGAAAAATGAGTTTTTGATAAAAGTTTATTGTAACTCAAGTTTATTTAATTTACCAACTTCTAAATTTGTTGATCATTTTGTTGATAAAGCATAGTTTATTCTTGAGTTTTTGGTAAAAAAAAAAATCTCTTTTTACTAAAGTTTATATACTTCATCAGCTTTCAAAATTTGTGTATCTTATTGTTGTTCGGGCTATTATTATTTTGATAATTCAGTATTTTAATAGACAAGCCAATTAGTTAGAGAATGATAACAATGGGTTACTTTCCTCTTGAGTTGCTGTATTTTCTGTTAAATGTTCTATGCTGTTCAAGTTGAAAAGATATGGATGGAATAGGAATAAGAAACTAATGTTTACTTATTATGATACGATTCCATATTTCATTCAAGCGAGGAAACTTTTGCACCCTGTTCTAGATGAAAGAAAGTAACCACACCAGACTTTAATTCATATTATGGATCACCCAAAAAAAAATACTCCATGTATATTCTAAAATTGGAAAAGGTTATATCCATTTCACATGAGCTGAAACAATAGAATGGATCAAAAGATTGCCCACATAACTTAGATGGACCCTGAAAAGTCAAAGTATGCAAGCAAGAGCAAGAAATGGAATAAATGTAAAAAAATATTAAGAATACATGTTATGATTAAATGTTGACTCTGCAATTAAAGTCAGCTAGCTAAATCATCAGTTACTTGTTCTCTTTAATTCTGATGTTCTTTCCCTTCTCTAGGATGAATTCTTTGAATATCTCACGAAAATTGACTGCTCTGATGTTGAAGTTTATGCAATTCCTGAGGGTTCTGTTGTTTTCCCAAAGGTTCCCTTGATCAGGATTGAAGGACCAGTAGCGGTGAGTAATTCAAATGTTGTCCTTGTACCAACTTTTCTAATTTTATTTTTATGGTTTCATTTTATATTTGTGTAATGTATATTCATAGTTATTTTGGCACTGGTTCTCTTTTATCTTTTGTGTATATATATATATATATATTGCATCTATCTTGTTGATGTAGTCTTCAATATTTATGTGTCCCGTTTGCAGGTGGTCCAACTCCTTGAAACTCCATTTGTTAATCTTGTGAATTATGCATCATTGGTAGCTACAAATGCTGCACGGCACCGGTTTGTTGCTGGAAAGGATAAAATGTTAATGGAATTTGGACTTAGACGAGCACAAGTGAGCTCCCACACCTATTCCTCTTTTTCAATAGCCTCTAAGTTTGTAGTACATATCATTCAAAATTTCTTTTCCTTGATGCCTAGGGCCCCGATGGTGGAATAAGTGCGTCAAAATACTGCTACATTGGAGGATTTGATGCAACGAGGTGACTTATTTTGAAATATGGTAACACTTGTGCTGATGTTCCCATTTGTTTTGATGCTTATAATGTCATTCTTGGTACCAGTATCAATGTTGTGACATTTCTCATATTTGGACCAAGTGATATTGTTTAACTCAACCATTGATTGAGCCTTTTTTTTCCTTATCTCGTTATTAAATTCATGATGGATATGCATTTTTACATGTTCATTTATTGATATAATTGCACCCCAACCTGTAACTCTGTTCTATGACTTAAACTTAGCTAAACATTTCATGATGCTCAAGGTTAGTCTGACATTTTTGTGACAATTTAAGATTGAGTTTTTTTTGCAGCGTATAGAGTAAGAAATATATAATCTCTCTCTATTCCTTTTTAAGATTTATATTCATTGTTTTGTACATTAATAGTTGGTTTTCCTATGGGCAGCAATGTGGCTGCTGGAAACTTGTTTGGCATACCCCTTCGAGGAACTCATTCACATGCATTTGTTAGCTCATATATGGTGTGTATGTTCAGTCATAAATAACTAAACATATTTTGATGTGTTCTTTTGGAATCAATTTTGTTGTAAATTTAAAGACTTGTGAACTTCTACCACCTTCATAATTAAATCTATCAAATATTTCTTATATTCTTATACCCAACTGACACTTTTGTAGAGCCCTGATGAGATTGTAGTCAAATCAATTCGCAGTCATGATGGTTCAAGTACTTGCATGGATTTCCTGACTCTAGTCAGGACATGGCTCCGTAAACTTCAGGTGAGTAATTCTTTAGCTTGCATGTTATCTTTTGTTCAGTTCCCTTGCCCTTTCTTTAGTCTGAACTAGATATCCTTTGCTCATAACTAATTCAATTTCAACTTTATTTGATTGTCATTTTGTATGTATGTATCTCAAACAATTTGTTCCTGAGTGTTATATTGTACGATTTTGAGAAGTTGGTAAACAGGTTTTTTCTAGTGATATCCTCTCTGAAATTAGGTTACGCTTTGTCTTAATGAATGCGCAATTCGTGTGCTGATTTAATTTCATATTTACTATGTTTCCTTTCATATTTTCTATGTTTCCATTTAGCAAAAAAATTGACACTAAAACTTGGTTCTATGGATATTATTGGGAGATTGCTTTTCTATATTTTGTGTGAAAGAGATGCTATTTTAGTACACAATAAGTATTTACAATGTTACTATTTCAATTTTTATTTCACAATGATTAATAAAAAAAATCACATTTATGGAATGCATACATGAAGCTAATATATGAGAGTCTTTGTTTGCTTTAATCAATTCTCCTGTGGTTGTTGATTATTAGCTTAAAACCAAAAATCTAACTGAACCAAATGGGCATATTTTGTTTTGTTTCATTTCTGCTAAATCAGTGTGTCTCAGTTTGTGTTGATTGATTCCAAACAGGCATTGCATTCGATTGCTATTTGTTTAATTGTGAATCAAATTGAGATTTTTTTTTGGTATTATGAAGTGCATTTTAAGAATTCACAATATCAAAATTAAATTATTTTTTCCCATTCTTAGTCCACATTGAGTTGTAATTTGATAATAAAAGTTCTTTATTTTAAGGATTGACCGAAGTGTTTTATAAAGATAGGGCTACATCAAAGATCAGGTCTAAGTTCATATCTTTTTATATTAATCATGGATAAACTTACCGGACATATCCAAGATACAGTACCACGATGTATATTATTTGCAGATGATAATATTTTTATAGATGAAATAAGTGAAAGAGTAAATGCTAAACTTGAATCTTGGCTGGAAACATTAAAAGTGAAAAGTTTTAGGCTTAGTAGAGTAAAGACAAAATATATGAAAATTAAGTTTAGCAATATTAGACGTAATGAGACAATTGTTAAGATAGGAGATATGAGTTATGTAACTGAGAGTTTTAAGTATTTATGATCATTTTTGCAAAAGGGTGGAGAGATTGAGAGAGTTGTCTTACATATAATATAAGTGGAATGGTTAAAATGGAGGAGAACGTCAGGTGTTCTTTGTGATTGTAAAGTACCTCTTCTTTGTGATCATAAAGTAGCTTTAAGACTTAAAGGAAAATTTTATAAAACGGCGGTTAGACCCATTATGTTATATGGAGCTGAGTGTCGGTTCATGATTCGAGCACATGAACAAAAAATCAAAGTTGCAGAGATGAGGATGTTAAGGTGGATGTGCGGATATACAAGGATGGATAGGATATGAAATGAAAGAGAAAGTCGGGGTTGCACTTATCGAGGGAAAACTCCGGAGACACGTTAAGATGGTATGACCATATACTTAAATGACCAATAAATACGCTAGGCGATGTGAAACTATGACAAATGTGCATATCAAACGAGGAAGTGGATGACCAAAAAAGACTTAGTTAGCAACAATAAAATAAGATAAAATTTAGTTAAATATAAATGACGATATAATAGGGGATAAAGTCCAATGATGTAGAAGGATCCATATAGCCAACCCCATCCAATGAAATAAGGCTTGATTGTTGTTGTACTTTTAATATGAAATTACAATTCAATATGGACTAAGAAATTATGATGCTTGAGTATTAATTTGATTTAATTGAATCAAACATATATTTTGGTTTACTTTCAATTCTATTTATAGAGCTAAGGTCATTGCCTCATTTGAGTTTATTCAGCTTAAACAATTATTGACAGAGCTAGATACTAATCTTGCCGAATCAATGGATGAGTAATGAGGTAATCCAAACCACCATGCACATTGCCTTCAACCTACCTTGTCATGAGAGAATAAAACACAGAAATGCTATCATTTTATCAGAGAAAGGATACAATCTATGGAGATCATCCTTTTTTTGTTCCAATGATCTGTGGAGATATGTTGAATATATTTATATTTTGAGAATTTAGTTGTAATTATGTCAATGTACTAGGACCTACCATAAATCTTTTTCATCTAGCACATATGCACAGTGATGGAACTATGCACACACTCTTCAACTGCCACTTTAGACCTGTTTTTCAATCAGTCTACAAGCCATCTTTAAGCTTGTGTTAGAGCTGTCTTATAGCTGCTAAACTTGGCAGGGGAGGGGTTTTGAGAGAGGAAGCTTCTCCTAGATGAAGAAACAATACTTCACTGAATCCTCGAAGGGAAGGAATTCTTTAAGAAATATTCTCAGATTATCTCAAAGAATTCTTGATCTCTGAGTACATCTCTGAGTACAACCTCTACAGCCTTCTGGATGGATCATGGACTTTCTTCTATGCTTAAGCTACCACATTCATAATCCTTTTGATAGAGATGATAATGCAATACATGAAATTGGAAGAGATGCTTAACATTTCAAGTTGTACGTTATTTTCATGGCCATAAAATCAAGTCTGTGAGACAAATTAATCTCCAAGAGTTAACAGATCTACCACTTTGTACAGACTAACTAAAGGAAGACCTTACTTGAGTCTTTGACTCAGTTTCATCTTTGCATTTGGGAGATCTATAATCATACTGTTTTTTATTCCCTTGTCCCCATGTGTCAGATCAATTTGAGATAAGCAGATGTTATTGGAACGTCTTAATGATAGACTTCTTAAACCTACTTTACTAATGCACTCATTATTGCAAGTTAGGAACACAAGAAATATGACTTCTAAGATGCTAAGATATTTGTTTCTTGCTGATGCATAGATGCAATGAAAATTGTTCTTTTCTTTTAATAAATCTGAAAAATATTTCAGGGTGTTGTTTTCTTGGTTTCTGACAATTTTTGTTTGCTCTAAGGATTTTCTTCACTTGCCCAGGTGCAAAGAAGTGAGATCAATTTTCTAACCTAATTTTCTCGTGTGTGTGCATGCTAGTCATCTGAATCTTTCCGTGGTGTTTTTGGTGAGACAAATCAGAGTGAACTAGCTGCATTCACCTCATATGCTTTGGCTTTTCCGAATAACTTCCTTGCCCTAGTAGATACATACGATGTAAGTGATATGTTTTAAGTATCTCTCATTTGTTTCTTCACTTGTATTTGTTGGATTTAGTGCCCATAAATCTGACTGCAGTCTTTGATTTTTTAGCTGTATGTTAATCTGTTTCATTGACATACTATTATGAATGACTTCATTTTGTAAATTATTCTTGTTGGAGATATTATAACTTGGCTTGCAGGATATAGATAACTGTGCACTAACTTCTGCACGTGAAGCTCAGATGGCTTTGCTTTCTATTAAAATAACCTGTAGATTCAACATGGGTTTTGTACAATTAAAATCAGGCAGCATTTAAGTTTAGCATCATAAGTTTAACTGTTGGCTTGTCAATATAAAAATTGACAAAAGGGAAACCTACGCTATGTCACTTAATTCTACTCAACTCCTAGACTGGCACAATTTGTCTGTTCAATTTTTAGTATATGAATATATGATCAATTTTGCAATTTAGATTCCTTTTTCTTGGTAATGACATTGGCAAAATTCCCAAGTATTTTGATCTATTTATCCCCACACTACTTGATAGTAGATCTTGGCGCTGATTTTTGCCTTTTTAATTTTTATTTCTATGTAAACTTAATCATACACAGAAACTTGGACTGTGTTCTTCTGAGCTTTAACAATTATTATGATGTAGTTCTCACATAGAATGTCTCAATGACTCTAATCAGGTTATGAGAAGTGGAATTCCCAACTTTTGTGCAGTAGCTTTAGCACTTAATGATTTGGGGTAAGTTGCATTTTAAGAATTCCCAGTTTCTTTTCCATGTTTAGCAGTCTGATTTATGGATCGAGATGACTTAAATTATTCTAGTGACTATTAACATGTTTCAAGAAATTTGGACGAATTAGAATATGCATTATCATTCTTAATGCTGTAAGTTCAAAAAAATGTAAAATTAATCAACTAGCTAAGGCTAGTCGAAGGTGCAAGCTAGAGCAGTTGTAAAGTCTTGAGGATGTGGTTGTTATATATATATATATATATATATATATAAACTAACTAAGACAAGTCAAATAGTCATGCAGTTGATTCTTTCCTTTGTTTATCAGATTTACTATGGATGGGTTGCAGTTTTTGTGTGTTTAGTAAGCTGTAATTGTAGTATTGTACATTTGTGAAAAGACAATTCAACTAATATTTGATTAAATATCAGAAGTTCAGAACCATTACACATGTGAATTTTTGGAAGCCGTTTCTAAAATGTATTACTTTGTAATGCCCTTCTTAGAGCAGCTAAGCCTGTAAAACCATGAGCTAAATGCAGATATCTCAACCTTAAATAATGCTGATTAACCTCAGCGTGAAGAACATTATCCCAGTTTACTATCTAACTTGAAGTATGCTATTACCTATATTGTAATGCAGGTATACAGCATCTGGGATTAGGTTGGATTCTGGTGATTTAGCTTATTTATCTACTGAAGCTCGAAATTTTTTCCTCTCAGTAGAGAAGGAATTTAACAAATCTGGCTTTGGGAAAATGGCTGTTACAGCTAGCAATGATCTGAATGAGGAAACTCTCGATGCTTTAAACAAGCAGGTAACTTTCTTTTTCTTGCTTAACAATGGTATGACAAATATCTGATGGGCCATTAGTAATTTTTTCAGTAGTTTGATCAGCTAAATTCGAGTATGTGATTTGGATAACCAATTTCTTAAGCTTTTCACGTGAGAATTTTCTATTTCTATTGAAACTGTATCTTTCTACCTATGCAATTAGAAAATGGATTTTGTGATCCTTGGATCCTGCATTATAGAATCAAAGTGGTGTAACGTAGGATGATTGAAACTGCTGCATCTGGGAAATAGTTATTCCAATTGCTCATGTTCAGTTAAAATTATAACTAGTTGAAATCAAACAAAGCATAATCCTGAACGGCTTGAAAGTTGAACACTCACTTTTTCATCACTCGTGAACTTGAAGTTCTAGCACCAATATTTACTTTTGTTAAGGTTGGTAGTTTAAAATTCTCAAGATATGCTTTTTTATCAATTAACTAAATAAACATTATACAGTTTCTCACTATGTTCCATTGAAATGAAGAGATAAGGTCTTTTCATTGCAATTTTTTTTCCAGATGTTACCTAATTTCCATCATCTAGGACAACTGTGAAGTTTCTTTATTAAAATAGTAGTTCAGGGCAAGAAAGTGTATACAAAGAACGGAGATCATGAAATCTTTTTCATGTAAAATTCCTAAGATGTTAGATATGTTGAAATCATCAACCAAACTTAGTTTTGATAATTGTAGCAAAGGTGATTACGCTCACCGCAGGTATCCCTCACAGTCCGTCCCCAGATTATGCGAAGGGAGTTAAATCATGGGTCAGCTTATAGCTGACCGCCAAGTGGCTAGGGGGTGGGAGGAGTTTTTCCCTTAGGGCATGCGCTCGTCAGGAATTGATCCCTGCCCCATTGTAGCAAATCTGTCACCCTCTAGCCAACTGCCACCAACTTAGTTCTGATAATGAATCATACAATGTAGATGTAGGATTAATCATTCACTTCAAATGAACTATGGTTGGTTATCCAGCAACCTAATCATTTGACAGTTAATAATGCTCGTTATGTTTAAGATGAGGAAGGTCACAACTTTCTTCAAGCTTAGAAAAATGGGAAGGGTAGGTGGGGATCTTAAACAAGATGTAGACAGCCATTCAGAATGTTTAATTGTTTCAGAAGGGGAAAAAAACATGCAATAACCATCATTAGGAGGAAAACATAAGAAATATGGTTTGAACATGATATTCCCTCAATACACCATCCAAACCACATGGCAACTGGAGGCAGCAATCTATGCAGGAGAGCTTCAACAAATCTTTGAATATCTCAGTTGTTGTCCTAAAAGGGTAGATAAGCATAGGAACCGGTAGAAACAAGGAACCCTAGGCCAACCTCTTGGCTGTGTGCTAGTTTCAACAAAACTTCAACTAGTTTTTAGTATGTCAGATTTAGTTTAATTCTTTAAGAGTTTCTTATTTGATTGATGTCTTTTCTCAGGGACATGAAATTGATGCTTTTGGGATTGGCACATATCTTGTTACATGCTATGCCCAAGCAGCTCTTGGTTGTGTATTTAAACTTGTTGAAATTAAAGATCAACCTCGCATTAAGCTCTCTGAAGATGTCACAAAGGTCTGGTAGCATTACAGACCTTGACTTAATTAACATGCCTTTCTCTTTCCTCAAATTTTATTGGTTATCTCCTCTAGGTTTCAATACCTTGTAAAAAGCGATGTTTCAGATTGTATGGAAAAGAAGGTTATGCCTTGGTTGATATCATGACTGGGGAGGATGAAACTCCTCCAAAAGTAAGTAATCAACTTTCCTTCTTTTTCTTCCCAAAAGTTATCATTAATGTGATCATATAACACAAAGTTCTATTGTCAATTATCATTTTATGCTATTATGTGGGTTATATGTCAAGGAGAGTAGTTAGATTTTTCTAAATTTACTTCATAAGCATGAACATACGTGGAACAGAGTTCTGTCTAGTAAATAGAAGACTTGCATTCTCCAGGTAGGACAACGCCTTCTTTGCCGCCATCCATTTAATGAATCAAAGAGAGCATATGTTGTGCCACAATGCGTGGAGGAGCTTTTGAAATGCTACTGGCCTGGGAGTTCAAGTATGATCCTTTGTTTACTTGTTGCTGTTAAGTAAGCTTATTATCAGTTAACTTGTTATGATGATTTCGTTCTTTTTTTTCACTTAAATTTTGTATTACAGATAATAGAACATTAAGAATAATGGACTGGAAAGCAAATCATTAAGTGATTGAATAGAACTTTCTGTGTTCCTTTTTGTACAAATAAGGTTTATAAGGGGTTTTCTTTTGTCCTTAATCAAACAAAAAAGTGCATCTCACGGGAGCTTCTGAGAAGTTGGTTCAATAGGGAAATCAGTGTCTAACTTCGGCTTTATACATTGATTTTATATGAAGGAATTTACATCTAATAAATTTACCTTCTGTTACCATATTATTTAACTGAAAGGCCATCTGATGTTTTCCTGAATCCTGAGTGATCGATCATTGTATCTTCCTAAGTAACTATTAATTTGTTGGGATACTTCCTGGTTCCTGCCTCGAGCCCAGGACTCTACTGAAATTTGTTTGTTGAGCTTCAAGGTTCAGATAGTTTTTAGCAATATCAGCTTGTTTTTGTAATTTCCGCTGTTGCATACAATACCATCGTGGTTTTTATTTTTGAGTAAAGTTATGCTCTGAATTTGAATGCCTGGATCGTATGCAGATAAACCCAGAGAAGAACTACCATCGCTAAAGAAGGTCAGAGAACGCTGCATGCAACAGCTTGAACAAATGAGATCTGATCATATGCGGAGGTTGAATCCTACACCATACAAGGTTAGTGTTGTGATCATTCTCTATGAATATTAATTCAGTTTATGACTATTAACCATCGGATGACTGAGCAGGTCAGTGTCAGCGCGAAGCTGTACGACTTCATTCATTTCCTGTGGCTCAGTGAAGCACCAGTTGGTGAACTACAGTAACGAGGATGGCATCTGACACAGAGTATAGTAGGTTCTAGTGATTTTTCGCTGATATGGTATAGGAATAATTATTTCCTGCGAGTTTACTGTCTCTATTCGTTGGTCACATTGCTGCGTAGAAGATGCTAATGAAGCATAATGTATGACATGCTGCAGATTTAACTTTATTTATATCATTCAAGAATTTCATTTTGAAAGAACACGAATTCTTAGTTTGGTTTATACATCCTATATGCAAGTTGTTCATAAATTTCTCAGATATCCAAACTGTATACCTTTTTAACTATGTGTAAGTTAATTAATATCTATAAAGTGTCTTTCACTTTATTACTTTCCTACTGAAGAGTTGACTCCATCATCAGCACCCCGAGAACTCTTCTGCCAGTTACTTCAAACAGATTGCTACAGCTTGTTTTGCCAACCAGAATTAAAAGTAACAAGGCTGAAAGGAATTGAATGCTGAGATATGTTGGCTTGGTGACATGTTTTAGAAAAGCAACAAATTAATCGATCCCCGCTGCCTCACCAACTTCCACATAATTATGGAATGCATCCACACACCAAAAACTGGTAAGTTGGATGCTACTCAGTCATGTGGGTAGGGATCACCAACATATATGCTTTTCCATTTATTTATTTTTTTTGATATGACAATTCGATTTACTAGCTTTAGATTTATATAATAGCATTATCGAAAAGAGTTTGTCAGCAATAACATCATTGCTCATCATGCACCAGCTGCCACTGTGCCTCAGACTTTACAACCTTGATTGTATGCTTAAATATGCTTTCTTTCCTTTCTCGTAGCTTTCTTTAAGGCATAACATCTGGAGTCATGATTTACGTCTTTGCATTGCCTGGCCATCCCAAGTTATTCAAAGGCAAATTAAAAGGGCATCTCTTACCTTCCGTTAAAATATTGCCTCAGTATATTTTTCATCCTAAAATATTTTTATTATAGCTCTAGCCCTGTCATTAAAATAATTTGATTTAACTTATTAAAAATATGTTAATTTTTTGTTATGAACTTGATTAAAATGTCTATAATATAATCTGTATCTTTTGTTCTTATTTCTAAGAAAAGAAGGGGATATTAATGAGTGGAGTGGAGTGGGGTGGAATGTAGTGGGGAAGGGGCATGTTGGGGAAGAAGACACTAGCTGGGGAGGAAATAGAGCAAGATGAAAAAGTAAAAGAAAAAGAGAGATATAATTTCTTCCTCAAAAGAAGTATAAACTTGTTTTTTTTGGTTCATTGGATTCTCTTCGGATCAAGATTTATTTGTCACCATCCCTGCCTCCGAGATTCTCACCCCATTTTTTAGTCTACCGAATGCCTTCTAAACTCTCATTTTGTTCTTATGCATATAAATAACTCAAAAACAAAATCGTATTGACGAATTGAAGTCCAGATGAGCACCGTGGAATGTCAGTTTTTTTGAAAATTTACTTTTTTTTTTTTTTTTTTTTAAAATGATCATTTAAGATAAAAAAAACAATGAAGTTAAATCCCTTCAATGTTCTTATACAATGCCTACTTTTACTTTAAGAAAGGGGATAATTATAATTTTATTAAATTGAAAGGTCCTTTTTGCAATCGTGCATCCGATTGTTTTTTCGGATGGGCCTTTGGTGCACCGCCGTAAAATAGAAGGTGCAATACGAAAATTTACATTGGACGCATAAGATTCCCTCGAAGTCGTCGTAACCGTTACGATTTTTTTTTCTTGCTATATATTTTTTTTGTTCCAAAAATAGCCACCACCGAATCGCTCGTCAAAGCTGCCCAACGTACACCTTACAGTCTGGTTCGCTGCTTTACGCGTGTATATAACACTCTCTCCCTCTCCGCCACCTTCCCCACTCTTCCCACTCCCTCCACGCCTTCTGTCCATCTCTCCGCTGTCCGCTTCCGAGTTCGGAGCGCCGATCCATGGCCGAGGAGACCAAATCCGACTCGACGGAGGCCCCCGCCGCCTCCGCCGAGGTCGTCGTCCCCGAGGTGGCGGCTCTGGAGAAGGAGGTGGTTGGTGAAGAGCCGCCGCCGGTCGCTGAGGCCGTCGATGAGGGGGTGAAACCGGTAAAGAACTCAGCTTTGGAGGTCGCGCTCGCCGCTGAGGCCGCGGCCGAGGCGGAGGAGAAGAAGGCGGCCGCCGGGGACCTCCAAGATGTCTCCTTTAAGGAGGAGGGTAACGTTGTTTCGGAGATTGAAGATCCTGAGAAGAAGGCGCTGGAGGAGCTCAAGCTGCTCGTCCAAGCGGCGCTAGATAATAACGAGTTTAGTCCTCCGCCTCCTGTCGTCTCTGTTCCTCCGACTGGTAAGGCGGTAGGTGAAGCTGCTCCTGTACCAGAGGAGGATCCGCCGAAGACTGTGGCATCGAAGGAGGGCAAAGTTGAAGGAGATACTGAGGAGGAGGCCCTGAAGGTCGTGGAGGCGGAGGAGACCAAAGATGGAGGCGAATATGCTAATGTGCCAGCAGAAGAGGCTGTGGTAACAGAGGAGGCTAAGGCGGAAGAGCCCCTGAAGGCTGTGGTGGTAGAGGAGCTGACCGCACCGTCCGAGGAAGAAGAGGCCGAGAAGCCGACGCCTCCTCCTGCGGAAGAGAAGGCGGTTCTGACGGATGAGGATGGTGCCAAAACCCTTGAAGCCATAGAGGAAACCGTCGTACCCGTTGCTGCTCCACCTCTTGCTGAGACCGAGACGCCGGCGGCGGAAGCGCCGAAGGCGGAGAAGGAAGAGGAAAAAGCTGCAACTCCTCCCACCCCATCGACTGCGCCAGCGCCGGAGAAAGTCGTCATTTGGGGCGTGCCGCTCCTAGGCGACGAGAGGAGCGACACCGTCCTCCTCAAGTTCCTTCGCGCCCGCGACTTCAAGGTGAAGGAAGCCATGGCCATGCTCAAGAACGCTGTGCTCTGGCGCAAGGAGTTCGACATCGAGGCACTCCTCGAAGAGGACCTCGGCGTCCCCGAGTTGGAGAAGGTGGTGTTCATGCACGGCGTCGACAAAGAGGGCCATCCCGTCTGCTACAACGTCTACGGCGAGTTCCAAAACAAGGATCTTTACGCCGCCGCCTTCGCCGACGAGAAGAAGAGGAAGAGGTTCTTGAGGTGGCGAATCCAGTACCTGGAGAAGGGTATAAGAAACTCACTCGACTTCAATCCGGAAGGGGTTTCCACCATGGTGCAGGTCACTGATCTCAAGAACTCGATCGGCCTCGCGAAGAAGGAGCTCCGCCAAGCTCTCGACTTGCTCCAAGACAACTATCCCGAGTTCGCAGCCAAGCAGGTAGCTCCAATTCCTACCATTTTTTCCCCCTCAAAATTTCATTTTGATCGCAACATCAATCTTTAAAACAAACATCTGTGGCTTGATGAGTTGCTTCCGTAGGTGTTCATCAATGTGCCATGGTGGTATCTGGCTTTCAACAGGATGATTAGCCCATTCTTTACACAAAGAACAAAGAGCAAGTTTGTTTTTGCAGGGCCATCTAAATCAGCTAAGACTCTCATCAAGTTAGTAGTTATTCATCTACATTTCTTCAGCTTATTATTAACCGACCAAAATTCAAAGTTCAATTCGATAATTTCCCTCGGACATACAATTGGATCACACAGATACATTGCTCCTGAGCAAATTCCTGTTCAATTTGGAGGCCTGAGCAAGGAGAACGACCCAGATTTCAGTATTGCTGATGCTGTTACAGAGGTCACCATTAAGCCATCAACCAAACATGTCATTGAAATTCCAGTAATTGAGGCAAGTGGATTTTACCAATTTGCTTCATCTCAGTGAAAAGATAGACCAATGTGATACTAACTGGTACTTCTTTGCAGCCTCACCTCCTTGTTTGGGAGCTTCGAGTTCTCAGTTCGGACGTCACTTACGGAGCTGAATTCGTGCCAAATGCAGACGACGGATACACCATCATAGTTCAGAAGTCATGGAAGTTGATCTCCACTGATGAGCCAGTGGTGAAGGATAGTTTCAAGATTGGAGAAGCTGGCAAAGTGGTTCTCACACTGGACAACTCCACCTCCAGAAAGAAAAAACTCCTCTACAGGTACAAGATCAAGAGCCTCTACTGATTCCAATTCAAGGACCACCCTAAAATGAATGCTTTGAAATCACACACCTAATGCTGATCACATGTTTGAGTCTACCTGTTTACCCTATTTTTAGTTCATCTTCTGAGTAGTTTGTCTGGTGCCAGTGGATTCATGTTATTCATTTTTGTGAAGATAGGTACTACTACTTTTGATATCATGTAAATTTAAATTAAATTGTGTACATTTTGTCTGTCATATGATTGTTTACAATTGGAAGAGGTTTTGTGTTTGGCAACTGTAATGCATAAGGGCCCTTCTGTGGCAGTTCCCTATTTCTTTGGAATCTTGTTCACTCTTGCTATAACCCTACACAAAGTTTCTTAAGCTTGAATCTAGTTGTTTCCAAGCATTTTCATGCAATCTTTAGCAGCAGCTGTAAAGTTGTTTAGGGCATGATGACAGACCAGTGTAGTATAAATGGTGTATGCCTGCTTTAGTTTAGGGCATCTTCTTTCTGTACCAAAGGCTGTCTTTAGCTTTAGTTGATTAGCTCAAGAACAGAGAAAAACCACTTTCTTTCTAAAAAACACCTTCAAAAGAGGTATATCATTCTAGTAGGGTAGTATTCTTACAGTCTTGGGGTCCTAAAGAAGACCTGCAATGGAAAGAAAGAGCACATCATTATTTGATTCTTCCTCAAGGGCAAGGGCTTGGAAATTTGATGTCCCCGGGACAACTGTGCATGTGGGCTCTTGTCCCCACAAGGGCCTCAGGGCGCTTGACTGTGTTGGTAACCACATGATAGAATTATGATTGAATTATCAAATCAAGTAGAGTCTTTGAAGTTTAAAGAAATACCCTTTTGGGTGGTGATCTTTCATAATTTACCTCTCTATAAATAATTATGAGTAATGAAATCCTTAAAGAAAGGATGCAAGCATTGGTTTGGGGTTGAGCTTTCTTGTGCATATCAATTAGATTAGTGTGTTTGTCATTGCCATGTAATTGCATTAAGATGGGAAAAAGTTCCTCCCATCTGAGAGCCGTTCAGTATCATGATTTATCCTCCTTTCACATGCCTAGGGACAGGCCTTGAGAGAGGTTTATCATTTTTTGTTAAGATGAACAAGAAAGCAGAACTAAAAGACCTATTTTATTAAAATAGTCAAAAGATATTTTTATCTTTATTTATCAACAAAAATAATATTTCATTCGGTCTTATTTTATTTTAAAAAATATATTTTTTGATGTTGGTATAGTAGTTACAATTTGTAATTATTATAATATAACAAATATTTAAATATAAATATAATATTGACTATAATTTAAATGTCCATATTATATAGATTATAATTTATAACTACTATAATATAAAATTATATTATATGGATTAGAAGTGTTTTTATAATAATGTTGATTAGAGTTGAAGCATTTTTATAATACTAAAAAAAAATAAAGATATCCGAATGAAAATGGATTGGGATGGAATAGAATATTATTTTAATGATAGCTAAAAAAATAAATATCATTTTATTTTTACTAAAAATAAATAAATCTTAAATCTGAATATGTTTTTACTTTTCGTTAAGTTGTCTCTTGCACACGCCACTCAACTATAACAATTTTCTTTGTTGTTAGGTCGCTTTCCTTTCGTTCAATCATATTGTATTTCACGGCCACGTTATATCGTATACTACGTTATACATAAAAATCTTATTCACACTATACTGAATCAAAAATTTAATATATCAAAATTTAGATATAGTTAAATTCTATATTATTTATTAAAAATTTTTAATATCGGTATAATATATTAAAATTTTTGATATAAATATTATATTAATATTCAAAATTTTAGTACTGTATTATATTATATTAAAATTTTTAGTATATCGTTAAATCTATGTGATTCGATATATTTTGAAATGGTATATATGGTATATTAAAAGTTTGATATTTTTTCCCACATCTAGACTTTACCTTGTAACTCGTGCACTCTTGACTAGGGCTGCCCCCTCCCACTATTTGATTGTCGATTTTTAATTTTTTAGGGTTTAGAATAGAATTTTGGGTTTAGGATTTTAGGATTTAGGGTTTATATATTTTTTTTAATATCAATTACTACTTTCTCTTTTTTAAAAAAATCATAAATCCTAAACTCTTAACACTCCATCCTAATATACTTTTTTAACAAACAAGTTGATAATTGATATTTAAAAAAAAACTTAAACTCTAAATCCTAAAATTGTAAATCCTAAATACTAAAAATTTGATAATCGATAATCAAAAAGTAAAAGAGGATAGTGTCCGTATGGACATGATCGAACGAACCCTTAACTATGGAAGACTTCAACATTATTTTAAAGTAATCCACTTAAAAATTAAGAGGAAGTTCTAAATTTTATAAATCATCAAAAACAAACATATATATATATATATTTTTAAAAAATAGATATTTCTCTTTTAATTGTATTTCAAAAATATCTTTTGACTCAGTATTATTGTAAAAACTATCGGGTAGTTTCTATAATATATAGAAGCTACGAGTTTCTATGGTCCTTTTCTAAAATTGACACGCAATCCCTGATATAGAGAATATTTCTTTATTCTCTGACATCCATTTGTATAAGATGCCAAAAAAGAATGTTAAATGTTGAACCGTTGGATTGAGGAGCTATTAATATACTTAGCTAGTAAACCAACCGAGTCCCTTTTATAATCCGATAGATGTCACTTATAGGAGTGACCAAGTCGGATTTCAGGCATGTCATCATGGAGTCAGTGTCCGCTCGACCTTTCCATTTGGCCAAAAAAAATCTGGTTGGGTCGTGTGTCCATCATGTTCGATCAGACCCTAGGTCCAATCTGTTGGATCACTCTGTCAAAATAGTTGACTATGCTATCTCTGAGTGAGGAAGAGGACTCATCTCCGAATGACGCTAACATAGCTTAGGGTTTCATCGCTACTAAGGAACTCGATATCTATCTGGCCCAAGAGTTCGGTCGGATGACCACCATGCCGAGATGAATGGTCGTGCTAGCCCTGAGTGTTGATCCCTTCTTGACTTTGACCGCCACATCGACTGACCTCCTTGACTTTGACCTTATCCAGAGGACTCACCTTATTCGTCGTATTACAAGTCTTTCCTTCAAGTCTAGTCTACAAGTCTGACTGACTTGACACTTGTGTTGTTTGTGACTTTTATTCCCGATTGGATGTTCATTCCTTGTTTTGTCACTCGGCTCAAGCTGATGTTATACTTAGCTATTGTTGTTTTCAAGGTCCCTTGTTTTCTGATCAGATGCTCGGTCCTGTTTCTGCCACTCGATAGTGGGGTGATGTCATCCTTGTGCCTTGAAAATAGGAGACATCATTCACCATTAAATGCTTAACATGATGAGCTTGCCTTTTTGTCATAAGCATGCTTACTGCCTCCCCGCTAATAAATGCGACCTATATCCTTTCGCAATGTGTCGTCTACCTGTAAAAAGGAATATCAGAAATGACAGCTGACTATTGAGATTTGATGTGACCTTTGTTGGATTGAAAAGAATTTAGATATCTCCATAATTGCATGATATTGTCCACTTTGGGCTTAAGCCCTCATGGTTTTGCTCGTGGGCTCTATCCAAAAGGCCTCCAAAGTCCCCTAAACCAACATCCGGTCAACCATGACCTGTTGGTACATCGTGCCTAGCATCCGGTCACCCTTGACCTGCTAGGACTCGCTCACCAAGTGTCTGGTCAATCCCTTTGACCCACTTGGACTTTCCTCCTCGTGCCAAGTATCCGGTCAATCCCTTTGACCTACTTGGACTTTCCTCCTCGTACCAAGTATCCAGTCAATCCCTTTGACCTACTTGGACTTTCCAACACCAGATGTCTGATCAACCTTGATCCATCTGGATTTCCTCGTGCCTGGCTTCACTCACCAGGTCTTTCCATTACCCGGCTTCACTCACCGGGACTTTCCCTTGCCTGGCTTCACTCACCAGGACTTTCCCAAATTGCCTGGCTTCACTCACCAGGACTTCCAACTACCTAGCTTCACTCACTAGGTCTTTCACCTGACTTCACTCACCAGGATTTTTAGTCAAGTATCCAGTCAACCTTGATCTACTTGACTTTCCTTCACAATCTCCTTACATGTATTGTCAAACATCGAAACTCAAACATCAAGACTCGAGCTTGACTCAATTCATGCTCAGTCAATCAGGTCAACCTTGACCTGGGGAATATTGCACCAACATACCTATCAATGGATAATCCATTAATAACCTCTTCTGGAACTGCCGAAAGAGGGGATCAAATATAATAAAAATCAGGACAAGTATAACACGCTATACTTTCCTTTTCTGCAAAAATTAAGTATAGAATTTACTTTTGTTACCCAACACTTCTAAATGATCGGATTAGATTTGGTGTTGGTCGGCTTCTTGCATAGTAGTGTCGTAGCAGCACAAAGTCGGAGTAGTCGGAATGTCAAACAGACACGTAGAAGCTTGTAGAAGAGTTGTTCTCAAGCCTTGGTCGAGACACCCTTTTAAAGAGGGTTGAAGGCGCCTTCTATAGCACCAAGGTGTCTTCTGTAAGTATCCCGTGGTAGTTTTGATGTGATCAATTAAATTAAGTTATGTCCTATTATCTTTTAATGCCTTGTGTCTAAGTGTGAAGGAACTTAGGAGCACAGGAAGTAGAGCAAAAGATACAGCTAGCAAGAAGGAGGCACACGAGAGAATCGCCGGGCTTGGTGTGTTCGAGGGACGAGGTGATACGGAAGAATACGCTGGAGTACGAGAAGGAAGCGTGCGGAGTTTCTGAGGGACGAGAAGCCAGAGCTGAAGACTGCTCGAGAAGGCCAAAAAATGGGTTCGGGTGAGCCATATTCCGAATGGCCAAAATCACCCAAACGAGCAGAGCTGGAGTGGAAGCCCAGAGAGAAAGTCAACTTTGAGTTGATTCTGGTCTAGGTTCCTGGACCAGTTTGGTGCCATCCGGGGTGCCTCGACCTCTTCGGTGTTGTGAATCAAATATGCAAGGGTCTGGTGCTCATACCCACTCACGACGCCCACCTGTGTCATGTCAGCAAACGGTCATTTTCAACCAGTGGGCTATAAATAGAGCCCTAGTCTTCTCCTTTACGAAGAACACACTCTGTACTTCAAGTTTCTTTCTGTTTTTCATTTCTGAGTGTTATTTCCATGTACGAGGCTTCTCCGCATATGACGTTTATTCGAGAAGGATATCTTTATAGTGACCTTAATTGTCTTGGAGTAGTAATCATCTGATTGGCAACTAAGTAAATTGATTGTCTCGTACTTCTCTTTTATTCTATAATATTTCTTTAAGTGTATAGTTATTTTAAAACCTGATTGTTTGAGAAA
>JBBMJZ010413095.1:1894335-1907672 GCA_037833815.1 Zingiber zerumbet
ACTCGTGAAAAAATGGGATACGGAGAAAAATAAAATTGTGAGAGTTGCAAGAAGAATAAAAGAATAAATAATAATAGAAATAGAGAAAAATTATGTTTTTATTTAATTTTGTCAATGGTATCCTTAATTTGAATTCTACTCTAGATAAGTGATGCGGCCATGGAGGAAGGTCTATCTGGCATGAGGTTAACTATCAGAGTAGAAGTTAAAGTTAAGTGGGTCAATATTCAGATGTTAAAGGATCGAGCGGAGGACAATTGCAATGCCCGGTTGGGCGGTCAAGCCCCAACCAGCAGGAGACGGGTCCGAGTATACCCTCATTCCGGCTTACACAAGACAGCTAATGCTCAATACGGAGCAGCAGGACGCCGAGGGAGACCGCATAGCTGGTCTGAACAGGAAAAGACATGTTACTACACAGTCACCGCATGAAAGATCCACCTGAGATCGTCAGAGCAGAGGAGTCCCGACAGAGGAGTTACCCTGCTCGGGCAAGCGCAGGGCTGAGCAACTACCCCGCTTGATCTAGCAACGGAACCACTGTAGTATCTCTCGACATCCTTTTGGGAGATAGTGTTGCTGACACTATACATGGTCGACAAGCAGATCGTAAGGCGGAAGCCTTTACTGTCATATGCATGCTCTGTTAAAGTATCATGTCAGAGGTACTTCCTGGCCTTTTATGGAACACATTGGAGAGTGTGCCTTTGAGAGGCGCGCACGTCGTCCACCAGGACTCTATATAAATTGGGTCCATTACTGACGGGGGGTACACATTGTCTACTATTTGCGCAATATTGCTATTGTTGCTTTGTTTTTTCTACATTTTAATGACTGACTTGACCGTCAGAGGGTCAATGCCGGAAACCCCTTCCTTGACTCAGCACTGACATCATTTATTTTACAGAACGGAGCAAAGTTGACATCTGATCAGTGAAATTGTCATCTTTCAACTTTCCAACTTCACGCTTTTGGGATTGGATGAATACAATGGTGGATCCATGAATTCAAACATGGAAAGACGTTTTTTACGTGGAACAAGGGGTGGAATCCTCTATCTCTACCGGTGGGATCCTATAATACTAAGAGTTTCACTGTTGATAAGAGGGGATGACCACTAATGTTATCCCCCTCTGGATGTACCCTGGATGAATACGTAAGCCAGGTTTAATGTTTACGTACCTAAAAGATCGTCACCATGTAAAAGAGCTGAATGGATAATATCCATCAAAGTCTCCGAATTCTTCTTGAGCTATTACCTCTAAAATAATTTAGAGAATGGACTCTGGGAAAATAACTCGTAAAATAAGAGAAATGAATATAATTTATATTTTAAAAAAAGGTAAATTGAGATATGTAGTTTTTATTATTAACCTCCCAAGTGAACATGTAGAAAAATAGAGAGACTTTCACTTTGGGTCCCTGACATTTGATCGAATATGAGTGACGTGTCGGCGAGATGGCGCCACAAAATCTAGCAGCCGAAAAAAAGCAAGCTGACATGGACGACCCAAAGCAACACGGCGAAAAAACACGCACGTGTCCCCAAATCAATCCATTAATAGATTCCGTTGACCAACTTCGTTCTCTTATGGACGCTGAACAGGATACGTCAAGTAGTCAAAAGATTGTGACGAGACTTGCGAAATGGGTGCACGACAGTATCGCCATTATTGTAATTTTGTCTTTGTTTTTTAGTGATATTTATGGGGGTAAATAATCATAAACACTCTAACAGTCAACCCAACTAGTTTTCTCCCGAGTCCCTGACATCAGAAAAAAAAATTGATATAATTTATCTTAAATTTAACTTAATTAAATTAGAATCTATAATTTTCTTTATTAAATTAAGTACGATTCTATGTTTTTTATTTGTCGTGAGGAAATAAAAATCCTTATTATTTTTTATACGTAAAAAAATTTAAAAGGAGGTATAGTCTTTTATATTTTCTATCTAATTTAACATGATTTTTTTCTCCTAACCAACAGATTTGGAGTTCAATTGAACAATTTTATTTTATTTTTGACGATCGAAGAGAAAGTTGAATTTGATGCTAGGGATTTGGCAATTTACCGAACTTTGTTTGTGTGCCCGAAAAAGAAAACGAGATTTGTTCGGGGCGACAATTAGGCTCGCCTTCCATTTGTTAGGGTGGATTGGATGGCTCAAATTAGAAGAATGGCTAATCAAGAACAAACATGAAGCGAAAAGAGTTTTTTGGTTGTGATAACAGACATCCCAATTTTGGCTTTCTTGGTCTTTTATCGCAATGTTTCTTTATTTTTTTTCTACGTAAATTTGTGGAAAACTCGTTTGCGTAATTTGTGTAAGTGATTCCGGCAATGGCGGTCGTCGCGACGGGGAAGGAGTAGAAGGGAGGGGGAGAGACGGCGACGGCAAAGGAGTAGAATGTACAGAGAGCACCGGCGGCAGCAGAACATCGCCAAGTCGTGGGAGTCAGCGGTCCGCAAGGCGCAGCAGGTGTACCAGGCCGGCAGCCGGCGTCGGGTCTGCCAGGTGTCCCCCATGTCCGCCGACGACGACTCTGCTTCCACCTCCTCCCGCGGCTGGGGTGATGACTCCTCGATTGCGGCGTCGACGGAGACGGAGGAGGAGGAGCTCTACCGAGCCGAGCTCGTCCTCCCCAGCGGCGACTACTACTCCGGCCAGTGGTCCGGCGGCGTCCCCCACGGCGCCGGCAAGTTCCTCTGGACCGACGGGTGTATGTACGAGGGCGAGTGGCGGCGCGGGAAAATCACCGGCCGCGGGAAGTTCTCCTGGCCGTCGGGATCGACCTACGAGGGGGAGTTCAAGGCCGGGTTCATGGACGGCTTCGGCATCTTCACCGGCGCCAGCAGCGACACCTACTGGGGCAACTGGTCCATGAACCTCAAGCATGGACACGGCAAGAAATCATATTCCAACGGGGACTACTACGACGGCGAGTGGCGCTCCGGCCTCCAGGACGGCCACGGCCGGTACGTGTGGAGCAGCGGGGCGGAGTACGTAGGCCAGTGGGTGGCCGGCCTCATCCACAGCCGCGGTACCCTCATCTCCGCCAATGGCAGCCGGTACGACGGCGGGTGGGAAGACGGGTGTCCCAAGGGCAACGGCAGCTACCGCTGGCCAGATGGCAGCCTCTACGTCGGAGTATGGACCAAGGACGACGCCGGAATCCAGCAGGGCGTGTACTACCCATCGTCGACGGCGACCACCCCCACCGCCCGGGACCCACAGGAAGCCTTCTCGGCCGACCTCCGCGAGTGCAAGATCGCTCCGGGGGAGAGCGTGTCCGTGCTCCCCTCACAGAAGGTCCTCAACTGGTCGGACGTCGAGATGTGGCGGCCGTCGTCGTCGTCGTCGGACCGCCCGCAGAGGCGGGCGTCAGTGGACATCAGCGGCCACGGCGGGGCGCCCAGAAGGTCCAACGGGAGGACCCATACCGTCATCGGGGAGATCCCGTTGGACGTCGCGAAGGATGACATTGCCAGCTCCCGGCTGCATGAGACAGAGGCCAAACTAGCTTCCCGGCCGCCGCGCAGGTCGTGGGCGCCGCCGAGGCCACCGAAGAAGCAAGGAGAGACCATCACCAAAGGCCACAAGAACTACGAGCTCATGCTCAATCTCCAACTCGGCATCAGGTAAAACCTCCTGTCTTGCTTGCTCTGTGTTTCAAGCTTTCATTTGCTCGATGATCGTCAACCAAGTGTCAATGTTGCAGACATGCAGTAGGCAAACAAGGCCACACTCAAGCCGAGCTGAAATCGTCGGCCTTCGATCCGAAAGAGAAAGTGTGGACCAAGTTTCCATCTGAAGGATCAAAGCACACACCTCCACATCAATCTTGTGAATTCAAGTGGAAAGACTACTGCCCTTTGGTGTTCAGGTTACTGCAAGAATTCTATTGCGTACATACATCTTTTGGACCTTTTACTCATCCCTACTACAGATTTGTTGATCCATTATTGCTTAAATTGAATGTCCAGGACACTTTGCAGGCTGTTCAAAGTAGATCCAGCTGATTATATGTTGTCTCTCTGCGGAAACGATGCACTCAGAGAGCTCTCATCTCCTGGGAAGAGTGGAAGTTTCTTCTACTTGACTAACGATGACAAATACATGATCAAGACAATGAAGAAATCTGAAGTAAAAGTGAGAGAACTCACATCTTCTTCTTCTCCTTTTTCATGATCGAGAGCCTTCTACCAAACAATTGTTGTTCTAGGTCCTTTTGAGAATGCTCCCGGCGTACTACAGCTACGTGAGGAAATTCGAGAAGAGTTTGGTGACCAAGTTTTTTGGCCTTCACTGTGTGAAGTTAACTGGGGCTGCACAGAAGAAGGTCAGCAGCTTCCACAACTTCCCCATTACAAAGATTTTATGTTTCCTGACATGTAATTAAGGCCTATTGTTCCTTCTGTAATGGCATTCTAGGTCCGTTTCGTTATCATGGAGAACTTATTTTGCTCCGAGTTTGCCATTCATAGGCGCTTCGACCTCAAAGGATCTTCCCATGGACGCATGACCAGTAAGCCGGAGTCGGAGATCAACGAAAACACCACCTTAAAAGATCTCGATCTTAACTTCATTTTCCGACTACACCGTTCTTGGTTCCAAGAGTTCCAAAGGTATCATCAACTTGTTAGTGCCTTCTTGTGTATGAAGATGAGAGATCATTTACATCTGTTCTACAGGCAAATCGACAGGGATTGTGAATTTCTTGAGCAAGAAAGGATCATGGATTACAGTCTCTTGGTCGGTGTCCATTTTCGATACTCGAGAGAGACCTCTTCATCTGAAGGTTCAATCTAATCTCACAACGACATCAAACTATCACTCTCTGTTCTCTGATTAGACTTTGTTTCGTTGAAAGGTGGCGATAACAAAAGAGAAGCAACAATTCAGCTTTCAAAACTAGAAAAGGATCAATTCCTTTCTGATTCCAATAGGTAATAAAACCATGTCTGTGCCAATCACATGGTTGAATGATGAGTAGCTCAAGTGTCACCGTTGTTCATCTCTTGTTGTCAATGTCGTAGGTCGAGAAACGTTCGGCTAGGCATGAACATGTCCGCTAAGGCTGAATTAACTGCCAGGAGGACCGACAGCGAGCCGCAACTGATCGGAGAACCCACAGGGGAATTCTTCGACGTAGTCTTGATCTTCGGCATTATCGACATACTACAAGACTACGATATCAGTAAAAAGCTCGAGCACGCGTACAAGTCCATTCAGCATGATCCATCCTCCATATCCGCTGTCGATCCAAAACAATACTCGAGGCGTTTTCGAGATTTTGTATACAGGGCTTTCCAAGAGGACAATACTTAGGCACACTCATAGAATGAATGAGGCACCACCATCAGACATTGCAAGCAAACATCAGTGTCTGACTGATACCTCTCGGCATGGCACACTTGTACATTACCTCGGCGGCGGTAGATCGATCGATCGATCGATCGGCAAGGAAAGGTTGCTCTACTCTCTTTAGCTTTACTCTGTGGCTGCTTGGAACCTACCTTGAAGGAACCACGAGGGTTCTCCCAAGTAAATGTGAATACAGGAGTTTCGAGCAGCAATTCACTGAAGATTGTAACGAGCATACCAATTTAGAGTTTGTAAATCATTTACTTGAGAGTAGCATGTATCAAATGTCTTAATTTTTTCCTTTTCTTTTTTCTCCCTTTTGTAACAGTTTGGATAATATTAGTTAATTACCTGTTTTAAAGGTGGAACAGATAAAGGAATTCATATAAATTGAATAGTGTGGAAGTTTTGGGTTTGTAAGTTGGGTTGAATTTACCTAATGTCCTACTTAATTAATTGTTTAACTGAATAGAAAATTTAAGAAATACTCTTTTTTTTAAAAAAAATAAAATAGTATATGATGTGACGGGAATCCGCGCCTCATTTAAGTTGCTACCTCATCTAAGAGCGATGACGACGAGGGCTAGAGAGGTTGGTGATGCTTTTGAAATTGTCGAAGAGGTTTTAGTTATATCTGGAAGTAATGAGAGGTGAACTATCGGTAAGTTGATTTAATGGTTGATTAGGAGAAGACTTCAAGCTTGGGAATGCCTATAAGCACAAGCAGAAGAAGGAGGAAAAAGATCGTTAGTAAGCAA
This sequence comes from Zingiber zerumbet, assembly GCA_037833815.1. Taxonomy (NCBI): domain Eukaryota; kingdom Viridiplantae; phylum Streptophyta; class Magnoliopsida; order Zingiberales; family Zingiberaceae; genus Zingiber; species Zingiber zerumbet. The sequence goes on from JBBMJZ010413095.1 coordinate 1,900,462, forward strand.
GTCAGGGGTCCTTGACGCGTCTAATCTGACAATCAAGTCAAGATATTAGAGGGAAGAAAAACAATGGAATGGGAAGTGAATTCGTCAACTAGTGTACCTGCACCAACGGAGAGGGACTCCTTTTATAATACCTCTATAATCCTCGAATTAATGAGGCATCACGTCATTGCTAGACAGCGTGTCTAATTGTTGTGCTTCCAGTATATCTAATAGTTTCATCGTAGGTATGAGAGGAGTATCAATTATCTAAGCAAAGATACAGTCTCTCTGGCTTTCTGACAAACTCATGTGAAATATTAATGACCAAGTGAGTTCATGGGGAAGAAAGCCTAATGGGTCATTCGTCGTCTATCCCACTAGTAGGGAGAGAGGATGAGGACAAAAAGTCCCGTAAGTAACTGAGTGGGGAGTTGGACCACGATGGCATCCGAGTAGAGAACTGAACCCCCAAGATGTCTGATTGACATTAGCCAATAGAAGTATGATGGGGAGTAGAGCCCCATAAGTAGTTGAGTGGGGAGCTGCACCCTAATGACATCCAAGCGGGGAACTAGGCCCTTGGGATGCCCGATCGGCTTTAACCGATTAGAGTGTTATGGGGCATAGAGCCCAGTAAATAGTTGAGTGGAAAGCTGGGTCCCCAAGATGTTTGATCAGCATTAGCCGATCATAATGTGATGGGGAACAAAGCCCCATAAGTAGTTGAATGAGGAGTTGAGCCCTAATGACATCCGAGTGGGGAATTGGGCCCTGATGGCATCTGAGTGGGGAGTTGGGCTAGCTCCTAGGATGTCCGATCGACATTAGTCAATCATAGTGTGATGGGGAGTAGAGCCTCATAAGTAGTTGATGTTGGTGTGTGCACTTCTGTGCTAAGACACTGCTTATGTATTTTGTGGATAATTATTTCATAAAGGTAAGTATTTATCGTTAATCATTGACTTTTCTGTACGTCTATGATTAATCATAAAGTTCTATGGATTAATGAGTATATTAATCTTGAAATAGTCCTTGATCGAATAGATATTATCTAGAGGAGGCATGGATATTTAAATCAATGCTGATATGACTAGGTCGAGATAGACTAAGGGATGAATATCCAAGTTGTACTTGGGGTGCCTTGAGTTTAGAGATACACTGGACACGACCCGCTTAAGAGGAGACCACATATTAACATCATTAGTCATTCCTCTTATGAACGAGTTTAACTGATCTTTTGACTTGAGATCTTTGTTTATTCTATGTATGAAGTTATGTGCTTTGACACCGTTAAAAGCAGTCTTTAATCGAATTATGATTAATACGGTAGTTGGGTGTATGGTAAAGCATAGAGAGAATAATGTTGAGTCAGTAAAGGATTCATCACTCTATTGGATTAGGAGTTAACATCATGACCGCTTGATAGAGATATTAGTGATTTAAAATCCATAGTCATGGGAGGAATGATTTTATCATTCAAGAGAAGTTTATTATATTTTGGAAATCAAATACAACAATTAATTTAGTGATAATGCATAATGTACCGAATTAATTAGGATGTAGGCTAGATGAAGAGATTGAATTACACAGTAATTGATTTATAGTGGTTTATAGTTTAAGACTAATATTAATTTTATCACGTTAGGTAACTAAAAAGTATTGCTAGATAGTTACCTTATTTTGTGTATGGATTTATACTGCCGTCATGTATAAAACCTAGAGAGCCGCATGAATAGCACATAAATATGAACATTATCTATAATTGATTATTTTAGTGGATACTAAAATTAATCAATAAGAATTAATTAGATTATTAATTAATTCTGAAATCTTGGAAGCTAATACGGGTCAAGATCAAATATGATCCTATTTGATTCAAAGAAGAGGGAGTAAAGAATTTGGATAGACATAATCATGATGATCTTTGGAAAATTTAAAGAGTCATAACTCTTCATCTTCCTTAAGAATTAATGGAGGTTATAACTCTTCATGATCCTAATTAATGGAGGACATAATTCTACTTAAATGAAGAATTAATGGAGATCTTAACTCTTCATCTTCCTTAGAGGTTATAAATAGCCACCCTTAGAAATGTTGGAAGCATGTGCTCTTTTTCACGTCTCTCTTTCTTCCATCAAAATGATTGATAGTGCTTCTAAATGGTTTTATCGATCCAAGAGGCTAGCACTTAACATATTGTATCAAGTTCGTGATCTAATATGCATGGATACCGCCAGAGGAGTCACATGTAGGGCTCTTATTTGTTTGTGATATCATTCACTTTTATCGAGAACTCGAGGTATGCCTTTATGTTATTTTATTTAAAACTATATATACCACAAAGAGATCCATGATTCAAGAGAAAAAAAAATGATTTAAATCTATGTATTCTGTTGCTCTCCAAATCAATAGTTGAGTGGGGAGCTGGACCCCAATGGTCATCCAAGTGGAGAGTTGGACCCCTAGGATGTCTGATCGACATTAGCCGATCAGAGTGTGATAGAGAGCAGAGCCTCGTAAGTAGTTGAGTGGGGAGTTGGCCTCTAATGACATTCCAGTGAGGAGCTGAGTCCTTGGGATGTTTGATCGACTCTAGCCGATCAGAGTGTTATAAGGAGTAAAGTTCCATAAGTAGTTGAGTGGGGAGCTAGGCCCCGATGGCATCCGAGTGGGGAGTTGGGCTCCTGAGATGTCCGATCAGATCTAGCCGATCAACATGGGAAGGTTCACTAGGTAGGTTGCTCGGGTTGACCTACCTTGGACTTTGACTGCACCTACTCTGACTTGTTGGCCTTTGGTCCCCACGTAGGGGCTCATGATCATCCGTCATATCACAAGCATTCCTTTTAAATATAGTCGAAGATGGTTTGAGACCGACTAACTAGGCCTCCATGGGTTTTAGTTTTCCAATTAACTCACTTACCCAGGAGGATAACACTCTGTTAAGCTTACCGTTGGTGTTACCTACCTTGAAAAGAGACATGTCAAACGTCATAAATGCACGGTAATATGTGTGATGGCGTATCAAGGTGATGATTCACTTATTACATCCATTATAATTACACTTTCTCACGATGCTACCACGTTGCCAGCCTATGCCTAGTTTTATTTTTTTCAAGGCGATGCCTAATGGTTAGCCTCTGGCGGTTTAGACCATTTGATTGGATGACATGGTAATTAGCCCATCTTTTTGTCCTTGATATCGAACTATTATGCTTCAAAACCCTTAGGGTTAATAAATGCTGCTAGCCCAGGTGCGTCACTCACGCGTTCTTCTTCTCCAGCGTTTGTTGTCCGTAGTCTCTGATGATTTTTCCTTGGGTTTTGACTTTCTTCATCTGTAAGTCTCTCCTTTACATTACATGATCTTTCCATTTTTTTTTCAAACCATGACCCTCAATGTCCCCATACATATTCCCACTTTGTAGTATCCCTCTACCCTTTCTGATATCAACAATGGGGACCTAGACTAGATTAGGCTCACCTTCGAGATTCCCAAGGAATATCACATAATCATCCTCAACACTCTCGATCGACCCCATCTTCCCCTTGGTTATATTATTTTTTCAAGGATTAGTTTCTAGAAGACCTTCACTTTCCCATTCCTAATTTCTTTTCTAAAATATCCTAATATTTTTACATTCCCCTCCAACAGTTAGCCTCAAATTCTATTTGACTATTATGTGGGATTGTTATTCTTTTTCAATTGTATCGCATCTCCCTTACCCCCGTGTTTTTCACCACTTCTATTTCCACCAAGAAATCAAATGCGAGGTTTCTATTTTTCATGACCGACTAAAGGCTGTCTTCTTTGACAAAATGTCTTCTTTCAACAAAGGATGAAAATTTTATTATTTTTTCTTCCGCCTAAACTTGCCAATATCTTGGATGACCGAATGACAAATGGATCTTCCTCTCATCCCAGTTAGGCGACTACCATTGGGAGCCCACTTTTATTTTAGCGTTGGGAACATTAGCTGGCCTAAAGTTAGACATCCACAAACTACTCCAAGAGGGTGTTCTCTACATATTTATACAAAGTATAAGCAAGGTTGGACCATCCTTCACTTTTGGTAAGGAACACAACCGTAATCTTATATTATAACTAACTAAGCTTATTTCTCCCTTTTACAGCTAGGACTATATAGAAAACCTCTATGGGTGAAATTTTGAATCTCGACAAGAATGAGCTAAGCCAGTGAGGAGAAGTCGAGCTAGACAAACACTTCCAGTAGCCAACTAGCTCCACCAATGAAGCAAATGCAAGTGAGGCGACAACCAGTGGAGCAGGGGGTAGTGACACGGTAGTAAGCACGGGGGAAATACTATCACCCCAACCTATTATGGTGCATGTGTGGGTATCCTCAATGCCCACTAAATTCGATGAGCCCCTTAGGATCCGTCTCAAGAGACGTTGATCAACAACCCCTCTCGCTCGATCCCAGTAAATTCTCCTTTGATGTGTCCTTCCTCCGTCCGAGAGAAACCTAGACTCTAGTGCAGAAACAGCAGTTGGGGGAACAAAACCTGCCCCTGATTGACCCCTCCACCAATCAACTTCGAGCAAGCCACCTTCGTCCACACATCCGACCAACCCCATTTCTACCCAACTACTTTCCATACTTCCACCTCTCCCAACCGACCCAATTCTGGGGCTTCTACATCTAAACCAGTTCTTCCCATTGACCAGGCATCTCAGCTAAAATAAGTATGACATTTGAAGTACCATCCCAAAACTGGTAAGCTGTGTCCTCTTCAGATCCGCCGGTACTCCAACACATTATAGGGTTGAGAGGCAAACTTATCAAGGCCTGGGAAGGTGGCATGGGGTGGCACAACAAATGGTTCGCCAAGCTATTTGCTGGACAGATTCGCCTAATACGTGACTAGGCTAAGTGCTAATTTTAGTAGAACGTCCCTGTTACTAGGACAACCTTAATATTTTATATTTCTACCAGTTTAAGACTATAGGGATGATCATTTGTCATACTTTGGTGGACCAGCATCAGGCAAGCTAGGTCCTGAAAAAATGAATGGAGAAGTTAGAGTTTACTCTGGCTCCTCCTGATTAAGCCTTGGAAGAGATAACTAAGTTGAAGTTAGAGGTTGTGGCTCAGGTGAAGTTGTTGCTACAAGGTGAGAAGGTCCTCCCCAAGGAGAAGGAGAGGGTTACCACTCAATCAGCAGTCATTGAAAGGCTCTAAGATAATTTGCAAACTTACAAGTCTCAGCTTAAATCCAAGAGCTTGATGAGGTAGAGGACCATATATGTCTGATATGAACAAGAAAACTGATGAGGCCAAGTCCGTTTATGTCAAGTTAAAAGAGATGGTCATTGTCTATGCATCAAAAATAGCCGAGAAAGTAACTGAGTTGGTGGCCAAGGAAGTACAAATCCAAGATTAGCAAAAAGCTTTATAGGAGTTCAAGGGGCTAAGATGGAGGCTTTGAAATCCATGATAGCAAGCTTCAAGGCCGGAGAAGCTGAGGTCTTCGAGGCCAAGCAGATACATTACTTCTAGTCTAAAGAATATAACGTGATCCTAGGCAGGAAGATGGTAAAAATGTCTTCTTATGAGGCTAAGAGATCCATAAAACAACTTCGTGAGGCTAGGTATCTACTAGAAGATTTTTTATAATATCCCAAATGATATCTTCCCCGATTTTGCTTAATTTATATTTTTGTAAATTCTTGTAACTTTTGGTCACTTTTGTACTTGAGATTTTTACAATGAAAAATTTGAACAACGTTTGATAGCTCTTAACTTTTCCTCGTTAAGTTAGAATTTTTAAGTTTGAATTGTTTCCGCAGAGTGAGTGATTGTTATGGTGTTAAGTGGGAGACCACTTGGTTGTTGAGCGAGCGACCGGATGCCAAGCAAGCAACTAGTTAGATAACGAGCGAGTGACTATGCATTGGGTGTTGAGCGATATGCTAGTTGGATGCAGAGCGAGTGACTATGCGTTGGGTGTCGAGCGAATGGCTAGTTGGATGCTAAGCGAAGGAAAATGCATTGGACGCATCAGGATTACATTTATAACTCGGTCGAGAGATGCAAGAGTCTAGATTTTTACCGATCGGAAGGTCGTTGGGCACGTGGGGATCAAGCTTATAACTCAGTTGAGAGACCCAAGAGTTTGGTTTTTTATTGATCAGAAGATTGTTGGGTGCGTGGAGACCGCACTTATAACTCGGCCAAGAGACACGAGAGTCCAGATTTTTATCAACCGGAATGTCGTTGGACTTATAGGGACCACACTTATAATTCGGTCGAGAGACGCGAGAGTTTACATTTTTATTGATTGGAAGGTTATTGGGCACATGGGGACCACACTTATAATTTAGTCGAGAGATGCGAGAGTTTGGATTTTTGTTGATCGAAAGATTGTTGGGGGTCCTTGTATGGCATGCACTCACATTGATTGGGTCTTTTTAGCTTTGTGCACCTTCATTTTAACCATATCCATGTAATATTTTCGTACCACTAGCTGATCTCTCTTTACCTCACCCACTCAACCTTCTATAGGGATTTTTTTTTTTGTAGAAGGTGGGGACTGCCGATCGGAATTCATGTAGAATGGGTATTCCCAGAATAACATTGTAGGTCGATAGGATGTCCACCACTATGAAAGTACTTCTCCGAGTCCTCATCAAGGGCTCAACTCCCAAGCAGATGGCTAGTTAGACTTGGCTTAGTGGTTATATTTAGTTCCCTGTAAATCCGTATAAGGCAATGACTTAGGTTGGAGTCTTGGTCAATTTGCATCTTGTCGAAGGTTGCCTTAAAAAGGATATTAATAGAGTTTCCATGGCTACAAAACTCTAGCCACTTCGCAATTAGCAATGGTGACTTTGATGATCAAGACATCATCATGGGAGACTTCTATCTATTCGAGGTCTTGGGGATCAAAGCTGATTTGGGAGCCTTTCACTTGCCCTCAGCTGGAGTCGACCTCGTGGATCTCGAGTTGACGACCATGAGTTTTCTGCACTCTATTGGATTCACCATCAGTGGGGCCTCCAAAGACCACCGACCCTCCTCATAGCAGCATTACTTAGATTTTCTTCTAGCCTGTAGGATCGAGAAGCGCTAGAAGGGGGGGGGGGGGTGAATAGCGCTCGTGGCTATTTCGATTCGGAATAGCAAAACTATCGGAGTTAATAATACGCAGCGGAATAAAGAAAAGAGCAAACACAAAGACACGGTCGTTTTACTTCGTTCGGAGCCTAG
>JBBMJZ010413095.1:1926340-1939560 GCA_037833815.1 Zingiber zerumbet
ACCTGCATTTACCTCCCTCCATATCCGTGGGACCGGCACTAGGGGGGCCGCTGATGTGGCGGTTCCACATTTTTTTACTAACAACCATATTCATAAGCTAACGAGTCGAATATTATGAAGCTTGAGCTTAATTTGATTATCTTAACGAGACTCATTAAATGAGTTTCAAATAATTTATGAACAGATTGATTCATTTACTCTCTTAATTTCATGATCTCCTCTTCCCTTTGGAACAATCATGAATATATTAAATTTGTCCCATCGAGACGGTCTAGTGGCTAACGTATGAGGTGTTGCCACCATAAGGTTCGGGGTTCAAATCTCGGCAAAAGCCGAAATAAAATGTCTCCCTTATGTGCTAGTCACTATTCCAAAGACTAGTAACCCGGCTAGTAGCTGCCCGTGATTTACCTCTTCCGTGTTGGCCCTGGGACAGGTTGGCAGGGGCGCTGAGGTGAACATATTCACCTTTACCACCATGAATATATTAAATTTATAATAGGACTTTCATTTATATATTTCTAAACAAAGATCTTGTATGAATTTTAGTTAAGAAAATTCCTTATAATTAAACACCTGAGATGTACATTTAAATATAAAAGATAAGTTAAAAAGTGTTTTGCAATAAAAATATTCTAGTTGAGTACTCTAATATTAGGGCTTTTATAACCAGTAGGGGTGAATAAGAGTTCGATCAAATCGATCGAATCCAGTTTGATTTATTTAGAATTTATTTTTAAAAATAAAAAATTACTTCCAATTCGATTTTAAAATTCTTATTTAATTAAATTGAATGGACCGAATAAATTAAAATTTTAAATCGAATTTAATTTTTAAATCTTAATTTTAGATAAAATCAAAAATTAATTAAATAGAATTGAATTTTTAGATTATAATAAAAAATTTGAGTTAATTTTATTTTCAACCGAATTTATCCATATTTTATAAGTTGTTGATTTGTATAGTTTTTATAATTTTTTTCTTCAAATAGGACGTACAATCAAAGGATATTAGGCTTTGGACTTACAGCCACACACGTTTTTTGATTTATCCTTATGGTCTATGAGAAATTTCTATGGAATTGGACTGGTCATCTTAGGGATGGTCAATGAAACTAACTGGGTTTATCATTTTTTTAGTCCCAGAGGCTATAGTGCCGCGGTAGGAATCCAGGTTGTCACTTAGACATCCGCGGTTCGATCCCTAAATGTATTTACATGAATTTTTTATTTGGACGCAATCAAAGGATGCTGAACTTCTGAACTGGCCACCGTGTGCGCTTTTTAATTTATATTAGTGGCCGGTAGAAAACTTCCATAAAGTCGGATAGATCATACTAGGGATAGGGATAGGGATAGGGATAGGGATAGTGATAGTGAATAAGACTAACTAAATTATTATTATTATTTTATTTGTTTAATTTTTATTAAAAAATTATGTTAATTAATTTTAATTGAATACTCACAGTTAAGGTACAACAAATTTACAGTGGGTGATGTGATTTTAGATGCCCCTTGGGACGATACGGTAGAAGATTGACATATGAGATATTATTATATGTGATTTTAGGATCAAAATTTTAGAGGTTCGAGTATGTCGTATGACCAATCTATTGAACTAACAAATTGCGTTTTACCCCCACACACGTGATGAGATTTTACAGTCAGACCCGATTCATTGAATGAAACAATTTGCCTTCGCTGAGCTATTAGATAACCGTTCACTCTTCAAACCATCGCCCCGTTTTAAAAACCCCTCCCGCTTCCGCTCCTCTCCTCTCAACTCTCCCTCCTCATCGCTCCGGCGAACGGTCGCGTCCCTTCCCTTCCCCCTTTCCTCCTCGATTTGCCTCCATACTTTCATCAGATCCGTGAACTATCTCTTTTCTCGTGGCGCCGGCCGACATGAGCACCGCCACCACTACGCCGACCGGCGGCCGCGAGCTCTCCCAGCCTCCCTCCGATGGCATATCTAATCTGCGCTTCTCCAACCACAGCGACCTCCTACTCGTGTCTTCGTGGGATAAGGTCAGTATTCGTAACTCACCTGCGATTCCCATTCCTCCGCTCCCACCAACATAAAAAAAAACCCTAATCCCGTCTAAGGTTTGACTATTCTCCATCCAGAATTATCCTGATTGATTGGTACCCTTTCTTCAGACTCTTCGTCTTTACGATGTCGGTGAGAACGTTCTCAAGGCGGAGTTCTTGCATGCTGGTCCCGTCCTTGATTGCTGCTTTCATGATGATTCATCGGGGTTCAGTGCCAGTGCTGATCATACCGTGAGAAGGTATGTTGGGAGTTTCTCTGATTGCTTTTGAATATTTTTTGTTGCTTATTTAGTTTTGAAACACTAATGCTTACATATAACTGATAGAAATCGCTTAGTGTTCCATTATTTTCAGTAGTTAGTGAACTTATTATAAATTCAACACGAGTGATTTTAGGACTAGGTAAAAAAAATGTTTAGACTGTTGAGTTCGTAGATTTTTCTGAAGGAAGTTTGGTGGTTTTTCTTCAGCGATGACTGGTAGTATCTATTTGGAATTAATATTAAGTTTAGTGTTAAGATTGGGCTAACAATGATTGTTTATGGAATGTTATACCTGCTTCCATTTTGAACAGAACTGAGTGGTAGGAACAGATGCTGGACCCAAATTGTTTCAGCTTTCCAAATTCCCTATTCATCTCGATCCTCTCCAATGAAACTACCTGTCTTTATCTCTAGGACTAACTTTATATGTTTAAAACCCTCAGTTTCAATTCAAAATTCTAATGAGAAATAGGGGAGTTGAAATACAAAATTATCGGTTTTATCTGGTCTTATTGTTACACTACAAAAGACTCGTTTATTGAACTTTCTTATGAGAAGACTTAGGTCCTGACGCCCTGTTAGTTCTAAAAATAGATTTCCAACAAACAAAGTTGATGCAAGTATTTGGAATTACAAATTAATGTCTGTTACCTTATTTCAGATTATTTTCTTGTTAGTTGGAGTTTCATAGTTGACACTCCTTGTGACTCTTTATATTTCTTAGCCTTTGAGTAATTCTAAATCTTGTAGAGATTTCTTAGCCAATGGGTCTGATAGTGCTTGCATTTTTTGTGCCCGAGCTAATCCCAGATTGTGAGTGCTATAGGTTATATATTTAATTAACTGTATATTTAGGCCTAATTTTCTCGTAATATCAAAGAAAGTTGATACACAATGTTATTTAGAGAATATGAACTTGTAGCCTTATTATTAGACTAAATTTTATTGCAATACCAAATTGAACCATTGAATCACACAAAAACTTCAAGGCAAAATTGATAAATTAAACGGAGATAACTGTTTCACACAAAGAAATTTTAATCTCACACAAGAATCGAAAGGACATTTATTAACTAAATATCGTCCTAATACATGAGATATTAACCCCTTTTATAAACGACAATTAGACTAATTATTCTCAATAAAAATCATAGTTAATTTTTTATTTTTAAAAAGCTAAACAACTTCTAAAAATTCAAAATCTATTTTCTTAAAAATATAACAAGAATAAAAAGTTTAAACACTAAGACAACTTTGAAATTTTGAGATTTCTTATTAGGGCTTGAAATCCTGACCATGTTACCCCACTAAGGAGAACTTGACTCTGGGCAAGTTGTTAACTCCTTTTCTTAATTCTTCCCATTTATGCATAGGGAACAATGACTTTACTAATTTAGTTTAGCAATGTTTCCTAATTATTCTTTTTATTTGGATGCCTCTTCTAATAACCAAGAAATGGTTACACTTTGTTCATTCTTTTGCACTTTCACTTTGTGATATTCTTTTTTAGTCATCCTTTTAAATGAATAAGAAAACATTGAGGTTGTTATAGAGCTAGAATATTGTCCAAATGTTCATTGAAATCATATGGTGTGAAGGTTGTAATGGAGAAGATGTATCTAAAACAAAGTCAACATACAAAGATGAATGCTCAAATTTCTCCTAGCAAATTAGTATATCCAACAATGGCTCAAATATCTCCTAACAAATTAGCATATCCTCCAATTTAAAAATTGAATTTGTGTTTAAATAAGCCAAAAACTTAAACAAAAAAAGCATTGCAATCAATTTTTATTATAATAAGCTTTTCTACATAAATAAAATCATATGTAAATTATTTTTCCTTTCTTTGAATTTTTCTATTGTATCATTGAATAAATAATTAACATCTATGGGAGAACTTCTAAAATCAAATTGATATTCCAAAATAATTGTCTTATCTCTTACTCTCTTATGTATAACTCTTTCTCAAAGTTTAACCCTATCTATTTGATACCTCTGTAATTCAAACAACATAGTATGCCACCTTTATTTGCATTAATTGGTACCAAATACTTTTCCCCCTTTCTTTGAGCATCTTCTTAACTTAGGATTTGATAATTAACTAAATTTTACCTTATCTCCTAAACTCTTCTAAACTTAGGAATATCATCAGGACCTATAATTTTACCTACAGTCATTGTAGTTAAAGCTTCTATAACCTCACTTGATACAATATTATGAGCAAATCTATAGCTCATAATTTTTATATAATTATTTGTAGAATCCTCATTAAACAGTGATTTTACCATCTTTCACTTATTGCATTATCAAGGGCCTTTCGACTTGATATTTTATGCATCTAATATTAGTAAATCTCTATGCTTCCTTTCTTTAGTTTTTGCAATGCAATAAATATCTTTTCTCCCCATTCTTACATTTTATGGTTATTTTTTTGCCTCAATTTTAGCTACCTTTATGTAATTGAATTTCTTGATATTTAGAATTTTTCCAATCTTTAAAACATGAATTTTTAAACTATTGCTCTTTCACACCTTTTTATGCCACCACCAGTTCTCTTTTTATGATTTATTTTTACCTTGAGACTCTCTAAGAATGAATATAAGTATATAACTACATTACTGATCTTATTTATCAATATAGTCTAAATAACATCAATATTATCAACCTTTTCATTCCAAACTTCTTCCATCATTTTTATGTTTGAGAACTTTTATATTATTTTCCTTAAAATTTTACCATTTGATTCGCTGAAAATTAATTATAATTTCTCCCCTTATATTTTGTAATACTTATATCTATTCCATTAGTTGGTGTTGGTTAGTTAAGCATGCGCCATGTATTCCATTGCAATTTTTAGACATAATTTTACCTACCTTCCTAGTTAGAAAAGAATTAATTGGATTCTAGTAATTGGCACTCTTAAAAGTAATGAAAAGCTCATCAATTTTTTAAAGTGAATTTTAAAAATGTGTAATATTTAATATCTTAATTCGTAACTTTAACTTTAGGATTCTATCTCAAGCCCGTTGAATTTGTACAACCTTAAGTTATAATCCTTGTCTTAGTTATACATAATGCATTTTATTTTTAATTTCTCTATTATATTAAACCTCAATTACCTATTTCTATGGCCTCTTCACCTATCCATTTTATTCAATAAGCAAAATCTATTTTTTTTGTCTCTCTTAATCATGGCATGCAAACAACTTATAATCTTGTCTTCAAGTGTGTTCCTATTTTCCTAGGTGCTAGCTAACTAATTCTATAATCATTGACTAGCTTCTTTATTCACATTGGTCCACAACAATGCTAAAACCCTTTTTTATTTTCCTTCATTCTTGGGTGCTGATCTTATCTGCCAAGATTTATTATTTCATATCCTAACATAAATTTGGCTCAATGATTTTATCCTAAGATTTTTGCTTTTGACAGTTTTGTCCTTATAATCCCTATCTAACATAGATAATACCCATTCATTTTATTTATAAATTTTCCATTTTTATTAAATCCTAAAACCTGAATTACCTATTTATCTATCAGTTTCTTCTATCCATTTTTTTATTCTATTAATCGTGGAATATAAATAAATTCTAGTCTTTGCTCCAATTTTTTTTTTTATATTCCAAGCTGTAGACCTAATCCTATAATCATCATGGACTAAATTCATGCAAATTGGTCCATAACACAAGAATCCTAGATTGTTTTGCATCACATCTAGGCATTGATATGGTCATTTTGAGCAACCTTGTAGCCCTTTTTTTTTTTTTGCAGATTAAGGTACTCAAGTGATTAAAGGCCCTGTGTGTCACATATATGTGACAACCTAGCCTCATGAAAAATAAGGTTCATGTGCACAAGATTAGAAAGATTTAGACTTGGTTATCTTGGCCTAACACAATTCTTAACTTTTTCATCCAATTCGGGGTTGACATGGGAAGTTTTGTATTAGGAAATATTATGTTAATTTTTAGGAAAATTAGTATTTTGTAATTTATCAGATAAATTTTTATTGGATGAAACAATTAATTAATAGTTTAGTAGATTACCTAATATATTTATTGAATTATTTATCTATTTATAATTTGATATTATCAACTATAATTGGCATTAACAGTAGTAGACAGTTATTACATTATTATGCTAAAAATTTGACTTATTTGATAAGGTATGCTAATTGCTGATTTCAGATATTGTTTTGCTATATGATTAAAATATGAATCACATAAGTATATGTGTCGCTAATTACATGTTTATCATAAGATTGTAGTTGCCATTGTGGTATTGTGATAACAATGTTCATAGTGGCAGCAAACCAGTCACACCCTTGTCATTGGAATTGTACGATGTTAGAAAATGTTCTGTGACTTCTTGTTTATAGAATAGAGACTCCATGCTGTTGAAGGCAATAAAAATTCAACTGGTTATTTGTGCTTCGCATGAGATGGGGGAAAAAATCATGCGCTTCTTTGCAATGAGTTGAAGGTGAGATCACCATTGCTCAGTTAGGTTGTTGAGAGGGCCAAGAAAGAGGAGCTTACTGATGTATCGAGGATTGTGTGTTATTTTATGTAATAGATGCAGTTCAGTATTTTTCCAGAGTAAAATATACCTGTAAGCAATATTTTTGTATTGTGTTGAAATAAAAAATAATATTTCTTAATAAATTTGCTGTTTCCAAGTTTTCCTCTCCTCTCCCTCCTCTTTCCTCTTCCTCACTCTCTCTTCAATTTTCTGCCACGAGATTATGTCAATTATTTTCTCTTTAATTGTCTCCTTAAAACCTCTGTTCTCAATCTTTTCTTTCTGATCTTCATAGCATAGTTCCTTCCAAGTCATTCTGCACTCCACCATTATGCAAGGTCTCGTACATCTTCACTGCAACCAAATGAACTACAGTGACTTGCTACTGTTGCCATAAACTGTTATCTCCTTGTTGGTTTGCCCCACGTGCATACTCCCTTATCCTATAAGTTGTGTTTTATACTACTGTTGCTTAAAGAAAGAATAGATTGGTGGTGAGACTAGAGTGTAGCAGCCAGAAAGGTTCTGTGACTAGAGTTATTAGATCTTGAAAAACCTGATCGTTTGTTCTTGCAAATGAAAAATATGATAATACAAGTTGATTGCATTAAAATGAAAAATTGATTACAAACACATGGGCAATTGGCATTTTGAAAATGGTTGGTTAATGATTTGTAAGTCTAGATGATCTTCAAGAACCATCCCCCATGTCAGCTGGTTTAGTCTGGTTCTTTTGAATGCCCCAGAACGGCCAAGAGATCAGTTCCTTGTTTCTTATCCGAGTGGTTTGTATGTTTTTATCACTGTGTCTCAATGCCTAATTCAATTAGATAATGAACATAGTTTAGCTATCCTGCCAGCAATAATACATAGATTTTTGAACTACCTGAGTTAATTTTTCTTTCTGGACTTACTTATATGTCAGGTATGTCTTTGGTTCTGGTAAGGAGGATTTTTTAGGACGTCATGATGCTCCTGTTCGATGTGTGGAATACTCTTATGCAGCAGGTAGCCTTTTATTCTAAGTTGCTACTGGCTTAGTAATGGTATATTTCTACTACTTGGTCTTGGAAGATTGAAAGAAAGTATAGAATGCTTATGTTTCATTTTATACGTCCTAAATGTGTTTTTCTCTATCCATTTTTTGTTACTTTCACAAGCCTTATTGCAAGGTCTTAGTTTGGTTGTCAGTGACCTTGTGTACCAAGACATGTTTGGAAGATATTATTATTCTATAAAGAATATCATATAAATCATTATGAGCAAATGTCCTTAAATTGATCATTGATCTTGTTACTTGAATCTTCTTAGGTCAGGTTATTACTGGAAGTTGGGACAAGACATTGAAATGCTGGGATCCTAGAGGTGCTAACAGCTCAGATCGTGCACTTGTTGGAACATACCTGCAACCTGAGAGGGTTTATTCCCTCTCTCTTGTTGGTTACCGTTTAGTAGTTGCCACTGCTGGAAGGCATGTGAATGTGTATGATTTGCGGAATATGTCCCAACCGGAACAACGAAGGGAATCATCATTGAAATATCAAACCAGATCTGTTCGTTGTTATCCAAATGGCACAGGTGAATTCATTGTTCTTCACTGATCTTTATCAGCTTGTATTAAATACTAAAAGAAAATGAAGCATTCCCAAGTGACCATAAGTATGCTGAGTTAGAAGTTACTTATTGTCTAACTACACAATTGCATTGAGGAAGATTGCATTCTCAATTCTGCTGCTGTTCATTAAGTGAGAGGGAGTTTTGGAGAGAAGGGATGATAAGATGGATAGAAAGGATGGGGGCGGTGAGGGAAAATAGAATTTTTATGTTGTCATCAGGAGGAAACAAGACCAAGAGTAAACAAGATTTTTTTAATTGTCAATATTGGATTGATTGCTGACCGCTCAACCATGGTCTTCTATGTCTGCCTGGATTTGGGCAGAATGACGTAGGAAATTTCCTCCTGGTCATCCTGTTCATTTCTCATCTCCTCTCATTTTTTTATTAAATAAGTTTGCTTGCCATCTTTTTCAATCCTCAGCCTACTCCTATAGTTCTATCCATCCATCAGTGGGCACACACTTATAGTATCTAAAACACATTATTTATATATAGTAAATAATTTTAGTTGTATGTTGGTGTCTATTTAGTGTAATTTGTTTTCTGTTACCAGTAGAAGGTTGAGGTGGATAGATTTTGTGAATCACTACCATTGCAGACTTCTTAACATCTCCCTTCTCCAGTGATGTGATGAAACCATGAATCTGAACCTCTAATTATTCTTGATCACTAGAGAGAGACCAGTTTTTTTTTTCCATTGCTTTCTTTTTTGTTGAATAAAGTGATCTCATGTTTGACCCAAGAAATTATGGTGTCACTTGGTTGGCTATGTTTGAGGTGTACATTGTAATATTTGATGTTTTTATTGCAGGCTTTGCTCTCAGTTCTATTGAAGGTCGAGTAGCAATGGAGTTCTTCGATCTGTCTGAAGCTGCACAAGCTAAGAAGTAGGTTCTTCAGTGAACTATCACTGAATCTATTGTGTCCGATATTATTCTAAACTAGATGAAAATATTTCACAGAGAATTTCACTTGAAAATAGCGTCTAAGTATTTATGGTTTGTAGCTTGATTCCAGCTTGGTAGTAAAAAATCTGTGAATGCACCTGCTTCCTTGCTGCATGCTTAACTTCTTTTGGAGAAACTAGAGTTTAACCATGTTGGACAATAGTTTTTTTGTAAGAAAGAAAAAGCGGCAACACCATCATTTGTTCATACTGCAGTCCATCAACAATGGGAGCTCGATATCTTCACACTGCATTAATTTTTTTCTCTAATCTAAGAATTCAGACTTTGAGGTTTTATTCTCAAGAATTAACTTGTTTCCTGTTTATGATGAGATTTAACGTATTGACTATAATGGCAAAGGTCGATACTATGTCATCCTTATCTGTAATAACCCTCTTTCTCATCGACCATAATTCAGGTATGCATTCAAGTGTCATCGGAAATCTGAAGCTGGAAGGGATATTGTTTATCCTGTTAATGCAATGGCATTCCATCCGATGTAATATCTCTAGATTCTTCTAATAGATCAATGATAAAGTTTCAGCAATTATATTATCAATTTTATTTTTCTGGTTTGTTTTCTGAAGATATGGCACGTTTGCTACTGGTGGGTGTGACGGTTATGTTAATGTGTGGGATGGCAATAATAAGAAAAGACTTTATCAGGTACTGTTTTGGTATAATTAAAAAAGCAAATTTGATATTGTGTTCTAAGAAGTTAGGCACTGACAGTTGCATGTTGTGTGTTTATTATCCAGTATTCAAAATACCCAACTAGCATTGCTGCATTATCCTTCAGCAGAGACGGCCAGCTGCTTGCTGTAGCCTCAAGCTACACATACGAGGAAGGCGAGACACTGTAAGTTCATCAGATTTTTCTTCTCAACACAGGCCATAAGTGAATGTTTTGAACTATTTTCTTGTTTTGATATGAAACTGAGTTTCTGAATGTGGCAGACATGAGCCTGATGCCATATTTGTTCGAAACATAAACGAAGTTGAAGTCAAGCCAAAACCCAAGGCTTTGCCCGTTCCACCGCCGTAGTCTGGATACCTCAACTCTGGCAGTGACTGGTTATTACAAACCATTTGTTCTATGCTTTTTTAAGCGATGAAAATCTAATATCAGGGATTCTCCCTCCAATTGTAGTCTGCAATTAAGAATTATCTAGTAAAATGATCAAAGTCGTGCTATTTGATTTTGTCATTCTTTTTATTATTGTTATTATTAGTATATTTTTTCGACCTCCTCGTGAAACCATTTTCCTTTGTTTTCTTTTGTCCTTTTTTTTTTTTTTTTTGATGCAATGCAGCTACAGAATGGTTATGGAACCTCGAGTAGATATGGTTTGGTAATGCAAATTAAGAATCAACTTATTTTTAAAATTTTAAATTATAATTGATTTAAGTATTATATTTTATATGTTACAAATTTATAACTCTAAATTTGGCATGAATATCTTTTAATTTAATCTGTGAGTTTTTAAAGTTTTTTAAGGCTTTGTATTTTTAAGTTGTAGTTAATTTATTTCTTCTAATTCTACAAGCTAAGCTGATTTTTTTTTTGTTCGTTTGTTTGTTTAATTTTATTTTTCAATTTTATTTGGGTTAAAATGTTTTAATCAACCTCTTTGTAATTTATCTTTTTAATTAGCGATATTTTTTCATTTGGTAAAATTATTATTGTGAGAAGTCGGGTGGTTAGTTTGTGTTCGTCTTTGGCCTGACACTGTGACAATTGATATCAAAGCTATTTTTTTAATTTTCAGTTCAGACTCTTGTACGATCGCTCCCTTGCATGAGGTGGTGTCTCTATCTGTGATCCTATGTGCCTGCAATTTTTGCGAGCCCAGCAGCCCTACAACCTTCTCGAAAAGTCTCCGATCTTTCATCACGCCCTGCTACTCTGAATACGCTATGTTTATCCCCCACCATCTAATACATCGCCCTCGACCCAAACCATATAGAACCAAATCTGAACGCACGGTTGTTTGCCTTCGTAGAAGAAGAATTGCGAGGATTGTTCTGATTGTTGTGGATTCCAAATGCGACTAACAACCCCAGCTGTTAACCAAGTGAAAAGATTATAGTAAATAACTACACAAATGCTTTTAGGACGTTCATATTAGTGGGTGTTATAGCACACATGACCTCATAAAAAGAATAGGATATATATATATATAACAAAGCGGGACGATTTTTTTTGTTTTTTGTTTTCTAAGAGCAGCGTGTGTCCTATTATAACAAAACTGTTATCCTAATGCAGGGCGAGCATGGTTCCGGCAAATGGCAATGAATTCTAAAGTCGCATTTAATTTTCCAAGTGTGAAAAGTACCTTTAAAAAAAAAGGAAAAGGGAAAATCAGCTTGACTTTGACTTCTGTATCGATGAATCCGGCGGTAGATGAGACATAATAACCCAATCCCCACGTAAACGACGTGACCTCAAACACGAAAGTAACCTCTATTCTTGCACTTCCCTTCTTCAATGTGTTGTTGTTTAATGAATCCAATATACAGACAGACAGCGCGACTAATTCTAAATATAAAGCAGAGATGGAGGAGTTCAGTTTCCCCACCATCGCGGGAGCCGGGCAAGAGGACTGCTCCCATCTTTGCGGTTTAGCATTTCCCCATTTCTCCAGGTCACCTCTTTGGTTCCTCTCTTCTTCCCGAGAGCCATCCGAACCCGCCGTCGATGAGGAGAAAATGGACAGGCTTTGGGAATGCTTCTTCGCCGAGGAGTCTGCAGTCGAAGGAGAAACGACACCGTCGACGCCTGCAGCAGTAAGAGGTGGAAGAAGCGAAATGGCCTTGGAACAGAGAGGGGCCCGGAAATATCGCTTCTTGGAGTTGTTGAGTGAATCCCATGGGTACGGCAGCAGGAGGCGACCGCGCTGTTTGGCGTTGATCCTGAAGCTGATGAGGAGGAAGCGTATTATTTAGATTCTTAGTTCTTACTTTATCTGATTTTGTGTAGCTATATATTTTCGATTCATTTCAAAGAATAGTGTGTTTGCTGAGCAGTTAGATATCAGTTTTTTGTTTTGTAAATGCTGGTTGAATGGGGGATTTGACGCAAGATCTTGGGCAATAAATAGAAATGAATTGAAGTAAAGGCCTTATAAATTAAAAGTTGCTCAGCAGAAACCTCTAAAATGTTTGCTTCGTTGAATGAGTGGAAATGGGCAAATGCTCCAAGGAAAACCCAAGCTATTATTAATGACCACTAAAATCCTGATCCCCTGAGCATTAACCCAATAAGTTAAGTTATCCACTTAATTATTAGAAAGTAGAAAAACAAGTCACTATACTTTTATTTACAACCAAAATACTACAAAGATCTATGGTTGGAAAAGGCTTGAGATCAGTTAAAAGGGGAGGGGATGATTAGTCAATACCTTAAATTAAGAGTTGTGATATGCTCAATGAAAAATTCAAGGATAGACACATATATTCATGCCCCACCATTTCACTTTTTGTGGGCCCCATCACTTAATGTGTCTATCATTGAGCTTTTCATTGAGATTTTTTCATTGAGCAAATCATTTCTCTTAAATTAAAACTCTTCTCAAATACAAATGCTAGTCCCACATGAGATGAGTGTTGGGTGCTTTATTTGCTGGTGCAAACTGAGCGCAGAATGATGGTATACCATCGTTTTCGGCTAAGTCGAGGCTATAATTAGACTCTATCTCTTTAAGACGAATTTGCCCCGCACATGGTGCTCACGGAATACAGCAATCGTCTCCCAAGATACAACGACTTTTATCTTGCGATAACAGCACTGCAAATCGCAAAACCTCCGAACCGAGGAA
>JBBMJZ010413095.1:1939660-1951032 GCA_037833815.1 Zingiber zerumbet
AAACCCGAAGCTGATTTTTTCCTAGAATGTAACCCCTTATTAATGTGACTATTTTTCCTAGAAGACGTGAACAATGACCACGTGCATCCTGGGAGACACGGACAACAACCACGAAAATTCTGGGACATGTAGGAAATAGAAGCGCAATCCTTGAAGAACATGTACATTTATGACTCTTTAGAAGGTCGCCACAGGTACGCACACACAAACACCTCATTACTATAGATAACAATGGATAGAATTTGAGTCGGATTTCATATCCTTCGTACACATCGCCATTTATTAAATCCATCCTCATATACTCATCTCTATATTGATCGAGTATTTAACTTTCATCACCATCTCCATACCCATCGGAGGATCGGGTATCCAGACATACCCTATCTATCATATTATTACTACCTACCATACTCTTTTTTTTAAAAAAAAAAATATTTCAATAAACTTATGAATATTTATTAAATTTTAAATTCTTGTGGTAGTTTGCTCTTACACATCTCGCCCTCCTTCGATCAAGTGAGGATTTCTCGTAAAAAAGAATATAAGATATGTGTTGGTAACCAGGTAAAGAGGCAAACTAAGTTTTTTTTCTCGATGCGGGAAGCCGGTTAAAGTTTTTTCTTTCCCAATAAAAAATGAGACATATATATATATATATATATTGGCTAGGGTATGGTTAGGATTTTACCACATCCGCCTCCATACCCATATACTCGATTATTTAATCAGGTAAAAAATATTCCTTCCATATCCTTCTTCATTTGGGTCGGATATCAGATTCTCCATCGAATTTGGGAGAAATTGTCATCCCTAGCCTACTCACTACTCCTTAGACAATTCAACCTCCTTAAGTAATTAAACTTTAGTTGAAAGTCATAGTGGTATGTCGAATTCCCTCTCCAATATCATTCTAATCCTCTTTTAGAATATTTTCCAGGTCCTTTCATCCTCCTCATCAATGATCTCCGAAGAGCATATATGCCAACCCGTTCGTTGATTGGTGACTTGACTGTCCATAATATTTGGTCAGAACAAATGACAAAAGTGAATAGACATGCCCCTATTTGTCAATTCTAAGGTTGCACCTCTTCATTGTTTCCTTATTAGAGGTTAAGAACTCTAGTTAATCTCTTAGGATAATACATTGTATGCATGATATTTAAAATTTGAAAACTTCACTCTTCTTAGTTGCCTTTAATTTTGAGATATTTACGTCGATCGACAACAACAAGGTTAAGACGAATTTATCAAGTATAGTTAGCCAACTTAAAATTCCACGTTTCTATGGAGTTGCTTACTTTGCAATTTCCTCATGGGTATTAATTAGATCTTGGTGGTGTCCTTTAATTATAGACTCATGTCATTCATTGAAGCCAAGCATTCTCATTGTACCATATAACTCACCACGATCGAGAGATTTCGTAGAAAGTTTTAGTAGGAACAATAGCTTGGACTTGAACAGTGGTGGTAAGTCACTTATTGGTTGGCGGTTCTCAATCTCACTTTTTTATACCTATTATTATTTTTGTCATTGCCTAAACGCCTAAGTCATCAATGTTTGCATTCCACGTGCTATTCCTTGGGGAGTAAATCTTGCCAAAAGAAATTAATTTACTATGATACACTTATGTTTTTTATTCCTTCCGAGTTTAACTTTAAGAAAAATAATAAATGACCTTTTTCTCAATGTGATTCATTCCTAGGCTATATGAAAAAAAATCGATTAAATATTTAAGGATGTGTTTGGTAGAGTTTTTACTACGCGTTTCTTATATTCTAACTATTGCATAAAAGTACTTTTGAGTGTTTGTGAATGTCAACTTTTGCTTTAGTTTCTGTAACTTTTACTCAAAAGTTGGAAGTAAGAATTTGATGTTTTTCTTACTTTTATTTTTTTTTCGTTCTAAAAATTAAAAGTTGACATTTATGTCCTTAATGAATTTATCATTTTACATAATTATCACAACACTTTTAACTTAAAATAATAATCATATTTTATCATAAATATTTATTTTTTAAATAATACTTTATATTTTTATATAATTTGTATGTCCAGAATTTTATATAGAGAGAGAGAGTCATTTTTTTTTATTAATTTTATACATTTTTCAAACATTCATGTTATAAAAAAATAATTTTGATATAATATTTTAAATATAATAATAATTATATAAATACATTATTATAGATGGTGTATCAAAATTATATTTAGATAATTAAAATGATTAATTTATATAGTTTAAAAATATTATTATCATTTAACTAAAAATTAAACTTAAAAATAATTATTCATTGAAGACTTAAACTTTATCTTATATTAACTTTTAACTACTATTTCTAAACACTTCTTATTTTGACTTATCATTAACTCTAAAATAATCTTTATAAAAATTTATAAATTCTTCCAAACACACCCTAAATGTCATTGGCATACTCACCCATCGACAAGTCATGAGTTATTTTCATGCATGAAAGTTGATAAAAAAAAAATCACATTACATTCCCTTTTCATTATTTTGGAGTAGATAAATATATCAAATACTTTCTTAACGTCATGCATATCCCAACCTTCTCCCTTAACAGATTTCTAAAAGAAAGAGAAAACCTAACCGATTGTTAAATAAAATAGATTTATTTTTTGTTAAACCAACAAAAAATCGACGTATTTTGGCCCAACAAATCACTATCAAATATTATTATTATTATTATTATTATTATTATTATTATTAAAGGGAAGGGATTTGCATATCTTTCATACAGATACGTTAGAAATATTTTGATAATAATAATAATACAGAAATATTATTAGTCGAGTTGAAGAAGCCGTGGGGATGCGCCACGTGTATCGTCTTTGTAGTAATAACGCGGCGTCCAAGCAACGTACTACCCGGAGAATAAGTGAAGATTCACTTAAGGACACGCGTCGACTTATAATAGGCTAAGTATCTATCTATCAATCAATCAATCAATCCACCAACGCCGCCAATAAATGCGAGTCTTCAGACCCCACCACGTGATGGACACCGCCCAACCGCAAACTGGGGAACCGACATGCGAGCCGCTTCGGTGCGGTCGTGTGCATGAAACCATTTTTACGTAAGTGTCCGTTCTTTATCTCTTTTGTATTTATACGTTAATTAAATAAAAGTCAATAATTTTTTTTTTTAAAAAAAATGTGAACAGCTTGAGACATTCTAATTGGCACGCTCAATTGGAGAAATAACAGTTCGCCTCATCATGCGATTGAGACTCGGAGGTGGGTGGAAAGTTACATCACGCGAGATGGTTGGTCTGTCATTCTAATCACTCACTTTTCTCCTTCCACATTAACTTTACGTGAAATTATGTGTGGTTTTAATGCATTCTGTTTTTCCACGACGTGAAGAAACGAGAGGATGCCATGACCCATGAATGCACACTAAAAAAAAATGTATGGATAATTTTAAGGACATTACTGAACCGTTAGAATTTGACCAACTAAAATAAATTATTAACCATTCATTTTTTTTATTGATATGTATTAATTAAAATTATATGTACTAATTAAGTTTGCATGTAATAATAAAATATTTTATATTTAGATTCTGAATTTAGATTTACTATAATTTTAAATAGTCAGAATTTGGTTGGCTAGAATATAAGCATGTATGTATATACATAGACATTTTAGTAATATCACATATATATATTAATTACATGCATGTACATGCATGCATTATAATTGGGGGATAGGTATTTCTAGCTGGTCATATTCTGACCAACAAGATTTACTTAAAAAGTATAGCTACGAATTTTAACGATTAAAAAAATTAACAGTAAATCTTATTGGCCAGAATCTGGCCAGCTAGAAATCTCTTTCTCCCAATTATAATGCATGCATGTACATGAATGTAATTAATATATACATATGATATTACTAAAATACCCCTGTATATGTATGCATATATGTATTCTGGCTTGCCAGATTCTGATCATTTAGCACTACCCATAAAATTAAATCTATAACAAAATTAGTAACAACAGGTAAAACATCACTAATCAGTAATAAAATTAGTAAAAAAATATATTTCGTTGCATAATTAGTAATCAAAGACTTTCTTTGAAAAATATGTAGCAGAAAAATTTATTATCATAAAATTCGTCGTAAATTAGTGATAAATTTTTAATTCATTATAAAATTAATGATAAATTTTGAATTCGTCATAAATTTATTGTAAAATTTACAATGAACTTTGAATTTGAGTGAATTTTGATTTCGGTATAAAATTTTCAAAGTTTACAAAGAACTTTGAATTAGTTGACAAATTTTACAATGAACTTTGAATTCATTACAAATTTAGCGACATATTTTTAATTTGTTGCCAAATTTTACAATGAATTTAAAATTAGTCACAAGATTTGATAATATGTGACAAATATATTTTGTTGCAGAATCACACTTATATTAGAAAAATTGATAAGGATATGGAGGGGGAAAAAGTTGTCGTAGATCTGAAAGATATTCTCTTTTTGTCTCTCCTTATCTCTCTCTCTTTGGTCGTGGGTGTAGATCCGACGGCTGGACCACCGGATCTGGCCTGTGGAGCCCTATGGGGCCGTGTAGATTTGACAGTCCAGCCGCGTCCTATATGGGGCACTGACCTATTGTGTCAATTGGATTTGTTTTCCCATTAAGATTGTATTTGCCAAAGTACCTGATCTTGTCATAGAATTTTGAATACCTATCATGATGAATCCATGTTATTGAGTTTAGTTCTTCCTGATACGTGAACATCATAGACTTCAAAAAATAATATAGTTTTAAATTTTTTTTTTTTTCATTGTGGCAAACCAAACGAAATGTTTACTTTGGAGAATCTAAAATAGTTCTAGGAACGATTGTTGATGACTACTTCCATTAGTAACCGACAGAGAACTGATTCTTTGAGCAGAAGTTGTAGAATTGCTGATACATCCTCTTCCACCCCACCAGTAGTAAGGATATAAATAAATCAATTGAATGAAAATGTTAACTATTTGAAGGAGTTACTAATGCAAAGAGACAATGCACTTCAAGTGTTTGGTACACTACAAAGACAAAGGGATCAAAAACAATGAATGAGCTTTGCTAATAATAGGTTTTAATCATGCAACATCTTCCGTTACCATCTGCTCTAAGTCATGTTACCCCTTCTCTATCTCCTCTCAGTGATGCTCGTGATGGTGATGATTTCTTCGATGATGTTGATGATAGTGGTGATAATTATACTTGAAATTATTACGTATGAATGTTATTTGATTGTTACATGTGCATTTTGTTGTTGATTTTCTTGGTTTTGTATGGTCGATAATGAATATTAGAACTTGATGACGCTTTACTTTTGTTGATTACTCGGATGATTTATTGTTGAAATCTTAGTTTATTGATCTTATTGGATAATTAGTCCTATTGATTAGCTACATCATAAATTTACTTTTATTGACTACTATGATGGTTTATTGTTGAAATCTTAGTTTATTAATCTATTGCATAGTTAGTTCTATTGATTAGTACATACATCATAACAAAATTAATTTAATGTGGATGATTTGCAAAAAGGTGGAACCGTCACCCTAGCGGCCCCGACCCTACAGAATTCCAGAGGTAGCAAATTAAATCACGGTTAAAGCTGGGCAGGAAAGGTGACCGGGGGTTGAAGGAATTTTTGGCGCAGCAGACCAGAGTTTTATCCTCGTGTGCAACCGGCGACCTTTGACCCCACGACTTCATTTGCAAGCTGCAGGCACCTTACCAGCTGATCCAGCCCGTGAGGGCAATTTAATGTGGATGATGATTGGACGGTTAGTTGTTGATGGTGGCAAAAAGATGAATATGCTCGCCCCCAACACCTCCGCCAATCCGTTCCAGAGCCGACACGGAGGAGGTAAATCGCGTGCGACTACTAGCCGGACTATTAGCCTTTGGAATAGTGACTAGTACATAAAGGAGATATTTTAACTCAGCTTTGCTGAAATTTGAATCCCGCAACACCTTATATATTAGTTATTAGATCATTCTGAGGGACTATGGTTAATTAGTTGTTGATGAAGTTAGATGTACAGGTCTAAAATTAGGTTATATAAGGCAAATTGGTCTAAATAGCTGGTGAAACATATCTGTCCAAAAGTTACAGATTTGTCATTGATGCCTGCCGCAAATTTTGTTAAAAAAAAGTCAAGCTTGCGACAAATTTTATAACGAAAATAAATTCGTCACAACAAGTCTTGATACGTCACAAATGTGAACGTGTACGACAAATTTTAGCATGAAAACAAATTTATCGCAACATTTACAGCTACTTTTACCAGAAAAAAAATATTTTTGTTACAGAACCTACGACAAAAATATTTTTATCATTTCCGTTACAAATCTACGATGATTGTTTTTGCAACAAAAATTATTTTCATCACAAATTTGACCGAAATTATTTTCACGGTAAATTTTGCCATAATTTTCTTAAGTAAAATCTGTCACTTATTTTTTTCGGCAAAATTGCAATGAAATTTATTTTTCGTTTTAAATATTATTCGTTGTAAATTCTGGTGATGACATATTAGTAAAAAAATATTATAAAATTTGTCACAAATTTTTTTACAAGATTTTTTTTAAAAAAAGTATTATTATTATTATTATTATTTTAGTCACGTGTATATGTGTGTGTGGATTTTAGAAAATACAGATAAACTATTAAATATTGTTAAAAAAAAAATTGCTGCATGCACTAAATCCCAAAGGAGAAAACATATACAAACAGCAATAATGTCATGCATGACATTTATAATTATACTTAACGTGCAAGTTGATGATTGTGACAGTCTGATGCAGAGAGTAGGGCAGGGACCCAAGTTAATTTGCATGCTTCCCTAAGAGGAGGACCATCTATGTGTGAGGGCCAAAATCACTGCACTTTTTTCGATATTTTATGCCAACTTGCTTATAAGAGGGATAGCAATAGATGGTGCATTCACAGACCAGGACCAGCTGTGTGTGTATTATATTGTACAGCTTTCTGATGACTCCATCAGTAGGGTTTTTGTAGCTAGAGTGAATCAATCAATGTCTCAATAATGGGATGGTAGAGAGTAGAGACTGGCACAATCATAGAAAGAGCAACTAGTGTAGAAGCCAAATGATAAGATATGCCCTATGATTTAGCGAAAACTATGTATTTTTATCTGTGTCCATCTTCAGATTAAAAACAAAGGGAGGTAAGGAAACACTATTTAAGGGGTAATAAGTTGGTGAAGCATACCTTCCACATGTCACGGCACATTGGCGAGAGGTGCTCTGAAAGAAAATAATAACATAAAATTTTCAAGGGGACAAAGGAGTGTGATAAAACAGATGTAATATTAGTTAAAGATAAAGGTTTTGATATTAGCAAACAAACTTCAAAGGGTGTCATGAAAGAAAATAGGATAAGAGAGACTTTGAAAGACACCATGGAAGGAAAAAATTAATGAGGTCTTAGATCAAGGGTATCTCTTAGTTAACCTTGGCCTAATACAATATTATCTTTAATAATTCAACAAATTAACACTAAATTATACAATACCAATTTTATTATGCATCCACCAAATGCAACATGCATGGAACCAACACCCATGTTCATCTCTAGCTCCATTTTCAAAATATTCCTTTCACTTAAGCGAAGAAATGACAGACATAAATTCCATATTTTTTTGTCTGCTTATTTCCTTCTTAGATTTTCTTACGAATCAGAATTCTCATGGGACTCAAATTAATTAGAAAACAAATGAAAGAAAATATTATTACATTTTTACTAAGAACATATATATATATATGTCCTATTCTTTCTGTTCAAAGAGAACTGTCATGAGTGATCATGCATTTAAAGGGAAATGTCTCCTTAACTACCTACTTATTTTGGCAGTATTAATATGATCGTATATGTTGCCATCGTGTACCTCACCTTTCATTGTAGTCGAGTCTGACTCCATTAAGTCTTACCCTTCTAGGTTCAAAGTCCTTTTCTCTTTTGTGAGTACCCTCAAGCTTCTGCCTACACAAAAACTAGAAGGTGATATTAGCATTTCCAAAGTGCACACTATGTACTTAACCAAAAGTGCATCAAGATAACAAGAGAGCCATGGTATCTAGCAATTGAGTACTTATATAGCTTCAGATAACAATCAAATTAACTCACCTGAATAAATTAGCGACGAAACTATAAGAGATGTCTAAGCAAATTAAGGAGATTAGATTGAACAAGTAGTTTTTCTTGACTATTCCTATATATATATAATTAACAATTGCTTGATTTAGAGTTAAGCGAGATAAATCAAGAAGGCTTTTGGACAAAGGTTCGGGGGGCTTTCACATTCAAATGTAGATGGATCAACTGTCTGTGCATATGTTACACGGTCATTGGCCTTCGCATGCGTCAATTAGCAAATCATTCAAAAAACTTCAGTGCTATATATATATATATATATATATAAAACTAGCAGACCCACCATGGAAGCAACCCGAAGGATAGATATGGATGGCCCAACTCTTTCTCCTCTCCTCTCTTTAAATCTAAATCAAGGTGTGGAAGGAGAGGAGGGGGAGGAGAAGAAGAGGACAATCTCATTTTGAAGGCATCCAGTTGATTGTGGCATCTTTCACTTCTTCTTAAGCTCAGTTCAAGCACTGCTACATTCCCACAGCTTAGCAATGGGGAGGCACCCGTGCTGCCATGAGCAGAAGCTAAGGAAGGGCCTGTGGTCTCCGGATGAAGACGCGAAGCTGACCGAGCACATGATAAAGTACGGCCATGGCTGTTGGAGCTCTGTTCCTAAACTAGCAGGTAAACAGTTGCTCAATTGCATTAATTGCCATTGCTGCAAAGGAAAATTTGTGAGCCATTGTTGTGCCTCGGCAACAATTTGCAGGTCTGCAGAGGTGTGGCAAGAGCTGCAGGTTGAGGTGGATAAACTACCTGAGGCCTGACCTCAAACGAGGCATGTTCTCGGCTGAGGAAGAGGAGCTCATAGTCGAGCTACATGCTGCACTCGGGAACAAGTAGATGCAACCAACAATTAGTTCTCACTTTAAAATTTTGCCCCCCTAGAATCGACCTCACTAATGCTCTTGAGATCTTGGTCCCTCAGGTGGTCACAGATCGCAGCACGCTTGCCTGGTCGGACGGACAACGAGATCAAGAACTACTGGAACTCTTTTCTCAGGAAGAAGCTGAGGCAGAGTGGCATTGACCCAAACACACACAAACCTTTCGACAACTCCAACTCAGCTTCTTCACTAGTGTCGGATAGGCAATCAAGTGAGAGGGAATTTGTGCCGACTGTGGCCAAAGCTTTCTTCCTGGACCAAGTACTCCCAGAGGCTTACTTCTTTCCATCAACTCCACATCCAAACATGTCCACTTCGATTGACGATGTTACGAGAGTTTGTCATTCTATCAGAAGCAGTAGCATGAGCATGAGCAGCAGCAACTCCTCCTTTGACAGTGGCATCCTCACTTGGCCAGATATGCTGCTTTACAAGGATGAGAGTGAGGAGCTCAGGTGGCCAGAGAACCTTGAAGGGACCTTTTCCTTCTCTGGCTCAATACAAGCTCCACTTTGTGACATCAGGACAGATCTCCTCTCTTCTGTGCTGAGTAATTGCACTGATTCATAAAAATTTATGAATTTGCAAGGTCTGGGTGAGAGAATGATTCACTGTTAGCAGTTCCTTGGTGCACTGATTGGTTTCCTGTGCTGTATACACTTGGTGACAAAAAATATCAAATAAAGATTGTTCACTTTATTTCTAGTTTTGAATTCACATGCTCGTAGAGATTTAAGCTAGAAATTTAAAATGTTTGGAGTCTTTCAGAGAGGACTGCGGTTAACTCCAAAGGCTAATGAAGTTTGTATGGTGGGCATGTGAGGTTACATGTGATAGTGGTTTGAAGAAGGATCAATGAGCAAAAGTACATTTATACAAATCATAGTAGTAAAAGAATTACTGAAATTTTATCTAAGAACTTCCACCTATTCTTAAAATGATATATCTAACCCGTTCAACTTGTCCTACTCGTCCTACTCTCTGGCTTATTGATGAACCACAATTCACAAGTCCTGAGCAATCCATCCAAGATGTGCACCCTATTCAGTTCATTCAACAACTGTCAGCTTGGGTTTGTGAAGTTAGTCCAAATATTAGAATAAAACCATCAGACGGATGAATAACAACATCATAAATGATTACTTTTTAACAATGTTTTCAGAATCAGATCAGTGAAGCTAATTATCCAGAAACTGGAACACATTGAGCTCAAACTGAATCAACATAAAATTTCTGACTAAATCAGCTTTTCGCCAACTTCAATTAAAGAAAAAAAAAAGGTGTTTTCGAACTCTGTATAAATTGTTCTCTCCCACAGTGATTATTTGGGTCTTTGTAGGAAAGCATTAAGGATTAAAAGAAAGTGTGCAGCCCAAATATCACACTGGAATAATTAAAAGTGTCATCCCACATCAGCAATATCTGTACCTTCATATTTATAAATATGCTTCCTAGCAGAAATGTTACGTTGCACACCTATCCTATCCGTGAACACCTAAATTTTTTTTTAAGGGATTAGGGTATAGTATTTAGGCTAAAGAAAGTGATTTTTTTTTTAGAAAAAAATAACTATGGGTGTGCAACATATCATATCATATCTCTACTTCCTAGTTCATCACTCCAACCATCCAACCACTCATTTTCTTCCCAGGTAACAACAATTTACATGGAATTTCTTTATTGTCTTTTTATGTACCTTTTTTTTCATTATTGTACAAGATCTTGATAGTACCTGTTTAGGGTTTCATCTTGCCTGAGGTAGTTCTTGTTATTATATTCTTGGAACTAATAAAAATCTGAGAATGGAGACAGATATGAGGGAAGCTAAGTATGAATGCCTTGGTAAGAGAAAGAGTTGACCAATAGTTATTGATCACGTCTGAAATTGACGAATGCTAGACCCCCAGCGAGATAGCTTTGAAGTTGACTAAAAAAGACCTTGAAGGATAAAAAGGGGGATCACCGACGAGATGACTTTGAAGTTGACTGCAAGAAGACTCTCAAGATCATAAGGTGGAGGAGGAAGGAGCGTTAGTAAGTAAGCCAAGAGTTTATGTCGCAACCACTTCGACACTTAAGTCAATGAGGTGGAGAAAATGTGGAAGATGGACGGCAATAGAAGAATGTAAGATGTGTGCAAAGCAAAAGATGTACTTGCGTCTGTAGGGACAGGACCCTTTTATAACACCTTTGTAATCACTGCATTAATTAAATGTCATATCAACGTAAGAGATATGTCAAATCCGTGCATCTCTGCTATGCAAAGCCTTGTGATCCT
>JBBMJZ010413095.1:1973858-1990696 GCA_037833815.1 Zingiber zerumbet
TGGGTCCGTGAGACCTGACAACTGGCGGGAAGACTTAGTGAGTCAAAGGCAAGTCAAGTGACTATTGTTGGTAAGTAAAAGGTAAGCAACTGGAGGAGAGATATAGTGAAGATGCGTTTCTGGTTGAGGGAACTATATACATCGACCCAGCTTAAGTCTATTGAGAAACTTGCACTGAGATCTTGACTAGATCTTGGTCTCAAGGAGACATGATCTAATAATTACTACTTTATTGTGTTACCACTATTCTGTAGGATAAACATTTTTTTTTTTTGCCTGGACTAACTCTTTTTTGTAGGGAAAAAAAGTGCGAAAAAAAGAGTCCGAGCTCCCGGAAGGGATTTAGGTGCCCGAACCAGTGTCACCGAGCGGGTGCCGTAGGTACTCATGGGGTTCGGGCGCTCGGAGGTGGATAAACTTCACGGATGAAATTTTGACAAGAGCTCGCCATGCCAGCATGGTCCAGGAGCCCGGAATGGGCCTATATAAGGGCCTTCGACCAACAGCTTCAAGAGATCATTTGCTACGACTTTCCTTCCTACACGCTACTTAAAAAAGGCTCCTACGATGCTATAATGCTCCACCAACAACTAGACATCAAGTTTTACTTAGTTTTCTCTGTTATCGGTAATTTTTCATATATAGTTTTTGTACATCATTATTGTATCTTTTCGAACTATTAGTGGAGTAGGAGTCCTCACAAGCTCCGAATCAAGTAAAATTTGGCATTATTAGCATTGTGTTGTTTGTTTCCCTTTTTCACTACTTAACTTATTTTAACTCATGGTTTTCAATGAACGCTATTCATCCCCCCCCAGAGTAACTTTATGAGTTAATATAAAGGTGATTGTGAAAATTCAAACGTAACTTTTCTTCTCCACTCTTCACCGCTGACTGATCTTTGAGCTTCGGAAGACAAGTGTTACTACACTTTCCAACCAATCAAGAGACATTTACAAGCTACAAGAAAACAAGCAAGGTTTTCATTTGTATTGTATATTTTCTTCTTGTTTGCATTATATTTCTTGTATGTGAGTTTGTACGAGGTTTCTCTACCTCCATAATATTTTTAAGAAAGAGTAATTTCATAGTGGAGAGTATACTTTGTGCGAATCCTTGAAGTAATCATCTCATTGAGATGAGTGCTAACATTGCTTTGAGTATTTTTCACTGTAACTCATCATTGAAGTGATTGAAGATACTTACCCTCTTCTATTTCGTCAGAGTGTCCTACCGTCGAAGTGTCCTACCATATAGAAGTTGATGTACATACTCTAATAACTGTAAAATCATAATTTTATAATTATTATAATGTATAATTTAGATAATTATGTGATTTTTATGAGAACCACGTATTAGAATAGTTAAATAATTATATAAAAAACAATTAATCATGCCAATTAATATTGAATCTAAGGTAATTTGTCTGGTGTTACAAAAGTTTTTCATCGACTACAAGATGAATAATACAACTAAATTTAGAATTTTAGATTCTAAACCATGACACCTGCCCCCGGCTACAGTTAAATTATAGTTGATGAATGAGATGTTTTGATTTAAAAAAATCCTTTCGAGATTTCAAAAAAAATAAATCAACTATCAAAATTGACATCAGCTTTTTGTCACCGGTTGAACATTGTCTATATATATAATCATAGTCCATCGAAGTTGACACTCGAGACTCGAGTAGGTTCGTAAGACACTTTCACCGTCATCGTTGCGTTCTTTTTGGGCCTCGAATCGCGACCACTTGCCTCCGATCGTCAGATTCAAAGCCCTAGCAATCCCTTGAAATGCCCGGACGACGCCGATGGCTGCTCGGAATCGCCACCGTAGGGACCTCCCCGCTCCGCCTCGCGGTGGGGATCGCCGTCGCCGGCGCCGCCTGGACGGCGAGCCCTCGGCCTGTCGTTGCAGCCGACTCGCCTCTCTCGTCCACGGGCGACAAGTTCGGCTCCGCCATCAACGGCGTCATCAGATCCTCTCGTGCGATCTACACGGTGGGTATTAACCCCCGTCTTCCATTCTCGTTCTTGCGCTGGGTTCCGACCATTCGTCTTCGTCTCTCCAGATCGCCTTTATAGTGGTGGATTACAAGTATTCTTTACGTCATTTACTTCCCAATTCCAGCGATTACCGTAAGAAGCTGTCAGAGGTGCAATCTCTTGTTCATTGCTTTGGTGGCTGTCTGTGACCTGCAATATGTCCTGCTTCTAGTTTCAATTCATGTCTCAAGATATTATTTCCTTAAATTAGTGTTTCAATTTCGTTGTTAGCTTTTCATGCTATTGTTAAAACTTGAAGACCACCTACACGCATCCCATCAATTGATATTCACGAACCAATGTTGAAGAATATTGCAAGTTTAGCCGAAGTTCGGAATTTAACAACAGATGTTCATTACCATTTTAAGTAGGAAAGTGAGTCTAGTGGATATTACAGGTTATATCCATAGCTCGATGTTGGTTCTTGCTCGTCTGTGATTCAGAGTGTGATATTTGTACGACATATGAATTTCTTTTCCATTCAACTGCCATGCTCTACTACCATTTTAAGCCCCACTCCCCCGTATCAATTGGTTTGATCAGCCTTAGATTACCAATATAAACTGAAGGCATAGTTCTTCAATAAGATGAAAAGCTTGTCTCAAATGGAAAATCCACTCCAACGAGTGACAATTTTTAATCAAGCATCTCAATTGTACATGTTGAAAAGAATCAAAGTTCATTCTTACTCAGCATCCTGCAAAGGGTCTCCAGAAATTAACAAAATAACTATGCATATAATCAATAGACCTAGCCATACTGTATAATGCATTAGGGATAAGGGGGAGTATAAGAAGATAACTCTGAGCCTTGAACACACAATGAGTCATTGGAAATGACCATCATCATGCCATGATTACCTCACACTTCCAATGAAGAAGATGAGGATGCCTCTTTTTTTCCGTTTACCTTGATTCCTCAAAGAAAATAAGAGTGTAGAAGAAATAAAATGGATAACTTGTAGGCGCGATCCTTCCCTCAATTCACTAAAGGGCGCAGAAAATTCATCAGCACCCCACGTCATGTGAATTTCCCACTCAGTTTGAACTCAACTCTTTAGATACAGGGTTTTGTTCCTTCAATGTTTATTGTTTTCATCTTGTTTCATTATTAAACATCTTACGAAAGACAAGTTTATTTGATCTAATCTGGCTGTTGCAAGGCCAACAACCAACTGTTACATCACCCCAAGAGGCTATTAAAAAAAATGTTTAATGATTAAAATCAAACAGTTGAAACATCTCTGCCATTTCTCATTGCTGTGTATGAACCCGCTTAAGTGTCTGGCTTCATCACGCGAAGGGTGTGTGAAGACTCATAAACAGCTCCACTTTGGTGTGGTGAAGACTCACTTGGCAAATGCTAAACTACCTGATGATTGGTGTAATCTTGCAGATGTTAGTGACATCAGGTCCATCCTTGACTTTAATACTAGTAATCACATTGAACTTACTACACAGAGGATTCATGTCTTATTGGCATGAGTTGGAAACACAGAATCATGAATTCTTGATAATGCTCAATGAAGAGGATGTGAATCAGATAGTGTACCTGCTTAATAAATAAGTTTTGACTCCAAATTAAACCAACTTACATCCCTTTTTCATTTTGGATGCAGGTTTGGGAAAATATAAGAAGATTATAATAAAATAAAATAAAAGAAATACATAGAATACTTATTGATGATGCATATCACCATCAATAGTTTTCTTCCTGTCCTATCTCAGTTCTTGAAATGACTTAGCTTAAAAATGCCAGATATAGATAATGTTGAAGACCACTTTTTGTGAGATCAATTTGGCGGACTAACTTTTTGGTTAATGAAATCACACATGCACTGTTGGCTTCTAGCAAGTGAGAAGTCCAGATTCCAGATACTTAACGATGTTGGTCTACAGATGATGTATGGCTGTTTCTTCTAGTTTAGATGACGCCATTCATAATGGGAAGTTTGAAAAAGAGACGGCCTGGATGTTCTGCAGACTTGGAGAAGAATTTACTCATTAAGCTGTTATTTCCAAAGAATAATGATTATGACTAATTATCATTACTAGTTCAGGCAAGACCTTGCTTGATCAATATATCTTCATTGTGAATTTACTTTTTCTTCTACTTCTTCAAGTATTTGTATATTATTTGTTATGTACCATCCTTTTTTTACTTCTTTTTTAAGAGTTACGATATTTGACTCATTGCTAATGTACTCAAACATTAAGAAAAAAGCTAATCTTCATTCTGTTTTATTATGGCTTATCTAGATTCATCTTCGCTCTGCTAAGAGGTTAAGAAAATTATGTGAATCCAATAAAGGTTTCTATGTGAAAGCTGGTCAGTTTGTTTCCTCCTTGAGACAAGTCCCCAAAGAATATACTTCAATCCTTTCATCTTTGCAAGATAAGGTTTTAATTTGTTCTATACCTTTTTCTTTCCTTTTTTGAACCACAAGAATGAATGAGTTGATTTATTGTGTCATGCCCTTTTGATGTGATATCTCAGGCCACTCCATACCACTTCAAAGATATTGAAGATGTAATAGCCAGAAACTTGGGAAAGGATTTATCAGAAATGTAGCTACATCCTTTGAGCAACTTTATTTTATTTCCAGATTGATTTTTGTAGATGTTCAAAAATGGGGGCATGCATGATAGCATTTCAATAATCCTGTTATTTATTATATGAAACCTATTCTAAGACACTCTTTTCTATATCAATTTTTTTTTTTGAAGGGATGACAAGGAGTATTACACTAACCAGTAGTGATGGGGGCACATCAGATAGTATTGTTATACACCTGTTATTTATTATTCAAAGCCTACTCTAAAAAACTCTTGGTGATTCTGAACTGATCTTCATCTTGTCAGGAAAATAGGTGTTAGCTAGATCCACTGTCATGGAAAATATATGTTGGTTCATTGCATGCCAAAATATGATGAAAATTTAATGTTTCAAACTTGTTTATCTGTCAGATTTCTGACATTTGATGAACAACCAATTGCTGCTGCATCAATTGCTCAAGTACACCATGGACTTCTGAAGAATTACCAAGAAGTTGCTGTCAAGGTTGGCATTGCTAAATGATAGCTGAGATTCTCAGTTGTTAGTTACTCTTTAAATTTCTGTGTCACTTTTTCATTTGGAAATAATTATTCTATCCTTCTTGATAGCTTGAATTATGGTGAGTAATTCACATCTATATCTCCTTCTATTCACAATAACATTGAACCATCACTGGACTTGATACCTTCTGTCATTTAAATTCACTGCATGCTAATCAGTGGTGGTGTTTGAATTTTTATGTTTCCTTGGATTTTAATCCAATAGGTAGTAGACAATGTAAAAGTTAACAGGGAAAAAAAATTGGATTCCTTCCCCATGGTAGTTCTCTTTACATATGTTTAATTCAGCATAAAATTACACTTTAAACCTTGTAATATGTAGTAGTTAAGTCCCTTTCAAACTTTAAAACATGTAGTAATTTGAAAGTACTATTGTCAAGCATGGTCTTGATAGAACCACTGAGTAATGTAAGATTAGGAAATGAGTGGATGTTACCAAATATATATTGTAAATACAATATAAGCACTTCTATGAAATATGACAGCATGTACATCTTGAGTAATCATGACTAACTCGGCCCTCATGATTGGTGTGTATAGGATGGCCTAGTGTATAGTCATGGAGGGAGTAACACATGTCTAATGTCCCAATATTCTATATTAGTCAAAAGAGAACTCAAATATATTGCAATAGAAGCTTTCCTGTCAAAATTTCATTACAAATTACTATTTTCTCCATATATTTTGATATTTAGATGCATTGATGATGCTTTTTGAAACATTGGATCTGAGTCATTCCATATCAACCAAATTCTTGTCAAATATTTGAGTCTTCTAACTATATGTGATGATTCAATAAAGAAATATCATAATTAGCATATTAATGAAAATATAACAAAAACTATTCTTCTTGCTTTTGCTTGGAATCTTTAAAATTCCATACAAGAAATTTAACCACAAATAATATGAAAATAAAATAGCTTCCTTTACAGAATTGACATCCTGTTTTCCCCAGAAACTAAAGTATCTCTATTTTATATTTTTCTTACTCTTATTAACACCCCAATTTATTTCCTTAAGGCCTCTCAAGAACATGATAATATTTTTTTCATACTTTCGTTAACGTTGTCATGCAGTAGTTTGCTTATGCTTGGTTCCTTGACAAATTTCTGTTTTTTTTTTGTTGATATAGTTTTTAATTTTGATCAAGTATGGAGGCACCGAGGCAGTTGCAGTATATCTGATTACAAATTATTTGTTTGTCGAGATCTTTAATTTCTTACTATTCAAATCAGATTTCTTAGGATTATTTACCATGCTAAGATTTGGCACCTTGTGATTTCATGTATTGCTATCAGCCTATGACAAAGTTGTCGCCGATGAGTTTTGTGCCATGCATCTATTGATTGTAAAAGCTCAAGTACTTAGGAGTTTGAACATTACAATCCTGAGGATGATTCATTATGCTGTTTGCTTACATTCAGAAAGTTGGGTTCTTTTATCTAGATTGTCTCCAATAAATGTTAGTGGTCAAGTTTCCTTTCATTTATTACTTATTTTTTATATTACTGTTGCATGAAGAAGAAAACTTATCTTCTAAAATTTACCTTATTTTATTAATCCTTCAGTATAAAAATTATAATCTTTGCATATAGGTACAATACCCGGGCCTAGAGCAGCAGATGAAGATTGATATTACAACTATGGCTGTTGTGTCTAAGGCAGTTGCTTGGGTATGCAAAACATAATGTGAAAATCGTCTTTACTACCAAGTTACACATTTTTAAATTATGCACTGGAAAACCAATGATGAGAATGCAGCAAATGCTTTATTTATTATGTTGGTATTTCCTTGGGAGTATTCTGAGCAAACTCCTCTCATGGCGCTATCAGAATCACAGAATGTTTATATGAGAGAGAAGTGGTTAGTTTGGTTGCTTCTAGCTACCGTGGGAACATTGGAAAATTAAAATAAAAAAACTAAAGGAAGATAACGAGAAACATCCCTGTTAGTTTCCATTGATTTGTTCTTTTTTATGTTTTATATAGCATAGGGTTGCTTTTCCAATTCAGTGCTTACTCAAACTGAGGTGTGCAAATTTAGTGGGGATTTGTATATTTCATTGGAAGTGTTGATCCACCCCAGATCAGTGTCACCTTAGAACTTCTTTCCCAACCCACATTTCTCTCCAGATTGATAGGCAATAACTCTACTACATATTACCATGTGCTGAGTCTCACACAAGATAAGATTTGAGATTTTCTTTATCTAAAGGTATAGATAGATGACCCTAACCATATAAGTCAGTTGATAATAATACATACAGCATTCTTCTTAACATTCAAAAAGAAATACAACCATTTTTATGGCCCTTGCCTGAACTAGACTTGACAGTCAGTCCTAAGTTATTGTAGTTAAACTTCATATCTACTATTTTACCCAACAATTAGTATCCGTAGGGATTATCTATAAAGAAAATGTTTCAAAGGCTCAAAGTAAAGTGCTCTTCTGGATATTAGTGTTACTAGAGGATTTAGGGCCCCCACACTAATCCCAAGCAACACTGATTTCCTAATTTGTTACCTTGAAAGATTTAACGGTAAGAAAGTTTGTGCTACCATAATGTTAGGAAGCTGGTTGACTTTATTTTCTAATTCGAAATTTACTCTGCAAAGTATCTGCTCCATAAAACACCATTCGTTTAATTGTTTGAATCTTGTAGATTTCCACATTTGCTTGAAGAAATAATATCTACAGGTTTTCCCAGATTACCGGTTTGAAAGAATAATTGAAGAATTTGAAAGGGCAATGTTCTTGGAACTTGGTGAGTAGTCAAAAGTTCATCATGTTGTTTATGCTGTCAAACTTGTCTTTCAAGTCATACAATATAGAAGTAATACTGTTTTTCTTCAGTAACATGATGAGTTGTATACTCTTGCACTTGTCAATTATCTCATTCCTGTTTCTATTTTAAGGAGAGTTTTAATCCGTACACTGCACAATGTGCAGTTTTTGAATTGACTAATCATTCAACTCATAATAAATTTGGGTCATATACTTCTTTTCTTTTCTATATCTGATGATTTTCTTCTGGCATACTACAGTTGCCATTAATCTGGAGTTTTGAAATTATTTGCTCTGACCTCTCTGTGAAGTTGTGTATTGATAGCTATAGATTTCCCCCTTCCAGTCTTCCAATGGGATGGTCACCAGTTTAGATTTGCAATTTTTTTAACATGTATGTGATAGTTTGCGACCTTCAGTATTGCATGACTAACACTCACGGCTCTATCAATAATGGAAGAAAGTAAAATTGTCCAAGATTGTTTTGTTGGTTATTTTTTTCTGTCATCTTGTCAAATTTGAGGATAGCTCATGGGCTTGTATTCATAAAAAATAATCCATTAATTTCTTTAACTGGTTATCTGACTTGTCACTTGAGCAATGACAAACTGAAAGACCTGTCATCGATCAAGTTTATCCTTGTTTACTATTTCATATCTACAGATTTTGTTCAAGAGGCAAAGAACTCCGAGAGAACAGCAAGAAATCTTAGGAACAATAAGGTTGTCAGAATACCTGGCATTTTTTGGGTATGTGGTTTGTCAAGAGAATTTGTAGTAGTGTCAGCATACTAGGATAAGATTGAATGGGCTTTTATGATGTCTTGGTTTGAGATACCAGTGGAATTTGACTTTGGCTGACTTTTCTCAGGATTTAACAACTAGCCAAGTTTTGACAATGCAGTTTTGCAGTGGATACAAGGTGCTGTGACTTGTTTAACCTATCTGGAAATATTTAAACTTTTCATTTATTCGAATGCCTTAATGTGGTAGCTTTGAAGGCCTTGCATTCTATGTACCTCATTTTCCTAGAACCTTATAAGCCTGTCTCCTAAATACTTTAAACATAGTTTCAAAACTATTATGATAGTAACCCATAAATTGTTCTTGAACCTTTTTTTTTTAAATTATTCTGAGGAGTTCTAATATCAGACATATTCCCAAATCCGTAAACTCTGTATTTTTGCCCATTAAGATCCAGTTAATATCTTTTCCAAGAAAAATTGGCAGAATATATTGCTTGTGAGATTGTACATCTGTGTCTTTGGACTGGTTGCTTTGAGA
This sequence comes from Zingiber zerumbet, assembly GCA_037833815.1. Classification (NCBI taxonomy): domain Eukaryota; kingdom Viridiplantae; phylum Streptophyta; class Magnoliopsida; order Zingiberales; family Zingiberaceae; genus Zingiber; species Zingiber zerumbet. Next base: position 1,983,088 of record JBBMJZ010413095.1, read on the forward strand.
AGATTTGGTTACACGGTTCACACATCACTTGTGATGCAGTTCCATGGTCCTTGTCAACTATTAAGTGTGATTTAGTTCTCTTTTTGATCTATCTTCTATGTGAAGCTGTATTACCTGTGTTATTTTCTGTTGTTTTCCTTTACTGTGCTCTTTTTCCTTTGGCCTTGTATGGTACCATTACTCAGGTCAAAAGTAGATGTTCACATCAATGCATAGAGGAGTCATGAATTGCACGCTTCTGGCTAAAAGCAAAATGGAATATAATTTGAATATGACGCTGAATGCTTCTTTTAGGTTTTTCTTCATGCAGTTTCTAAGGTGCCTAATTATCAGTGAAGATACATGGGTATCGGGCCAAAGTACAAACAAGGGGCTTAGGGTGATTATGCTTACATATAATAGTGCTCTGTTTTATTAATAAAGAAGACCCACAACTGTACCTCCATGTTTTGCATTTAATATGTTGGTAATTTGACCCATTATATGTTAGCCGGTGTCGTAATTAAGGCTTACTATATTCTTGCTATGTTAGTCCTGAGTCATTGTTTTCAAACTTATGCGGAGAAATGTTAATTCATTGTGCACATAGTAAGAAATTAGCATAATATCATCCAATACATTTGCCATGGCTGTGAATGGGGTTTTCTTTTGTATGCGTTTGGATGTAGTTTTCTTCTGTGCAATAATTAACACTTTGTTGTCTCAACTGGTATAGGTTGATGATGTCGAATCCATGAGAAATTCCAAGATAAATACTCAAAAGGTGCCTGCTTTGATTAAAATACTTTCTTCATTTGTCACCTCCATATAATTGTAACTCCTCAAAGAATTGTCAATTGCTCTCTTGCTTTTCAACATGTTAACAATGTCTCTTCTGAAAATGGTTGGTTGCTCTCTTGTTTAGCAACATCTCAAGTGTTAGCCAAGTATAACTTTCAGTTTACTAGTTGAAAAACAAATTCAAACTTGTCAAATTTGTAAATATGAAGTAGGCTCTTTACACTTGTCTTCTTTGAAGTTTTCTGTGATGATTCATAGGCTCCTAATAACTTTTTGTCAAATACATTGCTGAACATCAGTTGGGATCTCTTTTGTCTGTGAAATCAATAGATCTGATAGATCAACGTTTGATACAAATTGGTGGATGCAAACAAAATGTATCTTGCTAGATTTTTTTTTTGGGTAATCCAGGTTTAGTTGATGCCTTGGTGGGACTATTTTAGTTTAATCTCATATGTATCAATTTGAGGTGTCAATTTTTTTTTTCAGGTTGCTCAATCTCTAATTGAAATATTTGCTGAGATGATATTTATCCATGGTTTTGTGCATGGAGATCCACACCCTGGAAATATATTGGTTTCTCCCGAAGGTCATGGTGGCTATTCTATTGGTTAGGCTGCAATCTTCAGTTCTGTATTTGATTAACCATTATGCTAGTGTGTGGAAATCTAGCTTTGACTACTACTTTTGGAGATGCAGTGCTACTGGATCACGGGATCTATAGAGAATTAGACGAGAGGTTCAGATTGAACTACTGTGAACTATGGAAAGCTTTGATTTGGTTGGATTCAAAGAAAATACAGCATTTGGGTGAAAAGTTTGGTGTTGGCAACTACTCAAAGTACTTTCCTGTCATCTTTACTGGAAGAACTATACAAAGGTGAGGCTTTAATCTTCAAGTGTGCATCAGGAGCTGTCATTTCATCCGTGCAATAATATCTTGTTGGATCTGCTTTAATCTTCAAGTGTGATCTTACTATTTTGATTGTTATATCAGCCTAATACTATAATAAATTCTAGATCTTATTTATGGCACGGCTTTCAATTAGCTATAATTTAAAACTAGCATCTTGAGAAGATAAATCAATAAAATGGTGATTTTATATAGCTTTTTGTGATTAAGAATCCTGGTTCAGCTATGGAATTTTATTTTCAAATGCACTAGTTTAATACAAATATTTGTTAGAAAAGAACTAATAGTGTAGCTCATTTTGATCTTTCTCAATGATGTTTCTAACCATATCAATATGTTTCTTTAAATATAGGATTGATTTTTGGGATGTTACCTCCAATAAAACAATCGATTCTTCTTTCCTTTATAATGAATCATTTGTGTGTAGTTTTTACTTGTTCATTTTGTTGTCAGCAAATCAGCTCTTGGAACACAATTGTCTAATGAAGAGAAAAAACTTTTGAAGCAAGAATTGCATTCCTTGAAGATGGAAGATATTTCTTCATTCATGGAATCTTTGCCCTCTGATTTCTTCACCATTATTCGGACAGAGTATGAGCACATTATATGACCTTTAAGATTCGATGCTATTGGATATCTCTAATAAAAAAACGCTCATATCTTTTCAGTGGATTATTGCGGTCAATTATCAGCAAACTGGGAGCACCAAGACATGTGCGGCTTCTTGCATATACCAAATATGCTTTATATGGCCTTGAAACACGCCATGACCTGGACCATGGTAAGCGTTCCTACTGTTGATATATCTACAAACATGCAGTTAAACGAACATTCTGAAGGGTTTTCATCATTTATTTAGGTTTAACGGTTACATCTGCACTCTCCAAAATCAAACCTAACGTGAGCTATCTTTGGTTGAGGATACTTCTTGGTAACCTTCATCTTTTCTTCTTCTAATATCTAGATTTAACTTTAAACGGAAGAATCTGTTATATGTGCCTTCCATTTTCAGAATCCCTAGCATTGTTGTTTCGAATAGGAGAGGCAAGGCATTCACTTGCGATCAAGTGGAATAGGATGCTACAAAAAATGGTAAATTTTTTTATTGGATGATTTGATGTACAAAAGAACTAATCACTTCTTGGTACATAATGGTCTCTCCCAACTTCCGGGGACGCATGCTATCTGCCTTCCCATTGCCATGGGAGAAATATTTATTTTATCAAGCAACATAGTCATGATTAATAATTAATTAGTCCCCACATTTAAATGAAACCATGCTTTTGTGTACCTTTAATCCCCACCTCTGGTTAAAATCTTTATCGAACATCAGTGATATATTTTATTTGTAGATAGATATATTTTATTTGTATTGTGATTTGCATCCATGTTCGAAAGGGGTTTATCGTTGTAAGTTTATATCTGCTTAAGTGTTCGATCTTCCATATTTTTGTTATCCAGGATTGGTTATAGCTTCGAGCAAAGTTTTGAACTTGTGTTCATTAACGTTATCATTAAATTTGGTGTCAATTTCAACCCCCAAATCAAGTATATATAGTAATTGTAAACTAAAGTTGATGTTTGGCCAGAAGCTGAAGAAAACAACCGTTTCTCATTCCAAGTTTGACCAATTTGGAATGATTTGTGTATTATACATATCAATTATTTGGTAGCCAATTAAGAACATGAATTTTCTATTGCCGAAAAAAATGCTAGAAAATTACAAAGAAATTTGACGGTAATTAGGAATATTCGATCATTAAACGAAATTGAGCTGGTGAAAAGGGAACAAAATCTTATTTATTTATTTTACTTGAAATTGAATATTATCAACACTTTACAATGAATGTTTATTGTATTTTTTTTTAATTTGATTCACAAGTTTTGAAGTTGTTGTTGGCTTTATTTGATTTTAATTTGTAATATGTGCACTAAAGGTTGAAGATGATAGAACGAGTAAAAAGTTTACAAATTAAAAAAAAAAAAAAGTCCTACATATCTACAAGTGGTTGGTCTAAACTAGTTAATTCAGGTTAAGGGACGTGAGTTTCAATTTATATAATATTATTGTTGGTTTTTGCTTCCGCCTATAGAAAGGCTTTGTCAAACATGTATGAGGATGAATTATTGAATTGTTTGGAACTTCAATCGGTGAAATTTAAGTTTCTTGCAGTGTAAGGAACAAAAACAAACACAAACCAAACAATTTTATTCTTAATTATGAGCCATTCATCATTCACTCTTGCAAAAAATAAATAATAAAAAATAAAAATTGTGAAATATTTTTTTACAGCCACGCAAGTATTTACAGTGTCCTTCCACAATATTATAATATTACCTGCATTTATGAATATTCGTAATAATTATACATAATATATTGCCAACCATGCATACATATAGAACCGGCATCACTAATATCTTATGATAATATTATACCATCCGTAGCTAATATCTTGAACTATACTAATTTCCCCATGCGCCTATGGCCTGTGTACCTGCATGAACCTCCCTCCATATCCGTGGGGCCGGCACTAGGGGGGCCGCTAAGGTAGCGGATCTACCTTTTTTTTTGAACTATACTAATTTCCACTCCTAATACATTAGAAGCTATACCAAACCAAGCTAGTCCGTCGTCGCAGCGCTAATATGTTGAACCATATACTAATTAATCATCACGTTTTAAAAACTCTTTAATTTCATCTCCTAATAAACTAGATGCTACGTTTAGAAACAAATTTTTAACCCAACATGAACGGCTTGCTTGCGGCTGAACACGGGTTGCCGGTGGCCTTTCTTGTGGCTGAACCAAGGTGCATAACGGGTGGATGTCCACGTTACAAGGCACGCATCGATAACACATACCTACAGCGTTTTGACGGCAAACATCGCATTGACGTGGGTTGTCTGGAGAGAGGACGTACAAGGTGAGCAGATGCTCGGAGTGCATGGGAATGCAGATAGTGGAGGAGCAACGGGCGCAGTGCTCATGGAGATCGAAGTTACACTCCTGGCACCGGTAGCGAACGCCATGTCCTTCGACCTGGCACCCGTCGCACCGGAAGTCTGACTCCCTGTGCACACGCGCCAAGCTATGCTCGGGATGCAAATAGTGGTTCATCCTAGCCTCATTCGCCATTTCCTTCCTTAGTTTTCTTGCTTCTTTGGGAGTCTCTAGCCCGTAGATCTTCTTATATAGGCATGCATGACGATAATAATTAGTTGACCTGACCAAATGCTTATGATGATGTTAGAAGACAAATTCTAATTCTTGTGTTACTTAACTTGCACTCAAGAATGAGTGACGTTTTTTTTTATTTTATTTTATTTTTAATTTAGGTATCCGGGCATTCATGTTTGGCTTAATAAAAATTTATTTATTAAATAAATAAATATGAACAGCTCACTCTAAACGAACAAGTGCGTCCATGTGCATGCACGCATACAAATTCATTAATATTCGTGAACAATCATAAATCAAGTTCCATCAATAGAATTTTTATTAGCATGCTTCTCATTAATTTCTCTATAATATTTCTAAAATTTAAAATAAATCATCCACTTTAAATAATTATTTTTACTGTACATTACATTAGTTACCCTAAAATTTATATTATCTTTAATTCCTTATTGTTTTATTCTCTCTTCCACTTTTTTTTAAAAAAATTCTCTCAATATATAATATCTACTTTTCATTACTCAATCTATTTTTTTTTCTCTCTTCCAAATTTAAAAAGGGTGTCTTTTTTCATTCCCTAAATGTAGAGAATTATTATCTATAAAATCTAAATTTATGGAATTGATAGGGTAGCTAATATGGATGCTCCAATAAGTAAAGAAAAATTTAAAATGAATAAATAAATTTTATATTATCAAACTTATAAAAATCATCTAAATAAGCTTACAATGAAAAAAATTTTAAACAAGTTTAAATTGAGAGTTCGATAACATCTAAATAAGTTAAGTCCAAACTCATAAAAAAACTAAGTCAAGTTTGAACAATCATTTTAAAAACTTGGTTCTTTTCATTTTTGACTCGAGCTTAGCTTGATTACTTTATCAAACAAGCTTGAACACTACAAAATTTGACTCAACTTGAATACTCCTGTACAATCCTAGATCCAATTAGTCCTGGAGGTGGATAGTCCGGTCTCACAGACCAACCACCAGGTAAATTCGAGGAGCACAGGTGCCCAACATGACACCACAACATCATCCATGAATCAAACTCCGTAGAAAATGTTGGTGCAATACTCCCTAGGTCAATGTTGACCTGATTGACTGAGCTTGAATTGAGTCAAGCTCGAGTTTTGATGTTTGGGTTTCGATGTTTGACAATACATGGAGACAATACATGGAGATTGCAGGTGCAATTGTTCATGTGGGAAGATTGTGAAGGAAAGTCAAGTAGGTCAAGGTTGACTAGATACTTGACTGAAAGTCCTGGTGAGTGAAGCCAGGCAGTCGTGAAAGACCTAATGAGTGAAGCTAGGCAGTATGGAAAATCCTGTTGAGTGAAGTCAGGTGAAAGACCTGGTGAGTGGAGCTAGGAAGAAGGAAAGTCCTGGTGAGTGAAGCCAGGCAATCGTGAAAGACCTAGTGAGTGAAGCTAGGCAGTATGGAAAATTCTGGTGAGTGAAGCCAGGTGAAAGACCTAGTGAGTGAAGGTAGGCAGAAGGAAAATCCTGGTGAGTGAAGCCAGGTGAAAGACCTAGTGAGTGAAGCTAGGTAGAAGTGAAAGTCCTGGTGAGTGAAGCCAGGCAGATGGGAAGACCTGGTGAGTGAAGCCAAGCAGATGGGAAGACCTGGTGAGTGAAGCTAGGCAAGTGGAAATCCAAGTGGGTCAAGGTTGACCAGACATCTAGTGTTGAAAAGTCCAAGTAAGTCAACAGATTGATTGGATACTTGGCATGAAGAAATCCAGATGGGTCAAAAGTGATCGGACATCTGGTGAAAGTCCAAGTGGGTCATGGAGGACCGGACACTTGGCATGAGATGGTAAATCTAAGTGGGTTAAGGAGGACCATACTTGGTGATCAGAAGTCCAACGAGAAGTTGGCAAAGAGAAAGTCTAGATGGGTCAAAAGTTGACCAAATTCTTAGCGGTCGATAGTCCAATATGGAGTTGACATGGAACTAGGAAGTTCGGACGTAGTAACTTTCGAAGGTCATAACTTTTGACTCGGATATCAGAATGAGGTGATCTCAGATGCGAAACGAAGCTAATTTCAAGCTCTATCCAGTTTTCTACTTTCCAATCGATTGGCCAATCGATTGAGGGGTTCAATCGATTGGGTGATGTAAATTTGTGTAGAAATAGGCTGAATCAATTGGGTAATCGATTGAAACTTCCCCAATCGATTAGTCAATCGATTAGGGAGAGTTTTTGAGCGAACAGTGAGCTTCTGAATCGAGCCTTTGATCGATTGAAACCTCCAATCGATCGGGCAATCGATTGGGAGGGTGGAAAATCACACGATAGCTCTGGAAATCACGCGAGACACGTTGAATCGATTGGGCAATCGATTCAAGTGTTTTCCAAGAGCACAGAGGCACTCTGGATCGATCAACCGATCGATCCAAAGCCTCTCCAATCGATTGGGAGCAATCCAATCGATTGGGATTTGACCGTTGGCGCAGGTTTTAGCCGTTGGCGTGCAATTTCTTCGGTATCTCTTCCATTCTTCTCCACGAGCGATCCAGCGGCTCCACAGCAACTTCTCCCAAGCTTGCACCACCAGTTCTTGAAGGCTCTTGGAGACACGTCCAAGTCAAGAGGCGAGTTACAACAAGAGGAAGAAGCTAGGGTTAGGGTTTATTGTAAAAATCTTGTAAGATTTCGCTTGTATTTGCTTCTCTTTATATTCTTGTTGTATTGTGAGCTTGTAAGGCTTCTCCGCCTTCGGTAGTTACCGTAAA
>JBBMJZ010413095.1:2135876-2145937 GCA_037833815.1 Zingiber zerumbet
ATTCAAATTAGAGTGTAGAGTTAAGTTTGATTCATATGAAACTCAATCCTTTTGAATTCTGTACTCATTACTGATTTCTAATTTCTACAGATCTGAATTTCTGTATTTTTGATTTCTGTCTTTACATTAAGCGCAACTCAGTCCAACTTGAACAATGCTAGTTCTACTTTTGCTTAGGTTGGATTCATGTGATAGTTAGCTGCAGTAAGATTTGTTTGTCTGTAGCTGAATTGATGCAGTTAGCTATTGGTTTAAGTAGATTTAATTTCTGCAGCAGAATGAAAATAAATCTCAAAGAATTTTATTTCATTAGAAAACCCCAAAAAGAATTTCACATCTAAATTTGAACACACAATTACTAGTCTTCCTTGGAAAAGTACAACTTGAGACTCCTTATTACAACACTTACCTTAAGTTTAGTTGAGTTCCCAATCTTTATTAATTTGGAGCGCCTAGTGACATGCAAAATGGCGATTACCACTAGGTTTCTAAAATGGACCTAAATTAAACTTGCGCTTAAAGTCCCTAATTGGGATTCGTCCTCACTAGACACTCTCCTTGTGACTTACTTTACTTACTATGCATAATTCTCGACTCCCTTTCGGCCCACCAGGTCTTCCCGCTAGTTGTTAGGTTTGCAACCCCAATTGAACTTCGGCCAACTGTCAGGTCTCGTGGACTCAACATGACTTTCTGCCAAATATCAAGTCACTGCTTGACCTATCTGGACTTCTGGACTAGCTATTAGGTCCTCTAAACCTAGTTGGATTTCAGCCTGTGTCAGACTCATCAAGTCCTACACACTTGATAGAAAGGTTAGATCACACAATATCTAATTTTAATCCATTTGTCATTTATCTAAACTTAAGTTTGATCATTGGTGTCAACCGCACAACAATATAGAAAAGGATAAGTATCATTAAAGAAACTAACTTTTCCGAGATAGGATAGAAAAGTAATGCTCGATATGATTATTTATCTCAATCTATCTCATACTAGAAAGACAAGAATTTAAGTTACAATAGATCGTTAAGTGTAGTGCTCTCATTTTAGTACCATTTGAAATGAGTTTCCTTTTCAGTTTGTAGCATTAATCCATTTAATTTAATACGCAATTCCCTTAAGAAAATTCAAGTATAGGAAGAAGAAGAAAGGGTAAATCTCAAATTGTTGTAGGATTCTTTAGGGGACATTTATTTTTGCTCTAAGATTTTTCTTGATTGTAAAGTACCTCTAAAACTTAAAGGAAAGTTCTATAAAACCGTAGTTAGACCTGTTATGTTATATGGAGTTCAATGTTTGACTATAATTCGAGCACATGAGCAGAAGATGAGAGTTGCAGAGATGAGAATGTTAAGGTTGATGTGTGGACATACGATGACAAAATAAGAAATGAGAGTATTAGAGAGAAAGTCGAAGTTGCATCTATTGAGGGAAAACTCCGAGAGGCACGTTAAAGATGGTATGGATATGTACTTAGACGACCAATAAATATTTAAGTTAGACGATGTGAAACTATGACAAACATACATATCAAAAGAAGAAGAGGAAGACCAAAAAAGGCTTGGTTAGCAACAATAAAACAAGATAAAATTTATTTAAGTATAGATGATGATATAGTAGAAGACATAGCTCAATGACGTAAAAGGATCCATATAGACAACCCCACCTAGTGAGATAAGGCTTGATTGTTGTTGTATCCACACAACATATTTCTTCCATATCACCCTCTTCCAAATAGACACAATAATCTCCACCCACACAATCAACTCTGCCTCCATGCAGTAAAATGCCTTCATATTCTTTCATTATGGAACTCAGAGATTTCACCCTCTTGACCTCTCAAATCTGCCATCAAATAGAATATTCATCTTTTTTTCCTTTTTCTAGTAGATTAGTTTTAACATACTGTCTGTCGAGTTCAATTTAATGGATTGGGTTAGGTCTAATTTTGACAATCCAAATTAGTTTATGTTGTTGAGAATTGAGATTTCTGTTAAAGAAAATCATCTAGGCATCTGTTTGTACTGAATCATGAGTAAACCATCACAACTCTTTTAATTCTGTTTCGTATAGTATATACATATTCTTTTAAAATGGGATTGGCATAGAAATCATGAATGAACGATTCTAACTAGGAAAAATTGAACTTTATTACATGTTTATAGGATTAGGGAGCAGCTACCACACCACTAAATCATTGAATGTCATATAATGTCACTTATTATGCCTACGTAATTGATCTCTCTTATAGTTGAAAAAGAATTTGGTTGATATTTTAGCATCTATCTATATACATAATCAACTTTCATTGATTTATTTTTCCCACTACTAAAACTAATAGATATCTTTAATAAATCATAATACTCTTGTTTTATTTTATCTATCCTAGTAACCCCACACTTCAATCTCAAACGTTTTCATCCCTTCAACTTTAATTAATTGAATCCATTGCTTCTTAGCTATCGAACAACCTTGTCCATAAGATATAGCAAATCAACACTGTTAAATAGTTGAGTTTTCTTGTTAAATATTGCATATGCCTAAGTATTATTGTTTTTAATTATTCATTTTTGATGTAACCATTGCTGACACCAACTGACATATCAATATTCACTAGGTTCAAAATTTTATACTTGATCCCAAAATGAGTGGAAGATTCAAATATATAGTAAAGAACAAATGGGGAAAAAAGCCAAAAAATAGTCCAATTTATTTATCTACTGATTAACTTTATAGAGGTGATAATACCTTCATAAGATAAGTTATGAAACTCAAACACGACATGAACATGACAACTCATGTCTTGACCATTTAGTATCGAAGGACACATAATATGTAAAAGTACTCAAAGGAAAACCTTGAGTTCTAAACTCCCACTAGCAGTATATCTGACACTGTTAGGAAAATTTAAAGTTGCTTGTCAGCTTGATAATGCTTTTGGGTGTGAATTTGTTTCCCTACGGAGTCATTTTGTGAGTAACAGTTTGCCTTACTATGTTTGTTGCCTCGTTTGCACTACATATTCAATTGGTAAGAATTGACTCTAATACTTGAAATCTTCATTTACCACCTTCATGCCCATGCTCAGACAGAGAGATTCTGAGTTGGCACTTGACGACCCCATTATAGACACCTTTATGATGGACACTTGAATCCATGATTCTAAGTTACATAGACAATTGTACACATAAATTACACTATAACTAGATCCAAATTTTATTTTGTAAACAAAATGAGAAAAATGGAACGCTCCATTAAGAATACTAAAATAACATTAAAATGTTGATAAAGTTGAATAAATTTGGGGAATAAACCTTCTACCTCAACTATTTATAGACTAAGGATCATGTATCTAAAAGATGACCAAAGGATAACATAAGAGAGATTGATTCTAACATATAAAGTACACTAAATCCAAGATGCTCTCCATGTCTCTATAATGTGTAGAAATTCATAAGGTTCATATATATCTGGAAGCAAAAAAATGTTTCATTTCATCACTTATTTACCTTAATGTCAGTTCCTCGGAACAGTATGTACTCATATATCTTATCACTAGGAGGAATTTGTGGCCCATCCTTCTTTCGGCCTTCAGTTCCAAAAGAGCGCACTGCAACCACCAAAGCTTGTTAGTAAAGAGTAAAGAACCACACTGTCTCACTTATTATTAAGCAAGGAAATCATCAAATCAAATCAACTGAGCACTTTATTGGGGAATAGCCTCAACTGAACTAACTCATCAGCTATCACCACTTACAATGTGCACAGATGTGGCGTGAAAGAGAATGTGTGTGGAATGGTTTCACCTTGTTGATAGCAAGTTAAAATTTCAATCCATTTAATTGTTGAGATAATGGATTACTCATGTGCCGCAGAACAACTCTGCAAACCACATTGATATTCTCATATGAACTCTTATCAACTCTGTTAAAAATCAGTAAGAAGCGTCACATGCTTTATTTCTTGTTATCTCAAACCAATGTGTCTTTCCTAGGTGAGAACTTTTTGTGAAACATAGTAAGAAATCAGCCAACGACCCAAACAAATTGCAGTTTCATGTTTACTGGTTCATAAACACTGTGTCATCTAGGCCATAACGACATTTCGCACATCAAAATTATCCTGAATGTAGAGAAAACTAGAATCCAGCACTATGCCCTAAGTCCCCAAACAACAATCAAATCAAGAAAACGCGGGGCTTCCTCAAGAATCAATTTCGTGAAGTGGAAGTCCCTTGGACATAGAAACCCCAAAATCCAGAGGAAAAGGTTCGAAAAGAGCTCCCTTTGGAGGGGAGCAGCGCAAAAGAGAGCAAGGAACTGGAGGATAGCGACGAGGCAAGTAATATAGGGGAAAAGGGTAAACCGTACCGTTGCGCAAGCCTATGCTGGATTCCTCGGTGTTGATGCTGTAGAGGATGCCCTCGTATCTGCTCTCGCTCTTGGAGGTCAAGCTTATGAGGCTCCCTATGTAGGAGTCCGCCGACGCCCCCGATCTGGAGGTTTCCGCTGCCGCCATCGCCGACGCCACAGAGAGAGAGAGAGAGAGGAGATTGGATTTGAAAGGAGGGGAGGAGTTCACAAAACAAACCCTCGGCCGCGTTCCTCTTCCGCTCGGATGCTCTATCGTTATATAGGCAAATTAACTTCTTTTTTTTTTAAATCTGCCAACAAAACAAATAAATAATTTAAAACATATTTAAAATTAAATAAACTCCTTCTTAAACAATTTTGAATTTAAATTAAGAAACTAATAAAAGGTTTTGATCAATGTTCAATTTTAAAATTATACAAATTTTGTAAAACTATTTAATTTAGAATTTTTTTTAAAATTATTAATATTGAATACATTATTTACTTTTATTGACCTTTTTATGGTTAATGATGCTCACACTTACTAAGTGTCCAAAAGATGGCAAGATCATCTCATGGGTCCATTTGTTATCGGTAGGACGGTAAATAAGCGGAGTCAAGTTAAATTTTGAAGTGTTTAAATGTATTTGAAACGTAATTAAATCGAGCTAAGTTTAAAATGAGCTTAGTTTTTGAAATAATTATTTAAATTTGATTTTATTTATTTTTTATGAGCTTGAGTTTATTGAAAATTTGGCTTAAGCTTCATTCATTTAGATATTATTGAGCTCTTAATTTAAGCTTGACTTGAGCTTGGTTCAAATTTAATTCGTTTAGATGTTATCGAGCTCTCAATTAAAGTCTGTCTGATTATTTGAAACGTTTAATTATTTAACTGGTTATTAAGCTTGATAATTTAAACTTATTTATTTAGTTTATCTTTATTTTTTTTGTTTATTTAGCATATATATTGATAAAAATTTTATTAATGAGCATGATTCATCAACATTGTTCATGATTATTATGCACGAATGTTATTCACGAACGTTGTCCATGAACATTAACGAGCTGAACACACATGTGTTCAAGTTTATTTGTTTAATTTAACTAGTTGTTTAACCTTATTTTTGTAATTGATCTTGTATATATTAAACAAAAATAAATAAACTTTTATAAAGTCAAATACCAAGTTTGTTCACGAACGTTTGGTTCATTTATATTTCTACTTATATACATATATACTCAGAGAGAAAAAAACTCTTTCTACCCTTTAATTATTTATTGGTCGATTATAAATTAATCCAGTAATTTATATAATATGAAGGCGAACTTGTGAAAAATATCTGAGATAAAAATAATCAGCTTTAATTTTACTGCACTCTTATCCTCGTAAGAGAAGTTGCACCAACAACATAATAAACGTTAGGAAAACCTCATGGATAACCATAAAATATATATTATTTTCCAAATGCTGAATGTCTTCAAACTATTCACTAATTAAATAAACTTTAAATATTCATAGATTAAATGTCTAAAAATAAATAATATTGTATCATAATCCTATTTAGATATTTTGACATAACGGAGAAAGAATTTGCAAGACTTATATTGTTCACCAAAAATCAAAATGATCTCTTTACTTTTATTATATAAATAATTAATCAAGTAAGATAACGTTAAATTTAGGACGACCAAAAATCAAAAATTTTCTATTAGCCACTATAGTAAATCGAAAGAAATGCACATGAAAACTCATTCTCAGATTCACTACTCATCCCGAGGCTCTTTATTTTCATTATAGAACTGTCACACGGTCTATCGATAAAAAAATTCATCAGCGAATTACTTGGGGTAGTTGAAATGGACCAACCTACCAGCCTAACCAGTTAGAAAATTCTTAAGCCAATATAGGATGGATTGCGGGTTAGAAGATTTAAATCCACTATTTTTTTTAAATAAAAAATTATGAAAAATGTTGAAAAATTTAAGTTTAGGTACCGATTAAACGAGTCGGCTCACGACTTTTTCATTTTAGTTTTAAACTTGAATCTGTAAGGGTTAGCTCGCTTGGATATGTAACAGGTTGACCCGTTTAGACTCATCAGATGATAAATTAATAAAATTTCAATCTAAATTAAATATTTAAATATTTGAGAGGACGAATCAATCAATCCAAATGGACGGTTTTATTAAAAAGGTCTCTTATTTTAAAGGTAAAAAAGAAAAAAAAAAGATTTTATATTTTAAAACATCTTTATCAAATATTTTTATAATAACTTTTATCAAAATTATTTAAATATTTTTTTATTGTAGTAATTTTGCTTAAAACTGCCTGTGAAGAAGATGAAAAAATAGAAAATTATCTTTAAATCTCCATGAAAACTTAAACATATTATAAAATCAGTCCCCGTGTCAATATACATTTGTTTCTGATAGCTCCTTAACTTGGCGGAATTATCATATTGCCCTCGTTTTAAAACGCACAACTGCTCTTTGCTCTCCCAACGTCTGACGCATTACTTTGCGACTCCAAACTTCGGCAACGCACTCCGCCTCCGCGACTTCAAACCATCGGCGACGCACTCCCCGACTTCATGCCTAAACCATCTCCATCGACGTTGAAGGCAAAACTTAAAGAGGCGGTAGAACCCGACTAAATCATCTTAAACCCTTAAATCATCAGTAAGTAAAATTTGTGCCCCCTAGATTTCGATTAATTTGTTATTCCTCTGTGAAAAATCGAAGTTTTAGTTCATGGGTGTTTTCGATTTTATGAGGTTGAAGTTCAATGAAATTAGGTTTAGGTATCTGCATTGTAATTTTATGAATGAATTTGTATTGCATCTTTTTCAATTCAAGATGTGAAATATGTGTAAATTTTATAGTAATTATCAATAAACTGAGTAATGCACTCAATTTAAGCACTTTGATGTCCAAAATCTGTAGGGTTGTACTTTAGGATATGAATGGATAAATTGTTATAATTATTGGTGTTGTTCATTCTGCTGTCTCGAATAAAATTAGTTTTGATGTTTGAATTGCATTTTATGACTGTGCTTAGTGTTTTATCTTCTTTAATTGAAGAATTGAAAGATATATGTTAGTTTTGGGTATTGATTATCAATAAATTGAATAATATACTCAATTTAAGTGCTTTGATGCCCAAAATATTTAGGATTTGTATTTAGGGTATGAATGGGTAAATAATTCAAATTTTTTATGTTATCCAATCTGCTAGCTAGAATAAAATTAGTTTTGATGTTTGAATTACAATTTTAGGCTCTGTTTATGATTTATCTTCTTCAATTAAAGAATTGAAAGATATATATATTACTTTTGTGTATTGATTAGCAAAAAATTGAATAATATACTAAATTTATGCGCTTTGATACCCATATTTTTCATGACTTGTACTTTATGGTATGAGTTATAAATTATTCTTATTGTTTGAGTGTGGTTATTTTGGTAGAATAAAATGTGTTCTGGATTGTTCTAATTGAAACCTGTTTTATGAATGTGTTTGTGTTTTATCTTCTTCAATTGAATAATTGAATGAGATATGTGGTTATTGTGTAGTGATTATCAATAAACTGAATAATATACTCAATTTAAGTACTTTAATGTTCATATTTTCCATGGATTATAGTTTATGATATGAATTGTTAAGTAACTTATTTTTATGCAGAAATGGGAAAGAAAGGTAGAGCTATTAAAATAAAGAAGGTTAAGGGGAAATTTGTGGAGAAGAGGATCAAAAGCTGTGTTGGATGAAGTGTTACTCAATTTGGGTAATAAGCAAAAAGAGAGGATCAAAAGCACTCCACTCGCTTCATGGCTCAAGATTCCCGAGATGTCAATTAGTTGTACCAAAATAGATTACAGCAGTCTTCACGTTCTTTCTTGTTTGGTAACAACATTGTAATTCCATTCACATAGACTGAGTTTTGCATCATCCTTGGCTTGACCCATGTGGGGCAACCTATCAATGTGGATGCTAGCATGAAGTCCAAATTTGTGGCTCGATTATTTGAAGGAAAAGTCAGCAACGTAAATAGGACTATAATTCATGATAAAATACTTGTATTAACTGGATCAGAGAAGAATTCTGAAGTGGATAATTTTGTTAGGTTGTTTATTTGTCTTCTTTTTAACTATATTATTTTTCCTATTGGTAACTATTCTACTCCTCGATTTATTATGTCCTGCATTGATAACCTGACAAGGTTCTTTGATTACTCATGGGGAGACGCAACATACAAATTTTTATGTCACCAACTTATTTTACATACTGTCGGTAATGGAAATAGACTGGAAGGAAGCAAAAAGTATGTAGATGGTTGTACTGTTAGCTTAATGGTGAGTTTTTAATTTTTAAAGTGCAATTGTAATATATTTCATATTATTTTAATAATATCTTTGTGCATTTGGGCCTGGTTATATGAAAGAATACCTTCATTTGGATATGCACGGTCATTATGGTGTTTTCCCTGATTGTTTCGTTGGGAAAGGAGTAAGATTTCCATCCAACATGATGCTGTTGAGAGATTATTTATCGGCATTGATTTCAGCAAGGGTGACTTGCTATGTATTTTAGTATGTTTTTTTCTAAATATAATTGTAGAGGTGATGTTTTGCTTATAATTATGAAAAAGTGTTGGATATAGTACCATTTTCGAATGAAGAGATTCTTTTAAGCGACAAACAAGGAAGTTTTTTGGTAAATATAGAAATAATAAAATTATTTATATTAAATAATGATGATAAGATTTTTTTTTTACTACATTACTCTTATTTTGATGATAAAAGGATTGTGTGAGATGTCATGGATTAGCTAATAAGAAGATGATGACTGAACCAATCAGTGAAGAAAAGAGTAATGATGATGTGGAGGCAGAACCAGTTAGTGAAAAAATAGGTGGTGAGAAAGAAAATTTTAATTTTGAAGAGAATAAAAATGTTGAAGTCCAAGTCAGTGGTGAGATTGAACTTGCCAGGTTATTTGAGTTAAATGTGAAAGTAGATAAAGATCTAACTCCTAACTTGGATGATAATGTTGATTTGATGGTAAAAGATGTTATTTCTCAATTAAATAAAGAAAACACTGGATTGGATGGATTTGATGGTGATGGATTGGAAGTAGAAAAGAATAGTGGTTCAAGTGAAGAGCATGTTTCTGGCAGTGACGTTGCTACTTCAAAAATAAAGAAGATCAGTCTTTTTCAATCTTCTATTGTGTATACTGTGAGGAATAGGGTTGATCGTGTGGCGAAAAGAAAGACATCAATGTTTGTAACTCCCCTAGTTTAATACCAAAATGCAGGAGGAAGGGAAAAAATAGGTAGATGGAGCATAACCTAGAATGGTTATTTTGAAGTCTACTAGTTTTTGTGTGTTATTATATATTATTGCTAAACATGTATGAATTTTAACTTATATTACTAAATATATTGCCACATAGATAAAATTCATCGTAGATGTTGAGAATGATGATAAGAATCCTTCCAAGAATAAAATGGATGCATATAAAGGTAGAGGTGATTTCTGTGGTCATGAAGAAGGATTAGAAGAAGAGAGAAAGGGGTTGACAGAATTTTTATCTAGGGATGAATTGGAGTAAGTCTAATTTGATTATGTTAAATTTTGTCTTAACACTTCTTTCTCAATATTTGTAATGGAAATAATTTTTCTCTCCATCTAGTGTTGTCA
>JBBMJZ010413095.1:2155911-2184046 GCA_037833815.1 Zingiber zerumbet
ATATTCTCCAAGTTATAGAATCCCTTATCCTTAGAGGTCGGGTATCGAATTAAGTATGTACTTCAGTGATTGGATCAAGTAGGGTTTGAAATACTATTTGGCATCATTAAGGAGGTGTTGGAGGAAATTTGGACAAGAAGGGAGATCGAGCATTATTCTATTCCACCTTGCAAGTTTTCAATGTTTGTTTCTGTGGTTGCATTGAGAGATTTGATGATGAACTTCAAATTGTTCATTAGGGATTGGGCGGTAAACTGATCAAGCCGAGTCAAATTTATAATGTTGAAGTTTGTTTGACAAGGTGATTGAATCAAGTCAAATTGAGTCTAAAATGAACCAATCTATTGAAATGATTGTTCAAACTTGACTTGGTTTATTTTTATGAGCTTAAGCTTGGTTCGTTTACATATTAACGAGCTCTTAATTCAAATTTATTTGCTTGTTTAAAACTTTTACATTTTAAGTTTGTTTAATTAGGATTATTAAGCTTTATAATACAAACTTGTTTTTTTCCATTTTAATTTTTTTTTATTATTTAGTGTGTTAATAAGAATTTTATTGATGAACATTGTTTACGAATATTAATAAGTTGAGAAGCATTTCGTTGTCATAAATTGACCTCCAAACCTCTTGGTAGCAACGAGAAACACGCTCATTCTCAATACGACAACAAGTATCCTACTCATAAAAGTAAAAAAAAAAATCACCTTTTTTACAGAACAAAGTAGAAAAATAGCAGCATAACATGCAAATTAATGGAGGAGAGGGATGATGACTTTGATGATGGGCATTGCAGTCCATCTCAGACCACACCAATTGCAGTGCCTTGCCATTTGATAGGGAAGCCAAAAGGACAAATGAATACAGGAACAAATTCCAAATGCTCCTTGCAAAGAAGTGGAACTGAAAGCTCAAAGGGGAGATGGCCAGCATTTGTAGGGCATCAAGCCATGCATGGCTAAAGTAGGAGCATGTAAAGTCCAACATGGCAGAGATTAGGGCTGTGCATTAAAGGTAGAAAGGCATTTAGTTTGTGGACTCCATGTATGAGCTAGACTTTTGAATCCATCCCTCTGTGATAAGGCACGATATGATGGACTAGATGTTTCGGTGTGGCATAGTCATATTTTATTGTAAAAGATTAAGTTTTGTGAAGAAAAAATTAACGGGAGTTTCATGCATCGGACTACCCTATTTTATGATGAGAATCACATATGTGAATTTTTCACTAGCAAAGCATTTCAAAGACAAAGGAGAGATCATTGATGTTTTCATGGGTGTGGGAGACTAAGATGCGCATGGAGAAGAGAGTATTTCATGTTTGAGGAACCCTAAAAGTGTGTTTACATTCTATCCAGGGATGTGGCCATATGATGAACTAGATATTTTAGTGCGACATAGTGATTTTATCGCAAAATATTAGGTTTTGTGAAGAAAAAGTTGTGGCATTAAGATGGAGATGAGTGTTACTTGATCCTTCTTCGTAAGTCTATGCGAACATCAGTATAGATTATCTTCTAAGATGTGTACTTCTCGTATGATCTCATTCTAAGCACGAAACAAACTCTCATTCGGAATTTTGCATGATTGTGAATATCAGCAAGGTGAGCACCACATATGTGAATTTTTCACTAGCAAAGCATTTCAAAAACAAAGGAGAAATGGGAGACTAATAAGAAGCTAATAGAGAAGAGAGTGTTTCATGTAAGAGGAACTCTAAAAGAGTGTTTACATCCTCTCCGGACATGTAGACGCATGCCAAACTACGTTAAATTGTTCTTGCCTTTCATCGTGTGTTTGTATTAGTGAAGGAGAGTTTTGACACAATGATAAAATTATTATAGTTTGAGCCTTAAAAATAACCTTTTTTACAATAGACCCTTGTTCGCGCACTTAAAAAGGTGTCACCTTTCCCTTCACTCCCTGTCTTTGTTCCTTCCTCCTCACTCTGTCTCTCTCTTCTCTTCACTGAGCATCATCCCTGCCACCATTCTTCCAAGTGGAAGAAGGTGCAGCTACATCAACCCTAGAATTATGCACGGTATATTTACTGAGAATGTGCTGCAGCACCACCACCACCGACGCCAAATGATTCCTTGGCCCCTGCCTTCAGTCTCGTCAGTTATAAAATGCTTTCATGGTTTCCATTCCACACACCCACCGCTCTCCTCCACCATCGCCGCCCCAGTTGAAATGGTGAAGTTCTCGAAGCAATTCGAGGCGCAGCTCGTTCCTGAGTGGAAGGAGGCGTTCGTTGATTACCGGCAGCTGAAGAAGGACATCAAGAGAATGCAAGCTTCCCGCGAGAACACTACTGCGCCGCCGCCTTCTTTGGCCCTCGCATTGCTCTCCTCTTTGAGGAAGCTCCCTCCGTTCGATTCCATTCCGCGCAAGGAGCACGGAACTATTCAGGCACTCCCTCTCTTTCGCCTTGATTGCCTCAAAAGCCGATTTTTTTTTTTTTTTAATGTGTGTTTCTGGCTTGATTTAGATTCACAGGAAGCTGCTGAACTCGGCGAGTAGGGGAGTCGTGTACGAGACTGAATTGCTGGAGCAGTTTGCCGATAGTGATGCCGCGAGGGAGTTCTTCGTGCGGCTGGACCTCCAGCTCAACAAGGTGAATCAGTTCTACAAGGGCAAGGAGAAGGAGTTCGTTGAGAGAGGGGAGTCGCTCAAGAAGCAGATGGAGATCCTCCTCGAGCTCAAGGCGGCTCTCAAGAACCAGAAGGGCCAGGTTTCGGTGGCTGATGATCCGAAGGATGATCCTTCCATTTCCTGCTCGATCATCTGCGGTGAGAAAATCATTTCTTTCGAATTTGTGTCTTTCTTTTTTTGAAGGATTAAAAAAAGGCAGTTGGGAGGGAAAGTTCATGTGAGGGTGCACACAGAAAGCATGCCATTTGATACTGTAACTGAACATTTTTTTTTATAGAAGAAGATGCTATGAAGGAAGAGCAAGAACAGGCCCAAGAGATCCTAGCAACTGAATATGAAAGTGGTGATTTCCAGTTTTTAGACCCACCTCAGGGATCCGACGAGTTGGAGAAGTCGAAGACCACCGATCGTCTAGACGAAGTGAAGCTGAGGAGTCTCTCTGGAAGAGCATTCACCTTGCAGGGAAAGAACCTATTGATCAAAATACCCCTCACTACACCTTCAAGGACCATCTCTGCCTTGGCATACTTATTCCGAGAGGACTTAGGTAGCCAATTGAGGAAATGTGGATCGCAGAGTGGCAAGCTGAACATCAACAAGGCTAAGATCAACCGTGCCGAGAAAATGATCAGAGGGGCCTTCGTCGAGCTCTACAAAGGGCTGGGTTACCTCAAAACTTATCGGTGAGTTGTTGAGCTCTACAAAGAACCTTTGCATTTCTAGCATGTTGTGTTGAGTTTCTTTTCTAGTTTCTTGTTTCAGAACTTTGAACATGTTGGCTTTTGCGAAGATTCTGAAGAAGTTCGACAAGGTATTGACTCACAAAAGCTAATCAAACTCGCTGCAAAATGATTGTTGGAACTGTAAACATTGAGATACACATTGGAAAAATCTATTTCAGGTGACAGGAAAGCAAGTTCTGAACACATATCTCAAAGTGGTGGAAGTCTCCTACTTCAATAGTTCAGACATGGTAATCGAGAATCTTTGAACTTCACCAATGACTCGCAATATCGAGTGCTAATCATTCGTGTCAACAATAGGCAATGAAGTTGATGGACGAAGTCGAAGAACTATTCATCAAACACTTTGCTCATGACAACAAGCAGAAGGCCATGAAGTACCTCAAAACCCATCAACATAAAGAATCTCATGGTGTCACCTTCTTCATTGGTAATAAATAAGGCTTCTATCACTGAACCTGAGGCATTGGCCATTTCTTACAAGTCACTAATGATCTTGAGCAGGCCTTTTTACCGGATGCTTCATTGCGTTGTTCATCGGATATTGCATAATGGCACATATGGCTGGCATGTACACCGGGCAATCGGATACTACTATCTACATGGAAACAGTGTATCCAATCCTAAGGCAAGTATTGCACTCAAAGCTGATAATTTACAGTTCAATGTGCTTATCTCATCTAACATGGCACAAACTCGTATCAACTAATCGCAGCATGTTTAGCCTCTTGTTCCTACATTTGTTCCTTTACGGATGCAACATCTTCATGTGGCGAAAGACGAGAATAAACTACGCCTTCATATTTGAATTTGCCCATACAAAAGAGCTGAAGTATAGGGAAGTTTTCCTCATTTGCACCACAGCCATGACTGCGGTGGTAGGAGTGATGTTTGCTCACTTGGTCCTTATTGCGAGAGGGCACTCCTCGACTCATGTCCAAGCAATCCCTGGATTCCTCTTCCTGGTAATCTCATGCTTGTGGTTCTAAAAATTGTTGATGCGCATTTGTTCATACTTTGTAGCATGGACTAACATGATTTGTCCTTGCAGATGTTGATGGCATTGCTCATTTGCCCGTTCGACATTGTGTATCGGTCGAGTCGCTATCACTTCTTGAGAGTGATCAGGAATATCATGTTGTCCCCTTTATACAAGGTAGTAATGGTGGATTTCTTCATGGCTGATCAACTCTGTAGTCAGGTACTCATTTTATCCAAGCATTCAATTTCTTTCTCATTCTTTAGACGAAGATCGTCCCTTGATATATCAAAACAAGCTTGATGCTTATGAAGAAGTTCTATTGCTGAAAAACAGGTCCCAATGCTCAGAAATATGGAATTTGTGACTTGTTACTACATAACAGGTAGTTATCGAACGCAAGACTATGGGTATTGCATGAGATCCAAGCATTTCAAAGACTTATCTTATGCTGTCTCATTCCTCCCTTACTACTGGAGAGCTATGCAGGTTTCTTTCTCTTGCTGCTTTTCACATCTATCGCAGCTATTTTGTGCTTCGATACATGAAAAGTCACAGATTTTATGTTACGATCGTGCAGTGTGCTAGAAGATGGTTTGATGAAGGAGAGACAAGCCACCTAGTCAACTTGGGAAAGTATGTTTCTGCCATGCTTGCAGCCGGTGCCAAAGTAGCCTATGAAAAGGAGAACAACATCGGCTGGCTTTTGCTTGTCGTGTTGGTGTCAAGCGCTGCCACTGTGTACCAACTCTACTGGGACTTCGTTAAGGATTGGGGTTTGCTCCAACTCGACTCCAAGAACCCGTGGCTTCGAAGCGAATTGATCCTCCGAAGGAAGTATGTGTACTACATTTCCATGGTATGCCATCCTAATGACTTGGTGATGAAAACAAACCTTCACTTTAGCAGTGTCTTCTTTAGTTCCTTTCCGAAAGATATCGGATCAAGCAATGTGTCCTCGACTTTGCAGGGTCTGAATCTCGTTATGCGACTTGCGTGGTTACAAACGGTCCTCCATTACAATTTCGGAAATGTGGACTATAGAGTTACTTCATTCTTCTTGGCGGCTATCGAGGTGATCAGACGAGGGCAATGGAACTTCTATAGGTAAGTCCTTTGCACTATATTCAGGTTTATCCATGGCTCCAAGTTGTACAGTATCAGTCTAAGGGTGAAATATAATGATGTTTCAGGTTGGAAAATGAGCATCTTAACAATGCAGGAAAGTTCAGGGCTGTCAAAACTGTTCCACTGCCTTTTCATGAAGTGGATCAGGATTAGTGTTGAACAAGGATTGAAGAGGGAGGAGTTTATATTAGGAATTATACACACTGATTTGTTCTCAAGATGTATACAGCGGAAAGCATCATTCATCATGTTCTTTTTTTTTCACTTCATAGTTTGCAACAAACATGTAACTACTATGGAACACTGGTTTCTGGTTTAAACTCAAATGCCACAAACTTCATGGTAGAACCATCCAAATAAAAGATGTTCATCGTCGCCTCTGGCTCCTTTTTGTATGTATTCACTATTAACGATATACAGTTGATTAAGTGTCAATAATAATAATAATAATAATAATAATAATAATAATAATAATAATAATAATAATAAACCCAACTATCTTCGTGATCGGTCCGGTTTCATAAAATTTTTCCACCGGTCACTAGAGTAAATCAGAAAGCGTTCACGTAGAAGCACAGCATTATATGAGGTGGTTCAACCTAAAGAACCCTAACTATCTAGCCCTGAGTAATGATTCATACCTCATCAACAAGGCGTCTGATCCATACTTTGATCATTGTTGATTATTTGTATACAACTCTTATAGTTGTTTTAGTGGACGAAATCGGCACACCAAACCTACTTAAATATTAGCCCTAAAGGATTTCACTATTTTTTTTAAGAAAAAACAATACGGGATTATGTGGGGATGCCAATATAGCATTACATCTAAGGTAGTCACAATTATAATAAAAGATAATTATATTCATTCTAAATGCTCCTTTCAATCTGTCCTCAGATTATATGAAAGAAAAGTACTCACGAGACATTCAATCTGTCCTCAGATTATATGAAAGAAAAGTACTCATGAAACTTTAGTAGCGATGCCTAAATGAGCACAAATGATATAGAGAACCAAAGAAGCAGTCCGATAGGATTTCCATTCAAAGGTTTCTATTTGATTGTCCAATCCCGTCAAGATTTGAGTCCGGTAAATCTAGCCTGAATCTAAAGTTCACTAGGATTCCTAAATAGGTGTTCATTATGACCATGTTTAGTTTTTTAAAAACACTCAATTATTAAGGGTGTTTAGTTTATGTGTTTTCTATTTTCATTTTTTTAAAAACGTACATTTCTAAATAACAGCGGCAATTTATCAAATGACGCACCTAGAAATCTTAATTGACTAAAAGATGTATATTACTTTGGTATTTACCAAATGAGACATTTTTTCAAGTGCACTTCCCTTTTTATCCTTATGACAAATCTAACTTTTTTTTGTCGTTTTTCTTTTCTCCCTCTTCTCTTTCCTATCTCCCCTCTCATCTCTCCTATGCATGTTGTTTCTTTTAATTTTCCTTTCCTTTCTTTCCTCTTTTTTATTTGCATGCATGGATAGCATAGGTCTAGTATACAAATCATATCAGTCCAACAACATTTAAGATTTAGTTTATTTTTTGATAACATTTTAATACATTTAAAGAAGCTAAAATAAACCATGAATAGCAAATTTGAACTTGGACCTAATATGATGCATATCAGGCCTAACGTGTAGGTTTTTTGCTGATTCTTTCTTCTTATATTTTAACACCTTTTAAAAGTCAAAATAAACAATGGATAGCATATTTGAACTCCTTGCAACATCAGGAATTCACAGGAACTGAAATGGGTGCAATTGGAGCTATCTAGGTCCATAAGTGGATTTTGACCGAAACTCACTAATGAACCTAGAGAGAGGTGTTAAAATATAATATCCATTGTTTATTTTAACTTTTAGAATGTGTTAAAATATAAGAAGAAAGAATTAGCAAAAAACCTCCACATTAGGCATAATATAAATCCACTGATGGACCTTGAGAGCTCCGATTGCACCCATTTCAGTTCCTGTGGATTCCTGATGTTGCAAGAAGTTCAAATATGTTATCTATTGTTTATTTTAACTTTTACAAGGTGTTAAAATATAAGAAGAAAAATCAGTAAAAAACCTCCATGTTAAGCCTGATATGAATCATATTAAACCTATATTAGGCATGATATGATTTTTTTGTAGTGCATTCTTATGTTTAGCTTGCAGTAATTGTATAAGTGAAAGAATTTACTACTGACCCAAACATAAAAATCATAATGAATTACAGAGACAAAATACAGTATTTATAAAGAATTACAAAGACAAGAAGAATTGGACTTATAAATTAAATACCTCTTATTTTCTTACAATGATACAAGCTAAAGTCCTCAGTAACACATCATAAGCTAGAAAGCATGCATGAGATAACATCTTGTTACTATCTCCATTTCTCATGAACTGAAGCAGCTACAACCTTGCTTTGGCATCTGCCCTGTGGCGTGATATTTGGCCACACTTCCTTCTTACTTCAATAGCTCTTCACATCACATAGCCTCAGTCGTTGCTCTTTTCTCTTTGGCTTCTTTGTGAATCATAGCAATTTGTTTTTCATTTTCTCAGCATATTTTGCTTCTTATTCTCTAATTTTTGCTGTCCACAAAGTGTTAGAGCAATTATAGACACATCCATTATGAAATGAAGAGTTCCTAAAATAGTTGAGCATTCCTAATAGAGTGAGACCCACATTGGGCTGATATGGAATCATATCAGGCCTAACATGAGCTTGATATAATTCATATTAGGTCTAACATGGAGATTTTTTTACTGATTCTTTCTTCTTGTATTTTAACACCTTCTAAAAGTCAAAATAAACAATGGATAGAATATTTGAACTCCTTGCAACATCAGGAATCCACAGGAACTGAAATGAGTGCAATCGGAGCTCTCTAGGTTCATTAGTGGATTTTAACCTCATATCAGGTCTAACGTAGATGTTTTGTGTTGATTCTTTCTTCTTATATTTTAACATCTTTTAAAAGTCAAAATAAACAATGGATAGAATATTTGAACTCCTTGCAACATCAAGAATCCACAGGAATTGAAATGGCTACAATCGGAGCTCTCTAGGTCCATTAGTGGGTTTTGACCGAAATCCACTTCTGGACCTAGAGAACTTTAATTGCACTTATTTCAATTCCTGTGGATTTCTGAGATTACAAAGAGTTCAAATTTACTATTCATGGTTTATTGTAGTTTAACTAAATGTATTAAAATGTTATCAAAAAAATTAACTAAATCTTAAATGTCGTTGGACTGATATAATTTGTATATCAAGCATATGCTATGCATGCAAATAAAAAAGAGGAAAGAGAGAAAAAGAAAAATAAAAGAAATAGCATGCATAGGAGAGATGAGAAAGAAGATAGAAAAGAGAAGAGGGAGAAAAAAAACGACAAAAGAAATTAGATAAAAAGGGAAATGCACTTGAAAAAGTGTCCTTTGGTAAATACCAAAGTAATATACGTCTTTTGGTCAATTAAGATTTTTAGGTGCGTTATTTGGTAAATTGTCGAAATAATAGTGTTTGGTTTGTATTTTTTATGTCTGTTTTCTAAAAAAAATAAATAGTATTTTCTAAAAAAAAATAGAGAATGTCTAAAAAAACATTTTCTATTTTTTTTAGAAAACGTGTATTTTTTAGAAAATGAAAATGAAAAATATGTAAACCAAACACACTCTAAATATTTTCTGGAAACAAACAGAAATAGTAGGCGAGATCCTCTAGCTCTTAATTTACGGACCAAAAGATGATCCACTATCTTTAATTGATGGATTATGATGGACCCCACCTATTTATTAGATAGGATCTATCAAAATGGACCAATCCATACAATGGATCATTCTTTGATCCGCAAATTACAAACCAGAGGATCCATCCTCAAAAGAGAATAAAGTGACGTTTGGTTAAATGATAAGAATGGCTATGGATATAAATTTAATAGGAAGGTGAAATGAGAATGGAATGAAACTCACCTATTTATATGGGTTTGACTGATTCCATAAATTTATAAATCATTCTCAAATTATCATTCTCAAACCCACAATTCAAACTCTATCTTTTACATCAATCCATTCCTTCATTCCCAATTCAAAGACAAATGGTATCACCATATTCAATATTAGCAACACTATTTTAAATCACTTGTGAATTATTTAAATAGCATCAATTTTTTATCATAAAACTTTAAGAGAGAGAGAGTAATAAAAAATTAAGAAAATTAACCAAAAATCAATTTAAATTTATATCTCGACTATTAACAATAAAAATTATACATCTGGCTAATTGAAAAGTATTGATAATAAAAACAAAATTTACATATAATACTAGTTGACAAAAAAAAAGTTTATTAGTCCTAATAAAATTTATATTAAAAATTATATAAAAAAATGTTAACTATTGAAGTAATCAAGAATATGTAAAAAAATATAATGATAAAGAATAAAGGTTTCAAGTGAACTGACTAAAATATTTTCCATAAAAATAAGATTACACCAAATATCAACTTTAAATACCTATCTTTTACATTAATTATAGATAAATTTACTTAATATATTCAAAATACAATACCATAATCCATATTATTTACAAATAATATTATTCTAATAGATAAAATACGTGAAAATAATATTATTCTAATAGATAAGATACGTGAAGTAAGTATTATGTTTTAAGATTTTTTTTTTTTTAAAAGAATGAAAGAACTGAGAGATGACTGTTCTTTGTAATTATAAAATACCTCTAATTTAAAAAAAAAACTATAAAATAATTTAATATGTTATATGAAGTGAAATGTTAAATTATGACTAAGCACATAAATAAAAATAAAAATATTAAAATGGATGTACATACAAAATAAAAAATAAAGATATTAAAGAAAAAAATCAAAATTACACTCATTGAGAGAAAATTTCAAAAAATATAAATAAATACTTAAACGGCTAATAAATGCTCTAGTCAAACGATGTAAAATTAAGATAAATATAAAACTAAAATAAAAAAAAATTAAAACAATCTTAGTTAATAACAATAAAATCAGATAAAATTTATTTAAATATAGATGAAGATATAATAGAAGATAGAGTCTAACAATATAGAAGGATTCAGATAGTCAATCTCACCTAATAAACCTAATAAAATAAAACTAGTTGTTATTGTACCTTTCAACACATTCAAATTAAATATACTAGAGGTGAATGGTATCAAAAGATTAATGATAAAAAAATTGTATTTCTTTTTCAAACCTCAAATTTAACCACGATCCAAATTTCCCAACACAAGGCATCCATAACACATGGAAGTGCATTGAAACCTACACTTGTTACAAAAATAAAATAAAATAAAAATTTTTTAAAAAAAATATAAGCATTTTATAACTGAACATTACACATTTGTTCTGGTAGACTGGCAATATGTGAATCAGGTGGAAAGAAAATAGAGTATGAATAAAGAGGGGGAAAGTTAGGGGTTGCATATGTACAAATTTGTGATGCCAACAGCCATAGAATAATCTATATACAGTGTTGACATGCGTACCAGAAATCCAGCAAAGCAAATTCGCCGTGGCTGCTGGTAGATTCTTGACCCTTTTCAGATTCATCACCTGAAGGATGGAAAGCTTGAGGAAATGATGAAAAGAGATAAACAAGTAAATTATAGTTTTGATCTCTAATCTTTTGTGCAAATATATCAGAAAATTCTTCTAATAACTGAGGGAATTGCAATTGAAGGAATATTTGATTCTTACCACCTGTGGCATTGCATTAGGATCTGCACATGAAAGTGGAAACGAAGTTGCGGAATCGATTCGCTTTAGTGTCATATTCTTGTGTCAAGTTTGTTTGGCTACTCGACATAGTTCCGTCGCTTGAATATCGTTTTCTCTTTCTTGACCGGAGCAATAAATCCTCGGTATCTAGCACGTAAGACACCTGGGAAGAAAAGGGGAAAGATATAAGATAGTGTGATCAATTAGGTAATTAAACTAAAAGTTTCAACTAAAAGTTCATTCATGTACCTTAGATGAACTGCAAGATATTTTGCACTCCAAGCCGTTGATGACTTGAATCCCTTTCGTGGCTTTGCAAGTAGCAGAATACTCATCTGCACCCTTGTTTTTGCGCTTATTCCTGCCAAAGTTCATCTGGTAAAAACATTGGGTAATGTAAGAACTTGAGATTAGTTTGATAATACTCACCTTCCCATGAAGACACCCTGCAACCGCTTCCTGACTGGCACACTTGAGAGAAAATCATTGTACAAGTAAGACGAGAAGTTGGGATCCATTGCAACTGCCGTAACATCGTGTTTTTCATGTCCATATTCCATGAGTTGGATTGACAGTCGGGTTACATCTGAAGGATGTGAATACTGAAAGAAGAAAACATTTGCTTAACTATGAATATAGCACAAAAAAGGTAATTAGAAAGAAGAGTATTTTCTGTATGCATTTTCCCTCTTTCGATCAAAAAGTGACTGTTGCTTCATAAAAAAAGGCTAAGAGATGAAGAAACTGACACTTTCAAATCTGTAAATACTCTCATCGTGCAGAAGAACCCGGGCATTTTCATGATAAACAACATCAAAATGTCTCCCAGCTCGCCTTGATTTTTCATACAAGTAGAGATGGAGAAGCTTACTATTCATCTCATCTGAGACTATTGCCTGAAGCTGGAAACAAACAAAGATGTATATATAAAACAAAATGATACAATAGTTTGAGAGCCATCTATGAATATATAAAAAAGATACCTGTTTAACAACTTTGAAGATTAGCTTGTCCAATGTAAAGAGTACATATGACTGGGTCCCAATAATGGAACGGCAATCATCTTCAAATTTGGTATTGTCAGCAGAACCATCAAGTAGATTGAATAGAGCGCTCATAAATCTGCACAGTAAAATATATTAAGCCTTCACGCATAACTATCTGGAAACCCAAAATAACTGCGGAACATGTT
Organism: Zingiber zerumbet; assembly: GCA_037833815.1. NCBI lineage: Eukaryota > Viridiplantae > Streptophyta > Magnoliopsida > Zingiberales > Zingiberaceae > Zingiber > Zingiber zerumbet. Next base: position 2,168,381 of record JBBMJZ010413095.1, read on the forward strand.
TAAGTGACATTACTTAGCATATAAATCAGGATGGTTTGAATCTTTAGAATTTCTCCATTTGTTTTCAGCAGCAGATGAGTTTGTCTTAGCAGAGACTATCCTTTCATACAACATCTGCAATGGAGATAGCACATTAGTCTACTATCTCATATATTGGCAAAAAGAATTAACCAAGGACTATCTGACCTGATGAAGCCGAAACAACACATAGAATGAATCATTTCCATAAAATATCTTCGAAGATTTTTCATGCTTATCATGTAATGCAGCATGCACATGCCTAGCAAGAGGTTTCACAGTGTTAAGAAATCGTTCTGAATATGGTAATGATGTAATTTCCCCTTCAACATCGTGTGCTTCAGTCATTCCTTCAGCCTCCCCTTCACTTTCAGCTTTAGGCTCCTCATCATCATGCTCTGCATCATCCTCTTCCTCATGATCTTCATGGGAGCATTCCTCCCCATTACCAGATTCACTACCAGATGCATCCTCACCCGCCTCTGATGCATTTTCACTGGCATCGGTGGATCGTTGAGGACTTTCTTCATCCTCATCATCAGCATTATTCTCACCAGCAGCATCACCACATCCAGGCTTGACTTGGTACTCTCTGCTAATGGAAACATCTTTCTGCTCAGCAGCTGCAATTATGGCAGTGTCTCCAAATGCCACAAAATTATCCTCTTCAAAATCTCCAGTAGGTGACAATTCACCTTCTTCTCTTTCAATCTTAAAATTCCTAAGGGATGTAGGACTTTCAGTAGGCTTGAAACCTTTACTACCTTCAACAGTGCCACCAGTATTTACAGATATAATTGGCCTCCCAGAGTGTCCACCCTAGAACATTAAGAAACATCATGGAATTCCAGATGAAATTGCCATCTCTAAGTAAAACATCAAAATTCCCTTAATAGGGAAAACATCACTAGCAATCATTGATACACATGGACAAAGAAAACAATAAATTCTGAAAGAGTGGTTTAGGTGGTCAAACAACAGATGTGCATTATTTCAGTAAAGGGCTGGCTCATGCATCCGCCTTAACCGCATATCCCTTCAAGTTGTGCATCCTTCCAAAAATGCATATGACTGCTGTACATTACTCAGATCGAATAACTGATGCAGATCAAAATATTTGACATGGTTATTAATTTTTTTACATAGAAATATTGTGTCTAACTCGTATCTTTGTCCAAAAGTTGATATTTGACATGAGTATAGCGGAGACAAATCTGAGTCTAAGTATGAGAGGAAATCACATGGGTTGATTAGTATTATACTGCAAAGGTTGGCATATACTTTTGGTATATGAAATTATAGATGACATTATGTAGAATTATAGATGCATAGATTTAAACATCATATTTTCATTAGTTTGCTGCACAAATTTTATGTATTTTTATCAACATAATGATTAATATTATTTCTTAATATGGACAGCATGGACTACCACCTATGCATAATGACGTGGAGTACGTGCAAAGGATTTAATTTCTTTTTACTGCCATGGTCAATTTAGAAGAACTCTGCGTATGATGAATAAACTAAGGTGAACCAGTCAAATTTGTAAGCCAGACAAGCCAGATCCGGCAGGTTCTTTTGGAAGAACCCAATTAGAACCTCATTAGTTTCAAAAGTAATGCATTCTAGTTGTATTCTTATATAGTTTTAAAAATGCAAGATTCTAATGCAAGAAACATCTTAGCAACCAAAAAAATATTGTTTGTCGCCCGATTTAACCATTATCATCATCAATAATGCCAGAAATTAAGGCAACATAATAATAGAGAAAAAAAAACATTTCCAAAACATGGGTAATGCATCTGTCCATACTCTCTTTCAACCATAATGAGCAACATTTTTAGTTCCCAATTGAAGTAGAATAACAATTAATGTTTAATTTCAAAATATTGATCTGCCAACCCAGCTGAAAAGACTTTTTGTCATATCCAATAAATAACCATAAGGCATAGACCTTGGCAAAACATGGAGCATACTGCCATATTCATATGGCTAAGACCTTGGCAAAACATGGAGTATACTGCCATACTCATATGGCTAAGTATAATATCATGATTCATGCAAACATAAATCATAAGCCATATATCCTGACTCAAATAAGGACAAAAGGTCAAAGTTATACCTCTGAAGAAGGTAAAGTTTCACTGGTTGCACGGGGTTCACCTTGCAGCTCTGTTCCAACATTGACAGTTCTCAAAGATGCACCAGTATTCCCTTCCAGATAAAAACCAGAAAATAAGAAAAAGGTGAAAAAAAATGGAAAGTTAAAATCTTTTGATAAACAAAAAGTAACACCAATACCTGTTATATTCTCTTGATTTGATCGAGTATCAACTTCTTCAGCTCTATTTACAACATTGTTACTATCTGGCAACTCTTCTGAATGCACATTTGGCAAAGCTCCTCGAGAAATTTCATCAATCATAGGAACGCTACTCTGCACAACTCCTTGATGTGGATTATTGATAAGATTTTCACCACGCCAAATGGCACGATCTACATCATGAGAGCAAGTTTCAGTAACAATCACGTCTTCATTTAGTAAGCCAGTCCTGCCACAACCTGCTTGTTCATGTAGAATATTATTGTCAGTTTTAATTTGCTTAATAGCTCCAGCATTCCCATTGCTTTCAGCTAAATCTGCAATACTGGTTTTGACAACACGACTCTTCAAGTTTATATCTTGTCCATCTCCTACACCTTGATTTCGATTTGGAACACCCAACAGGGACTCCAAAAAAGTACTCCATAACTTCATGACTTTGTCCAACTGGTCTGAAGATGTGCACACTTCTCCACTTGAATATTTTATGATTCGATATAAATCCTCGTGAACATCTACATCTGCATACTTAAATTCCATATTGGGAATAATTGGGTGCCTATTTTTGGCAGCAACAGCAAGAAGAATGTCATCGTCCTTCTTCATCTTGTCATTAATTTCTTTAATCTCAGCCAACAAAGCTATTCAAACAATAAACAAACAGATAAACAGGATTGGGGGGAAAAAACAAAGAAAATGACATAGAAGGCTAGAATATGTGCACTATCACTTTAATAAGCAATGAGAACTTCTGTTGCTAATGTTATGTCTCTTAAAATACTCATAAAGAACTGTAAACAAAATAAATGATCACATACTTTTTGTGCTCAAATTCTTTGAATCCTGTTGCTTGAAATAGAAACTGCGATGATCAAGTGACTTATGATAATTCTTGGCATATATTTCTGCCCATACTTTATTGAAATCTGACCGACACCTAGACCATTCCTCTTGCTTTTGCTTCAGACGAGTTAATATGACTGGCAATGCAAGACTAGCATTTTTCTGAATTACATCCATGACATCAAGACCATGGTCTCCATATAGCCGTTCAATACATCTCAAATTCAAAGCTATTTAAGAAGGAGAAAGAAACAGAGAAATTCAAGTCATTGAAAAGCTAAGCATGTAGTCAAAGTAATGCAGTAAAATGCTTAAATGAAACATAAGCTACTTTTTAATAGGTGAAATTGTGATGTATACTAACAAGTAAGATGGTCTTCAATGCGTATAGTATTGGCAGGATCTTGCATCATTTCCAGCAGTTCCTCAACACGCTTAGTGGTGGCATTCACTGATTCCAATAACATATCCATCTCAAATCTGCACGTGCATCAATAATAAAATAAAAAATAATAAAGACCAAATATGAAATTAAAAGAAGGTGTAAAGGACAAAATAGCAAGCCATTGTTAATAACCCCAAAACAGTGGCTGCAAAAAAAGAGAAACTAAATTGGCAAGTATTTATGTCATTACCTATCATCTTCACATCTAAATAAGCTTTCTTCATATTGATTTTTTCGCATGTGCTTGAAAGAATAATCCTCACTTCCAGAAGTCACTGACACCCAATGATCATTTAATACTGACTCTCCAAGTTCAGTTCTGTGGCTAGTGGAGGGTATAGGATACTGGCAAGCAATTAATCAAAGAATTCAACATTAAAATCAACTCAAATATGAACTACATAAATAAAAGTATACACCTGCAAAACATTAGGGATAAAAATTACAGTTTTTGGAAGAAGGCGGTAACTTGGAGTACAACATTGACAATCTGAGAGATCAAGCTCTGAAATTGGTTTCCATAAATTATATTTTTCTTTGTTTGAGCATAAAGTAGCCTTGTGCGAGATGCCTTTATCAACTCTTTCTCTTTCAGTGTTTCTCTCACTTTCATGATCTTTCTCCCGTTCAACCAGTTCTCGGTCCCTTTCTCTGTCTCTATTCTCTATCTTAACTGGCCTAGCCATATGTCCTTCATTGAACAAGCACACAGTTAGAATAACAATAAACTGAAACAAAATAGATGTATTTCAAAGTCCTGAATTTTATGGACATAAAAAAATCCAAGAAAACAAAGAATTTATCAATTTCAACATACACTAGAAAGAAAAAAACCTTTGAACGTACTTTTGTTGAACACACCTTCTAGAAATCCATCTGCAGAAAAATTTTGAGGTAGAAAACTCTGAAAGCCTAAATTACCAAAATATATTAATAAAAACACATATCAAGTAGTTGGATGGATGATATTAGAAAGATGTATAGCCGCACCTATATTCTCGCAGTGGCCCAGAAATTCATTGAAACCTTCCATCAGCTCTGGATACTTCCCTAGGATGTCGCTAACCTGTAACAACAAGCATGGAGTTTTAAAATATATAATTTACTGTATCTTCAAACAGAAGACAATAAAAAAATACAAATATTGACAAACATGTTATGCATAATAGGATAGCCATAGAATTATTGTGTTTCCAAAAATATATCACTGTCTTAAGAATTTGCATTCTTTAGCAAAGAAAATTGAGACATATGTATGCATATGCACGGCATGGGTACACAGTCCATTTTGTAACCGAAAAAAGCTGCTAGAGAGCCACGTGTACTTCGAATCATAAAGGAGTTTATTTAGTCCATTATAGATTCTCTTTTATTGGATAGCTACCATGAGCTTCAAGAAACACAAGGTAAATTTAGAAGGTAAGCATAACATAAAGGTTGTTGCACTTGGGCGATATTAATTATTTACTAAGAGATCCTTCTAAATACATATATTTTTGTGAATTAAATCTGCTAATACAAAGTGGTGACGCTATAACACAATATGACGATAACTCTGGATATGGTGCAAAAACTGGCTACAAAAGGAGGGTTATTAAAAAATATCAAGATAGGAAGACATCAACTAGATTAAGATAATCTTTGATTTGTGAACTTTAAATTCCTATGAGATGGGAGTTGGTATAATTATTTATTTTAGAAACCCATGTTGTTATGTGCAGCTACAAAACCTACCAATTTAATAGAGATACCTTAAGTATCACATGTATTGGGATTCTAAAACTACTTTGATATTTACCATTTTTTGCCTTAATCATTTTCTAATAATTCACAATTTTCCCTCTTTGACCAATTCTGCCCATCTTATTTTACTATGTTTCATTTTATCTATTTTGGTTACTTAGTGAATGGAAGTTGAGATTCTCATCTCAATGATCTAGTTAGATCTTTACGAAACGAAATTGGGTCTTATCAAATAAAAAACCATAATTGCCTCATATACAAAAGTAGGAATAGTGTTTTGGAAATTTTCCCAATGCTGCATCGAAAGATTGATGAATAAAGGGCAGCCCGATGCACAAAGCTCCCGCGAGTGCGGGTCCTGGAGAAGAGTCGGACCACATTGGGTCTATTCTAAGCAGTCTTACCTTGCATTTTGCAAAACGTTGTTTCTACGACTTGAACCCGTGACCTCAAGGTCACATGGCAACACCTTGACCGTTGCGTTAAGGCTCCCTTTCTATAATACGAGCCTCTATGGAAAACAAATCCTTAGTTAAATATTATTGGGGATATACAACATCCATTGCCATCAATGAGGACAAGTAGGGTTTGACGGTAGATGAAAAAACACAATAATTTAGATCTGGAAAGAGAAGAAAGGGATTAAAGTTTAATGAAGTCATCGATGTAAAAAACATTAAAACCCAGAATTTTTGCCCAACTCCTATAAATTTAGTGCAACTCTCCACAATAAATCCATTCCTAATACTTTCATCCATGGAGGAACGACTCCATATGAACCGTACAATCTGTCATGGTTATCTCATCATATAAAACCAAAAAAGACAAAAGTAAGGCAAAACAAATAGTAAAAATACAACCACAGCCCAACTTTGGACGACACAGAGACCACAATAATTCAAGTGACTGCTTGATGATGGAATTAGTCCCTGATGTGGCATAGAAGCAGAATTGGTCCAGGAAGAGAAGGTTGCACTCAAACTACTATGGGGAGAAAGCAACCTTGTGATAGAAAGAAGTGGTGGAGAGAAGGGAAGGTGGAACCAAGATGGGGAATAGAATAGGTCTCGTGAGAGGAGCATTCTCGAGGTAAGCAAAGGTCTCTAGGATGGGATGGCAAAGGAAGAAGTGGTCACTTGGTCCCTGGGAACTAGTAGGAGAGTATACTACTAGATCAAACATAACTAGTGTTAGAAACATATTGATCACTATAAGCAACAAAACTTGAGATGTACATATACAAGAACTCCAAAGACTTCATAAATTTCATCATTTTCCCTGTATATGAATGTTTTATATAACCTTTAGTATGTGGATTATATTGGTAACACATCATATTCTCGGCAATGTTGAGGTATTGTCCGCTTTGACCGATACAATTTTGTTCTACAGTGGAATACAACTCCAAGGTGAGGAACCCTCCCAGTGACCATTCCGGGACTACTTTACACAATCACAATTAATTATGGAGTTCTTATAGAACCCAACCAATTCTACTAAAAGGTGCCTCGTTAACAAGAGTTGCCTTAGACCCATGGGCCAGTCATGTCTTTTTTCTTCTTTGATGTGGGTTTTGGTTCATTCCTGCCCCCTGCATGGTATATCACTGCCAAAAGGCAGGCCTTGTTCAAGATCTCTGCCCGAGCAACCACTTTCCATCCTCCATAGACGATGTTATTAATTTCTGTGGAGGGTAAAAGTTGTCATTTATCTTCTTAATGCACTCAGTGCCAAATATACATCTCCGGTTATTTTATTCACTGCATGTCGAAAAGCCATTTCTTTGTAGTAGGTCAAGGGTCAACCATGATAACAAGTAGTTTAAATATTGGACCGTAAGAAAGAGAGAACAATAACAGGTTACAGCATTTGACACATTAATGCAAAATAAAATTGATGAATTTCAAAGGCATTCCAATACTGGCATAGAAACCATACATATTCTTGCTTCCAGAATCAATTGCTTACCAGATTCTTTAGCTCTGTTCTGGTAACTATTTCTTGGCTGTATATGTGAAGACATTTCAAAAATTCCTGGTAGGTGTCAGGATGCAACTTTTCCTTCACTTTTTCGCAGAAATTAAATTCTCGAGTATATACACCTGCCACATATAGGTTGAATATTAAATAAGATACAACATGATGCAGCATTTATGCAAGTATATATAGACATAATTAGACAACTGACAGATATCCAGCTAATAGAAAAAAATAAGCAAGTAATTCTGATAAGCACAGAAAAATTCTCATTAAACTGTTGAACCTAACGTAGGGAATTGGCCAGGCAGGATCAACCCAACTTGGTCGTATATTCTCAACTTCTAAATCCAAGCCTAATTGAACCAGGTTTAACCAAAATTAAGCAAATGGAGTATACTCCAGAAAACTATTAAATATCAACTCCATCTAGATATCAACTCCATCTAGATAGACATGTTACCTACACTACACTGCATTATTCCAATATTCTGCATAATTTGTCCAGTAAACATTTCACATTCCATTAAACTAGATAAAGTAAAATACCTTCAAGCAACCCAATTTTTATTATCATTTTCATTAGTTAGTGTTCAATAATAAATGAATGAATCATTATTTTAGTTTCTAGTATAGAACTAAACATCTTTTTTGCATTCCTTTGACCAAAATATGGAAAAATTGAAAATTCAGATTTGGCAGAGTCACTGTGCAGTCCAGGTTTGGCAGCAGGAAGATTTAACTGAAGCCTGTCTCCGATCTAAAAAAATATAGAGCTAATCTCGAAGAAGTTTGGTACATCGTGCTACAGCAAGCCTTAGACTCTGGAAAAGTCAATTTCCCTGGGAAAGGCATACTTTTTTACTGATTAAAGCAAAAAGTAATAAGATAGAACAGCCTTAATCAGAACAAATTAGCTTTATCACACAAGCTGAAAAAGTAGAGAAACATGGTGAGCACGACATCATTAGAACATAATAACAAGTTAATAATCTACAAGTTCACTCAACGACAAATATCTGAAGGGGCATAGTTAATAATATTGCATGAGGATGGATGTTGAAGATGGAAAATTTATATCAATGCATTAACTATGCAAGGTAAGAAAATTATTGTCAATGCATCAAATATGCAAGCATCAGAAAATTAACCAAATTAAATATGAGTCAACTGGCCAATGATATGAGACATACTCTTCAAAGCATTTTTATCATCAAATGTTGAAGATGAAATGCTATAAATGCCAAGGCCATCAGCTCCTTGTTGCATTGGCTCAGCAGTAGAATCATCAGCTCTTCGAGGCGAAAGTTTACGCCTATGCTGTGCATTATCTAAATCACCACTATCTAGCTCCAAGTCCTCATCTCGTTCATGATCTTTCCTGTCACTATCATCCTTCCTATCCTTGTCCCTATTTGGATGTCTTCTCTTTCTATCATGTTCTGTATCAGGGCGATCAACACTAAAGTTGCGGTCAGCATGTGCCAAATGAGCTCTGTCCCTCTAGAAACCAAGATGAACTTAATTTAGTATAATAACTCATAATAATAAAGTAATATCTAATTCTCTTAGAAAAATTTACACCAGCACCAAAAGTGCAAGTCTTAATTAGTATTCACTTTTTTAGAGTCACAAAAAGAAAGACTTTCAAGAAAAAATTCCAGAAATGAATAAATCAGCTTAATAGGAAAATACAGTGTACCTTATCCACATGAAAATGCCTTACTGCAGGCATCATAGAGCTCCTGTCATCTCGACGTGGAAAAGCTCGACCAGCATGTCCATGATGCAGCGGAGCATATGTTGCTGAGGTATCAGGCAAAAAGTGTGTGAATTCCTCAAGCAAATCATGATGATTTTGAAAGAGAGCTGCTACCTGGTAATATCAGTCAATATGTTCAAATCACACTTAGTTGTAGTCACAGAGTACAGTGTTAATTACAAGAATAATACCTCTTCATAGACCTCATGGATTGACTTATTCTCCCTACGGTACATATTGAGGATATCTAAGAAGGACTTGTAAACATGTTCATCATTCTCAAAACGATTCTGCAACAGAAGAAATGCATTAAGGTAGTTGGTTTAATAGTTATACTTCTAGAATAACCATTAGTTGCATATGTACCTTGATTTTATTAACAAAATCAATTGCCTCCTCAAACTCCCTTGGTTTCTTTTCTTCGGGTAGCTTAATCTCATATCCCTTTGGTAAGAAGGTGTTAAACCCTAGGATCAAATCCCGGTGCCCCTTAAATAACTCCTTCACCCTCGTAATTACTCCATTTGTATCAATCCTGCAAATGGACCGCAGTAAAATACACATGTACTTAACCATGTAATAAGGCAAGGTGTGGGAAAAGAAAATTAAACCAAAAGGATAAAGTGCAGACCTCTGGCTCTTGAAGTCCTTCATGACCTCAAGAAATTCATCGTATTTTTCTCTTTTGTCCTGAAATATATCCTTCACGGCCTTCAGATAGGCAAGGGCATCATTGGTCGTAAGCTTGGGTGTAGTACCAACAGCGGCTGGTGCTGGCGCCATATGGGTTTGCCCAGACCTGTAGAAGAACACCAAAATCCTTCTAAATGTAACAGATCTAAGCCTACCTCACATCCTTCCTAAATCAAAAGCGACAATGACCAAAAGGGCGAAGAAAATAAAGGAGGCAATCAGTAAAATGGAAGATAAACATTTTTGTTCTTCGCCTTTCCAGATCACCCACAATTTATGCATATGAAATGTCAAACCTGAACAAAAATCGTGAAAGGATAGTCGTCGCGGCGACACTTTTCATAACAAGACGAACAAGGCTGAAATAAACCTACTTGCATAGAAAAGGACTCATTTTTCCTGCGTATCCAACTTTCTCATAGAATAAAGTTCTAAAAATTTCAAACCTTCCTTAATATAAAAAATATCGGACAAAAAATTGAAACTATCAGATACAGTATCAAGCTTATAGCCAACGAGACCAACCAACCATACGACGAACAAACTAGACTTATCTCACAACAAAAAATCGCAGAAACGTAATCAATCCACGAGCTAGCGACGTGGATAACTAGAAGAAACTCACGGATCCGCTCGAGAAACGGTTGGTCGCTTCAGCTGGGAACCCATACAAGCCTCCTCCCGCAGCCCTTTCATTCAGCCATGAAACGACCGACAAAACCAAAAAGGAGCACGCTCACAAAAATCCCCCTTCTTCTTTCCCCTATTCCGTCGATAAGTCGCCTATCGGACCCGGAACCAAGGCGATCCTCGATCTTCCTCCTCTCACGGCTCCAATTCCGATACAATCGATACGAGAGCAGTAATTCAAGGGGATCAAGATGAAGAAAGCTCCCAAGACAACAGAAGCACGCGCCGTGAGACCGTCAAGGGGAGACAGAGAGGGAGAAGGCCTCTCCGTCGTCGCTATCCGCCGAGATGGAGAGGAAGGAGGAGGAGAAGAAGCAAGCGGGGAAGCGGAAGAAAGGGCTCGAAACCAAAACAGGTGAGAGCTCCCTTATATATCGGGCGAATTACCATAACCACCTCGGGTCGTACTCTGCTTCTCCTGACCGTTAGATCTACAATCGACTGTGATAACGTGATCGATGTAGGGTGGGGGCCTCCCCTTTTCGTATCACCATACCGCAGTATGGTTAACTTACCGTGCCTGTAGTATTTCGAAGAGTAGAAGGAAACAATTAAATCTAAATGCATTTTGATTTTTATTTTCCAGTTTTTTCTAATCCGTCTTTTATTATATACTTGACTTGGACTTAGATTTTTTTTCAACTTTAAATATTTTATAAATTATTTTTCAAATCAGACTCGTAAATCTTGAATTCTGTTTGCAAACACTATTAAAAACCGAAACCAATAAATCCAACAAATCAAAATGAAATAACTAATTTTTTTTTTTTACAAACAAGCTAATTGAATTTTGTCATTAAAATCAAATAAACTAAACTGCAGTTAATTCAGTCGATTATTTGATATTGTGCATCAATCAATCCATAGTAATTGGATAATCGAGCTCTGTCAATTGACTATTAAACGTATTATTCAATTGTTATTAATATTTTTAAAATAATATATATCAATTTAGGTGTAATAATCGATTGCTCATGTAGTCGACTAATAGAGATTCAATTTAATTGGTTATGATAAGATGTCAACTTGGGTAGAATAATTAATAGAGTTACACAATTTATCAAAATCAATTTAAGTTCATTTTATTTTGATTAAATTGACCATTTATTAAAAAAACAATTAATGGTAATGTTAAATCTGGACGATCGGTCTAATTTCACCCGAACCGAATGGAGGAGGGTATACCCGAATACCCGATTAAATAATATATATACATATATTAAAAAAAAATCTAAAATCAATTTACTATTTTTTTTATATTAAGTAGAAGGCTATATAGATGTTTAATTTATTTTTTTTAATTATATATATATATATTTTAATAGGATGTTAATTTTATTATTATTTTTTTAATGATAATAGTTCGATAGAAAAAAAATTATACGTATAAAAGATTTCTGATCATTTAATAGGTATAGATATACCCATAGGATATCCTATACTCGATGGGTATAAGTACGGAGGATATAGAATCCGACCCGAACCCGACCCATTATCATCCCTATGGAGACTCATCCTAATAGCCAATATTATCAGATCCACTATACGTTAAGAAAAAAAATTCCTAATAATACGCCGCAGCTGAGTTTTCACATGTGAGTCTCTAATTATAGATCCTTGAACTATCATTAAAAATCTAACCATGACACTATGTTCCGAAGGCGACCAATCGATTAAAAATTAAATAGATCAGAATCAAATTAATTTAATCATGAAATTTTGCTAACCTATATAAAATTAAATTAATTATTTTTTTAATAATAGATTGCCATTAAATAATGAAATCTACCAATCATTATAAGAGTCCATCATTTGCTAGATAAAAAGGGTAGTTCAGTTCCAGCTATACAGGGTCTGGGTAAAGATCCAGTGTAAATAGTCTTATAGGTTATTTTCAATATTTGAATATGTAATTTTTTGATATCCCCTTCTAATTATTTGTTAGATAGCAATGAATAAACTGAAATAAGTAAGATTTTTTTTCAAAAATGATCTGACTACCCTTAATTTTGACTACCCAAACTAAGTATATATGCCATTTTTAATGGTTTGTTCGATCCAAATAACTCGAATACTTCCGAAGAATTGATCGGTCAAGGGACTTGAGATCGATCAATTATAAGCCGGTGATTAGTCAAACAAATTAATTCGAACAAATCAAAAGGATCAATTGAGCTACTCCCATAATACGACACTTTTTTTTTTGGGTAATCAATAATCATATATATGAAAAACATATTGTTTAATATGTGAAAAAAATTGACTATATATCTATCACATGCTTCGATTAAGAAACTTACATAACAATCAATAAAACAGCCAATGAAATTGTTGGCCAACCCACGGCTTCCGTTTTGCAAATCGAAGATTAATAAATTATATTTAATTTGATTTATTAATCAGATAAAATTTATGTATTGGGGTGATTAAAACAAATTGGAATCCATCCCAGCGGTACACGACTATCTACGAGGAGATAAATCAAGACTTGATAATACTTTTCTCGATTTACCAACACAACTCTACCGAGACAATGACATTTATATATTGTGAAAAAATAGACGGGGTTTAGAACCATTTGCTTATTTCTCACCAGAACGAAAGTCTGGCACTGCTGATTCAAATTGGAAATTCATATCTTCAGATATATGTATCCCTATTTATTAAATTTATTTTTATATCTAATTTCATACTCATCCAATATTAAACTTTTATCCTCGTCCTCTAGTACCGATCCATATCAGTACCCTACCCATCCTATTACTACTTAAATTCTTAAATTCTAGTATTCCTTGTGCTCCTTATTTTCCGTGGGAGAAAAAACATAAGATACGCATTGGTGACTGAATAAAGAGGTAAACTAAATTTTTTCATGAGACGAGAAGTGGACTATATATATTGGATATCGAGAGAGGTACAAGTAGAATTTTATTAGATTTACCTTCATACCTGAATCCAAAAATACTCATACTAAATACATGATCATTAAATCGTATCTAAAAATTTTTCCTATTTGGGTCATATATTAGATTTCCCATTGGATTCACGTGGAATTGTCATCCCTAGGTTGAACACTGTCGATCACCTTTGCGTGTTTCTTCATACTGTGTCTCCTCCGCTGCTACTCGTTATCTATGGAGACAAAGATAAAGAAGTAAATTATGGCCCAACAAACTAAGCTAAGCATGGAAATGTAATAAGTCAAAGGTGATTATATTCATCTCAGTATTTTTTATAGTTCGTCGTTAAGTTATGTGAAGGGAGGTAAATCACAGTTTCAACTTATAGCTGACTACCAAGTTAATTAAGGGGTGGGAGAGATTTTTTTTTGTATGAGGACGTACATCCATCGAGAATTGATCCATTATAATAAGTTTGTTACCTTCTAATTAATTGGACAGGTGTGAATTTCTAACAGATGCAAGTGTTGTGAAAATAGAGATACTATCATACTAATATTATATTTGATTAGGGATAATATAATTAAACTTGTAATATAATTAAATTACATATTATTAACCTTGTAATTCATATTATATTCAACTTTAAAATTATACTAAATATAGTAATCAATCTTTAAATATAATCTTGATCGTATTACAAGTTTGATTATCCCTCATCAAATATAGTCCAAAAAGACTCCATTTTTAGTGCTAATTGGCATGTGCTATAGAGATTTTGTATGAAGAATGAGTGTGATAAATAGGATCAAAATAATTGGCATATACGGAAGATGATTGGTTGGTTGGATACTCGAAGAATGGGATAAACAACTTCAACAAATTATTATTCAAATCATCTGTCGATCAATCGGTCCATCAATCACTATCAAAGGTTAAAGATGTGAGTTCAGATTCTCTAATTAGTAATCCGGCTTTCGGCCATTTAATTTGATCTAAAATTATAATTTGGATAGAAAAATAATCGGATTCCAGTTCTTACCGATGTACAAATTATAGAAAGAATAAAAAAAATCAGGGATTACGAACTAGAGGATCTAGAGTCGGTTAAAGATGAATACATATGAAGGTCAGACAAGGCGATGCATACAGGTGCAGGACAAGAGCAGGCAAGACAGAGCAAGATGGATTCAAGCCAGAACTAGACCAGGTAAGTTGTACATGTCACGAACCGGGTCGAAATAGGTAACGCTAGACGACAATCAAGCCAGAGAATCGTCATCGCTCGTCAAAGAATAATCATCGTCTGTCAGAAATATGCTAACGGTCTAGGGCTCATTGACATCCGATTCCTCCATTAGCCTATAGGGAGAAGCCACGTGTCCATCACCGCCAGATAAAACCTGACACCCGACATTTCCTAACACTCGTCAGACTCCAGAAACACGTACAACAGTATAAAAAGGGAAGTTTCGTCCCTATGTATGTACGCTCACTTGTCATTTCTTACTAGTCTTTCATTTTTTTGTACTTTCTCTTACATTCTGAAGAAAAAGTACATGACTTGAGCGTCGGAGAGCCTAATCCGGGGATTTTTTCCCTGGTTTCCGACCTCTAACATTAGGTGGGCTCGTCTGAGTGTGCGCAGGGTCTGCAGCTTCGTGAGCCACTCCGTGTGGAGTCTTTCCGTACATTTGGACGACTTTCCGTCAACACCGACAACAACGCAACCGTCTCCGTCCGACTCAGTTTCCGGACGGAATCATATGCTAAAATTCACATTCCTGGAGGATAAATTTACAGTATATCATGCGCTAGTTAGTAGATGAATTGACTACAAATGAACTTCTTCACGGACGAATCGTATCGGATAAGTATGGTACTGAGGATTACCAAAGGAGGAGGCAACGAACTTCTCCTCCTGTTACTTTATTCTTTGCTTAAATGAATAAGCAAAAAAGTCCGTGGCTTTAGTTGTCCGTTTTCCACGCCTGATCAGCCACTGACGGGAAACCTCATGCTCCTCCTCCGGGTTGCAGCCGCCGCCATCACCGGCGCCGCGGCGCTGCTCTCCGTCCGCAGGTACCACCGGGAGAGAGCCATCTATGCCCTCCGCCGCGAGCTACGCGACGCGCTCCTTCTCCTGGACGACTCGCCTGCGGTGCTGGTCGCCGGGTTCCGGGCCCACGGCAAGAGCTCGTTCGTCAACACCGCGTGCCGCGTCCTCTCCGCCGAGTCCGGCCCGCTGATCCTCCGGGCCCAGACCGCC
>JBBMJZ010413095.1:2187685-2214057 GCA_037833815.1 Zingiber zerumbet
TTTTTCTATTATTTTTTTTCAAAAATTTCATGGTATGACTCATTAGTTTAATACCCCTATAGTTTGCACAATTTTATTCCAAAAAAAAAAACTCGTATCTTAAACCTTGAACTGTAAGGGCATCTCTAATAGTTAGAGCTCTATAAAAAAATTTTATGATCTCAATATGTCACATCAACATTCTAAAAGCATATTAAAACATCTCAAATAGTTCGAGCTCTAAATAATTTTTGTGTGGTCCAATTCATAACATTGAATAGCATAACTATGTGCATATTACATCAATTTCAAGACACAAAAATAGTTTTGAAATATCACTATTGCCTTTAAACTATAAATTTCAAACTTTGAATCCATAATGATTAGAACTTTTTTGTTCTGCTTTTTTATTTCACAAACCGTTTTAAAAACCTTACATTAAAGATGCTCTAATCCATAAACTTAGGGCATCTCCAATGCAAGGTTTGTGGAACTTTGTAGAATCAAAAAAGCTGAATAAAAAAATTTGAACTATTGTAGAGGTGAGGTTTGAGGTTTAAGAGCAGTAGTGAAAACTCAAACATGCTTTTATCTTGAAATTGATGTAACATGTATGAATCCATGCAAGTACATGTTATAAGAGCATCTCCAATAGTTAAAGCTCTAAATGAGTTTTTTTTATGCTTTCAATATGTCATATAAATATTATAAAATTTTACTGAAACATCTATCATGGTTAAATCTCTAAATGAACTTTTTTGTTGTCCAATTTATAATATGTAGTTGCATTGATTGATGCATGTTACATCAATTTCAAGACAAAAGAGTAAGTTTGAGTTTTTATTACTGCTCTTAAATTACAAACTTCAAATCTCATCTCTACAATAATTCAAACTTTTTTTTTATTCTATAAAATTCTCATAAACTTTACATTGGAGATGCTTTAAATTATACCCAAAAAAGCTAACTATTAGATATTTCAATAAAACTTTATAATGTTGATGTGGTATATTGAAAGCATAAACAAAAACTCATTTAAAGCTCTAACTATTGGAGATGTCCTTAAAAGAATCCTTTTCATTATTTTTCTCACACTAAGGACATCTCCAATGGTTAAAGTTCTACAAAAGATTTTTTTTATGATCCTAATACGTCACATCATGCCACATCAATATTCTAAAAACCTATTGAAACATCTTCAATAGTTAGAACTCTAAATGATTTGTTTATGATCCAATTCATATTATGTAATTGCATGGCTACATACATATTACATCAATTTCAAGATAAAAAAATAACTTTAAAATTTTATTATTACTCTTGAACTATAAACTTCAAAACCTATATTCACAATAGTTAGAACTTTTTTATTCAACTTTTTTTTTATTTCACATACATTTAAATATCTTAATGCTACCAAAAAGTATCCATATCAATTTTCTTATCCAAAAATGTATATTTTAAAATAACAAAATTACTTTATTAAATTTAAATATTTATTTTTCACTATACTCCTTCCTTATTTTCCTTTCTCTTATCTGTAATGTTTAAGGAATAAAATATATTTTTTAAATTTAGAGAAGTATTATTAATATGTGTAAAATTTAAAGAATAAATAGGATAGATGATGTATTATAATCCTAGTTAAAATGAAATTTTGGATAAAATAAATGATGTGATATGGATACTCTAAATCCTTAAGCAACCCTAATTTAAACTCCAAAACGTGCACGACAAATGCATGCGCCACCTGGGTCCATGCGCTCATGGCAATGGCTGGAGGCACTTCCATTGCAAAGGCACCACCACCCACTTGTTTGTAGAAATGCAGAGGAAGAGGAAAGAAGAAAGAGAAAGAAGAAAAACGCATTAATTTTGTGTTCTCTCTAACTACGACAGTGTCGGGCTTCGCTAATTAACTCCTTCCCGCAGATGCCGGCGGTGGCCGCCGGAAACAACCCAACTACCTCAGCTTCTCCCACCAATTCCGGAACCTGACCTCGCCGGACCACCCACCGCCAGCATGTTGCGGATCTCCCCCGACAGCAGCTGCTCCACGACGTCCCGCTCCGGGCTGTCCTCGCCGTAGCTGGTGCCGAGGGAGTGGAACAGGTAGGAATAGTAGCGGATCGTCTCCACGAATCGCGCCAGGAATGACACCGCCTGGCTCAGGTCTTGCTCCACCATCGGCGACAATCTGCAGAACAAAGAAATCCACGATGTGTTAAACGACAATTGCTTTTTGCCTGATAGAATCATGATTAACCAAGAACGGAGTTCTTGATATCCTTTTATCACGAATCCAAATGCAAAAAAATAAGGAATATAATTATGAGCAATGATATGATCAAGAAAAAATCTTAAGGAAAAATTTAAGGATAGACACATAAAGTCATAACCCATCATTTTACTTTTTATGGGCCTCATCACTTTATGTATTTATCATTGAACTTTTCCTTAAATTTTTTTTCTTTGAGCATATCATTTTTCTATAATTATGTACTATAAATGTACCGCCGGAGAAGCCAAAGCGAGACGTTGTAGGCCCTGCATGATGTCGAAGTCAATGATGTGAACGCCGTCCTCGAGCTCCAAGGCTTCTTGGATCACGGTGAAGTGGGAGAAGCTGATGAAAGGGCTGATGCCATTGAAGATCTGGAAGGCTGAGGAGAGAAGGCGGTTGGGGAAGCCCCGCCGCTGCCGGGAGCGGCGCACCGACATGGCCTCGAAGACATACACCGTCACTGCACCAAGGAGCCGTGGCCAGCTCCAAGATCTCCAGTCGCAGCCAGTGAGCCTCGTCAATGTCCCGGATTCAATCGTAAAAGAAATCAAGGCCTTACTTTTTTTTGTTTGCTTGCTTCTCGAGTCGCAAAAGACGAATATGTTTACCTTTAATGCCCTACTCAATCTACCCAAAGAGACAAAGGCAAGTGGTCAATCCACCCCAAAACTAACACGGAGACTGAAAAGGCAAGTGGCAAATGATGTGAATTTTACACGTGTTACAAGAATTTATACTCCGCCAATCCCGGAATCAACCCCTAGCATCAACCCTGCCACCTACGATCCCAGCTAACCCGCGGGGGATTGCAATGCTTTCACTTTATGGGTTGGCAAGTGTTTCTGAATTCTTATTGATATTCTAGTGATTGTTCTTTTGGCTGGTTGTTCAAACGTATTAATATTAGTTAATGATTCCATACATTGTTATTTGTAAAACGTAACAAATCGATAATCCATGTAGATGCCGAAGGCAAAAACAAGTGAAAGAAAAAAAGAATAAGAGAAACAATTCCAAATAGCTACTTCTTCAAGTGCAAAATTTAAAAAACCAAACAAAAAAAAAAGAGAGAATAAGTGGAGCAATTGCATTTTTTTCTCTTACAGATTTAAGAAGGATTGTGGCGATTTGTATTATCAGACGTCTACTCCGTCCAGAACTTGAAGAG
The DNA here is from genome assembly GCA_037833815.1 of Zingiber zerumbet. Lineage (NCBI taxonomy): Eukaryota > Viridiplantae > Streptophyta > Magnoliopsida > Zingiberales > Zingiberaceae > Zingiber > Zingiber zerumbet. Next base: position 2,191,117 of record JBBMJZ010413095.1, read on the forward strand.
AGCGCTAACAAAAGCTTTTATGGCACCCCACACTGGATTCTTCTCCAACTGCATTTCTTCACTGCCATTTGCATTCTTGCTGCAACATTGTGAGAAATGAATGGCTAGTCAACGCGGATTATCCTTGGGCTCAATTTGATACACACAATTTTGATGCAATATAAATCACCATAAATATCTTTTTTATCAATGAAAATATGAACATTTTAACGAAAAATGAACATTTTAAAAAGAAGCTCATCCATAAACTTCTGTTGTCCACTCCTGTTTTCAATTTTGTTGATCTACTGGGTCACCATTGTCATCCTCACGCCATTTTGTCACACCTATTTAGAATCGCCTACTTAAATCTAAAATTACATTTCTTAAAAAAATATTCTAAATCAATTAAGTTCATTTCCATTTTATTGTATAATATTCTTCTTCATCTTCCTCAGCCCTTATACATTCCACTATTTCCAACTCTGTCGATTCAAATTCTTCTCACTATAAAATGTCTCAATTGCAAAGTAACTTAGTTAAAAAGTTATCGTCTAAATTTTTTTTTCCATAAACTTGCACGCATTATTAAACAGATTGCACGCGTTATTTATAAGAAATTAAAATAGTGTCAAGCTTTACCTGCTGGAAGAGGTACCCATGTCCTTACTGCTACTACTATCACTTTCATCCTCAGCAGTCGATATCATTGTGGCTTCTTCTTCCATCCTTGGGGAAAGTGGCTCAACTAAAGCACATTTGGCTTCGTGCTTGGTGCTATCCGTAACATGAATCTGAGGCATACTTGGTTCCTGCAGAAACAATTCATTGATTTAGTTTCCGGTTGCAGAAACATTAACTCAGATTAAATATATGCATTTGAAAAAGAAACCTAGGTAGGAGAAGCCCCTTTGATAAAAGTACTATTTCAGACTTCCCACAGATGCCCGCCATAGGTCAGATAAGTTACATGTGTCTCTCTCATCTATTTGTACCATCCCACAAGTTTTCTGCTGTTTATCAACATTGACACTTGAGGGCAACGACATAGGGACTCCACCTGGGAAACTCATAACTAATGTAGTTCCCAAAACTACACTACCTGACACGCTTAAGTTGACACTCGGACACAAGACACCCATTTATTTAGGATTTTTTTTCCCATTCTTAGATGATTTCATTCATATATAGCTCTTATGCTACTTAGACATGTCAGATTCAAATTTTGAGTTGCACTCTTATCTATTTTATTGGTACAGAATTGAATCTTATTATGGTCGTAAGTGATGGGAGACACCCTAATAATTAGGAAACCTCAATGTATGCTCAGAGTAACAAAATGTAGGATATTGAAGTTTGTTAAAAAACACTCCTGTATACTAGTTTCTTTCCTCATGCTCTTTTTCCACAAGTCACTAGTTTACTCCCTCTTCCTCCTGCAAGATGTTCTCGCTAATAATATAATCTAATCCCATAAGTTATATTTATTACTGAATCTCCTTTTCTTCAATCAGCTATGTACTACTTTAGTTTCCCCCTCCACTTTTTAAGAGGTTATTCTCAAACTGGGCAAAGTCCTATTAACACAAGTTAAACAATGACTTCAATCAAACAATCCTGAACTGCAGATATACCTAAATCATGGAGAAACTATTTTGAAAAAAAAATGATAGAGATATTGAAGAATCATATAACCAGAAAAATCACACAAGTAGAATTATTGTAAAACTGACCTCAGTCACTAAGGTGGCAGATGAAGGGACAAGTAAACTTTGTGACACGGATGTAAGGTTTGCTTCTCCATCTAAACCATAAGAATCATCTTTTATGAGCTCTCTTCCATTTTCATTGGAAAATATATCAATTTGCACGTGTGGCAATTTCTGTTCCTTTGATAAAGAATCTTTGGATTTAACGATATCATCTTTTCCCAAGCATACTGACTCTAAATCACCATTAGTGGCAGAAGATGAGAATGAAGCAACTCCTACATCATGGAAAAAAGGATCAGAATTCAATGAGCTTAGAGAGAGCTCCACTTCTGGTAGTCTAGCAGCTATATGACTTTCATTGATTTTTGTAAATTTTTCAGCTGACTCTGGAAGGCTATTACAATCCTCCTTCACATCTTCAAGCAACGCCAGCTGATCTTCAGCAGCAGGAGACAAAGTCCCACACAAAGGTTTTGGTTGTTCAACCGTTTGAATATTGAATCTTTCTATATCCCCTTGAACTTCTGCACTAATTTCTTGCCTGACTTCTGTCTGAATTGGTAGCTCTCTTTTGTTTACTTCATCAAACTCATATGCAACTAAATTATCATGCTCCTTTGCACCGTAGGTGTTCTGTTGTAGATGGTTAAATCCATGGTCTATCACATGTGAGAATACCATCTGAGAATCCTGTTCATGTACAAATAGATCCTTATTCTCAAGTGCTATAAATTCATCAGTAACCTTGACGCCGCATGGGTGAGAAAATGTCTCTTTCTGCTTCGCATCAACTGGAAGTTCAATGGATAACTCAGATAATTCATCCTTGGAATCCATGGTATACAATTCAGTCTCATGATCTTCCAAACAATCTTCGAGAGTGAGTAGTTTCATACTTGGACTACCAGGACCCAACACCCGATTTTCCTGAATTAAATCTCTAACAATTTCCCTAACTATGTAGAACGATCCACCAACTTCCTTGTGTGTCATATTAAGAGAAGGGAATTTACCCTGATTTGACAATCGGTATCTGATAGCACATTTGTAATAAGATGTGAAACAACTTCATTTTGACTATGATAATATAAAGACATTTAATGAGAAATCATCAATAAAAAAACCCTCCAGGAATGCTAACTCTTCCAGTATTTAAAAGTAAAATTTGCAGAATGAATAGGAATTCATCTTCATGTTTTTAAATAGTATAAAAGTTTCCATAAACAGGTAGATGATTCAAATTGGGGATAAAAAAAATTAAATGTCTGTATTTATTTATGCTAATTGCTCAAAGATATGTACCACATTAAGGAACTCAGAAAGCAATGCAAAACCCTGCTTTCCTATGCTTTTGGCTACAAAACAATAGTGACAATAATAGTAATTAATTCTAGGTCTCTCTCTCTCTCTCTCTCACACACACACACACACACACATACACACATTGGGTTCAACTCTGAACAATCAAATTGCCATCAATTCCTTATATATGAGTTTCATTTTTCTATTCTCTTATAAACAACTGGAACAGACGTTGACTCTAACAACTGAAAGAGGAGATGATCATTCAGGCTTGTGGATTCATACATGTGGATCTTGGGACGTGTTAATGGGTATTCCTAATTCTCATAAAGATTATATTCATTCAACACTTGATGAAGGGAGAAAAAAGGCAATAGGTGATTGAAAATAAATTTTCATAGTAGAAAACACAAATTCAAGAGTCATGCAAACAAATTAATAGAAAGAACTAGAGACAAATTGCTTTTCTGACAATGAAAATCCAGTAACAAGGAGAGAATGAGTACTTGTCGATAAATGACTCCACCATCGTTCTCCTCTCCTCTCTTGTCTTTCTTCGTCGTTGAGACTTCTTGTCATTAGAATCGGAACATCTAATTAGAGGAAATCTTTGCGGAATACAACTAGTACTTAGGCCCTGCATGCTGAAAAATCCTTTACAAATCTCTGCTAACAACCTACAAAATGTCAAGAAACCTGCATAAGGAAGATAAAAAATAACATTTCGCAAATACATCAACAGAATAAACACGGGAGATTCTACCATCACCGCACTCGCCTTTTTAACCTATCACATATGAACTCTAACAGTAAATCAAAGAATAGCAGTGAGGAGGAAAGAAAAGAGACCTCAGAGAGTCAACTCAACAGGTTCCGCACATCATCTGCCTACCAAAGCACTTCGATCGCATGCTTCCGCCATCTACCTTTCACCACAGCTGTAATCCCACCGCTATTAAGGAAGTAGAGCAGCGAGCTGATGGGGAAGGAGACAGGTAGAGAGATCGATGCGAGACGAGGGCGTCGCCGAGCAGAGAGAAGAGCGACGAGTGTTGACGGAGTGAGACGAGGAAAAGGGACAAGAGTCAAAAAGTGCGTATCACTAGGGTTTTATGCTCCTTATCGGGTCGGGCTTTCGAAATGCACGAGTTATCGAATTCACAGAACAAATCCGCCCCCAAAAGGTTAGATTTCAAAAATATAATAACAATTGCCCAAAGTGCACGTAGATTTCGGAATTGATTAAAATAAATGTTATATTTTGGTAATTAAGAAAGGGTGTACTTAATCTTTTTTACTATTCCAACCCTTCCGTCTACCTCCACTTTTTAGACGTTATTTTTCAAAATATCTTAGTCACGTCGTAAGAACATTCTCAATGGAGTCTTAAATGGGTATTAGAATATTCATTTAACATTTTCTTTCTAGTGTGAGTAGGTACTATAATATTCACTCATAAGAGAGAGAAGAGAGAGAATGTTCAAAGGTTTGAACATCTTTGAACACCCTCTCTCAAATTTTTTTTTTCTTAAATGGTAAAATTTTTAATATTATTTAAAAAAATAGTTAAATTATTTTTTATAAATATTATTATTATTAAAAATAATAATTTAAATATTTTAAAATTTATTTATTTAATATGATATAATTTTAAGATGAGTAAGTGGAAGGTGGAGCTCATAAATAATGAATGTTAATGTTAAAATGGATGTAAGTGAAAGAGATATATTGTTATAATAAGTATGTGGCAGTGAACCTCATACTTTTTGATGAGGTGGCGAGTATTATAGTGGCGATATATTGTAGATCCTCTAAGACATTATAATTCAAAAGTTGTTTCTGTGGTTCGAATACATGTCACCTCATGATGTGTCTTACCCCCCCACCCCCTAGCATGGGAAGGGAGTCGACGGATTCGGTACATCCGAGAGATGAGGAGTTGTGGAAAAGAACATCAGTGGAGCAAGAAGGACGCACAAGGTGCATACAAGGGATGAGAAGTCGAGAGAAAGTATGCGGTCGGAGTTAGATTCGGGTGAACTTAATTCCGGACGATCGAACCATCACCCAAGTGAGTGGATAGAAGAATGGTCAATTTCATATGTTGACCATTCGAGGTGCCTCGGATGACCCAAGGCGACCTGAAAACTCGAGACGACTCGGATGACCAGAGTTAGAGCCGTTGCTATGGATGATAGCTGCGGAACTTGAGGCTCCTCCGAAGAAAAGAGACGTTGCGACGCGAATAAGAAGTGGGAATTCACGTCAGCCCACTCGAGGCATCTTCGATGAGCCGAGACACCTCTAATGTCGATAGTTCAGTAGAAAGACATTGTTATGTGGAAAACAACTCACCCCATTAGAGGCGCCCTGGATGACCACGTTAGCAAAATGATTACTTTGAATAGGATGCTATAAATAGTATCCTAAAGCTAAGTGTGAAGTAACACACTTTGTATTCATTTTTAAATTCAGTTTTAGCTATCTGTATGATCAACTACTGTAAGAACCTACTCCGCTTCCAACCCTTGTTGAAGAAGAAGATTGATAGTGCTTCCAATCACCTTGGATTAACAACTACTAAAGTTATAACCAAATACATACCGTCTCTTATCTCTTTACATGTTATTTTTATTTAATTAATTAATGTGTCCAAAAGTTAGCAAGAGAAAGACTTTAACTTTTAATTGCATGCTATTCATCTCTTCTAGTCGGTCTACCAATCCAATAAGTGGTATCAGAGTTCAACTATCTTAGAAGGACTAACTGCCGACTAAAATAACAAAAAAGATGGTCAGATTAAGCATCTATCCGTCAAAGTTCGAGGGGGAGTTTATGACATGGAAGCGTAAAATAAAGGTCTTCTTCAAGACGAATTCCGTGTATCAAGAATGGGTTCAAAATACCCAAATCGGAAGATGGAGAAGAATTCGAGGAACACTGATGGAACAAATGTCAAAGAGGCAAATTCATGGCCAATGGTTAGGCCGAATTCCATCTGCTTAATGTTCTATCTGTGCAGAAACTCAGCCATATCGGTAATAACTCTTGTGCAAAAGAACTTTAGGAGGAGTTTTTAGAACTTCACGAAGGTACGCCAAAAATTAAATTAGCAAGAAGGGACTTACTGTGAAATCAGTTGAATAACCTCCGACTAGAGAAATGAGAAACAGTTGCTCATTTACATGGTAAGTTAAAAGAGGTAATCACCGGACTAAACAACCTTGGTGAAACAATGTCAAATAGGGATAGTGTCTGATATATATTAAATGCATTTCCGAAAACTCCAGAATGGACATCGAAAACAAACTCCTATTATATCTCCAAGAATCTTGAGGAGAGCAGTATAGAAGATCTTTTTTCAACTTTAGTGTTAAAGATCGGATGGCCGCCTAGAAGTGGTTGAATAACTTACATCCTAAATCTTTTATCTTTCTACAATGTTAGATGCACAAGCGGAATAGAATTAAAATAATAGAATCAAATAAGAATACTAACGCTAACACGATCGATGTAACGTGGTTCGGAGATTGCTTTCTCCTACTCCACGGATTATCCTTGAGATGGATGAACCCTCAATCCTTCGGTGGATTAATCCCCGGTAATCTTCGGCTAAATGAGCTCCTTCTCGATGGAGAAAACCTCCCACAAAGAAACTCTTCTCCTTTACAAGATTGTGAATTAGGTGTAGGAAGAAGAGTGTAGGCTTTGGAAGCTTGGAGGCCAAGACTAGGAGTATGCAATAAGATCAGTAACCTCCTTCAATGCCCCAAGCTTCCTATATATAGAGAGGAAAGAGTTGATCACAAGATAACTCATTTCCTGCACACCAGTCAACTGACACTTCCATCAGTCGACTAGTGCTATCATTGGAAGTAGCCAATGTCTACTCCGTAGAATCTTGGATTCTACCAATTGTCGTCAATGATCACTTACCAGTCGACTGGTAAAAGTACTAGTTGACGAACATCAGTTGACTAGTCCCGATTACACACTCAAACTCATCTTCTCCGGAGTTTCCCTTTGAAGTCCTCTTCTCGGCCTTCGTCCCTCAGATGCAATCGAGCTTGCAACTCCTCTCCATGCAACTTTCGTATTGCCTTGAAGTTCACTTCCTTCGGCTCCACTCCATTGCTCCTTGTCTGGTAGTCCCTCAGATGCCTTCTGTATCATACTTCACCATCTCAAGGACTCGAGCCCTAAGATGAGCTTCCAAAACTTGGTCGCACCAAGCTCCTCATGTGTGTTTCACTAAGTCCTACATAACTCAAACACACATATCAAACCAATATGAAAGTCTAACTTAAACTCTTTGACACACATATCAAAATCATGATCGTACCGATCAAACATAGATCGATTGCACCAACAATCTCCTCTTTTTTTATGTGTAGCAACATGTTTAAGTTTGGCATAAATAACAACTTGAAAATTATAAGCAAAATATTAATATGAAGCATAAATCCAAGCTCCCCCTTACATATGCTCTTATCAATTTAATTTTCAAGTTTTACAAAAATTGGGAAAAATACAAGTTTCTAACTTAAACCTTCCCAATTCTCCCTTTTTGGCATCATAAAAAAGATTGCACTTTTCTACTAAGTATAATATGGTATCAATGTTGACTTAAAAATACCTAAAACCAGCTTCTAAAGGTGCGAGAAAACAGCTACCAGTCGACTGATAATTGTTACAGTTAACTGGCACAAAGCTAATCTAAATTTCAGCATTTTGAAGCCAAATTTAGAAATATAAAAAAAATTCTAAAAAAAATTAAAAATTATAAAATTTTGAAAACGTATTTCTTTTAACGTCCTCTAACTAAAAAAATATATTTCATGAAAATTTAAAGTATTATTGAAGTTTTGACACAAATTCAAAACTTTAAAAATAACTCAATTGTGTATCAATTTGAAAGCATGTTTTGAATTCATATGTTTTAGCATAACTATGTCACTGTAAATAAAACATAGAATTATTTTTAAAATATTTAAAATGTCCAACTATGATTTATGGGCAAGATGTCTATTAATTAAATATTTGTTTTCCCCATAGTTGGTCTATAATAATTATTTTGACACATTTTATAATTCAACAATATGTTATAAGCATAAGCAAATTATGAGTATCATTCTATCATCTCACATCAATATTTAGAAATATTTTGTTAGTTATTGTGAGATGAAATGAAGGTAACTTCTACTTAGCCCTTTTTATTATTTAGTTTTATCAAGGCTAAGTGTTCACCCTTAAGATCTTTAGTCAACTATTTTTCAAAAGAATTTAAATATGACTTAAATGGTTGACTAACCCCAAAAGTCCTTTAACCCTTGAGAATTGACTTTAGTATCCAATAGAAGTTCTTCCTAATTAGGTTAACCAAATATTGAATCATTGAAATTGAATGTGGGTTTACATAGGAGTGACTTCAATGGTAATGGCAATGTCCTCCTAGTTGCCTTTGGAATCGTTGAAGTTGAATGTGGGTTTACATAGGAATGATTTTTTGGATCATATGAAGAGATTCTTTACTATCGATGCATAGACAATAAGCATAGTATCAAATAAACATCATGACATTATATCAGTAATTAAGAAGGTCTTTTTGACTGCCTATGGTAACAAATATAGGTGGTAACTCAACTTTAGACTTGCTTTGGGCAGCGACACAAGGAAACACAACGCACTAGTATGAACTCATAATGCAATTCATATTGAAAAAATATCCAGATGCTCATAAGTGGTTTCAGAACATTAACCCTAAAAGATAAGCTAATGTACACTTTAGTGGGGGAAGGTACACAATGCTAACACTAATTATGTAGAAAGTTTAAGTGCTTTGTTCAAGCATACACGTGAATTTCCTATAAATAGGTAATTAATAATACTAGAAGAAAGATAACTTAATGATTCTTTAACAGTATGGAGGAAGCCTCGAAATAATATATTGCTTTTACACTTCATGCTACCAAAAAATAGATTCAAGGAGAAAGAAAGCTAGATCATATAAAGTCTACTTATACTTTCAATCTGATACGAAGTGCTTTATTCATTGTTGATTTGGAAAAAAATATTGTAACTATGGGAGTTTTAAAATTCAGGATTGTTAGATCAGAAAGATGTTAGAGGGGGTGAATATTGATCATCGCTTTTTCGAAAGTCAAGAATACGCTTCGGATAAAAAGTTAAGGAGAAAGAAACGAGAAAGAAAAAAGACAAACACACATTAACATAAGTAATTTTTTTACTTGGTTCGGAGCTTTTGACGACTACACTCATTGAGTGTTTTCGTTGGGCAATCCACTATTAGTTCGAATAATACAATAATGAAGTACAAGTAAACTAAAAAATATTATTGACAATAAAGACAGTAAGGAGAACTTAATCGCCGGTTGTCAAAGGAGCATTACGACTTCGTAAGAGCCTTTTTAGAGCAACGCGCATGAATGAAAGTCGTAGCACTTGATGTTTTTAAGTTGCTGGTTGAAGCCTCCTTTTATAGCCCTGTCCGGGCGCCTGATCCCCTCCTAGGCATGTGAACTGTGCTGACATGGCGAGCTCTCGTCAAAACTTCATCCTTGAACTTTATCTACTTCCGGGCGCCTGGACAATTAATGTGGGCTTGGCTAGTCGATGCGCTCCAACTCATCTTCTAGATACGTTTTGCTAATCCAAACACTTGGACCAAGTCCGAGCGCCTAGACTGCTCGAGTGCCTGGCCAAGCACCCGTCTAGGTGAAACTGGTTCGAGCGCCCGGATCGCTTCCGGGCGCCCAAATAACTCCTTTTCACCTTTCTCTTTCCTGTAAAAAAGAGTTAGTCCAAGCAACCAAAATATGTTTATCCTACAAAATAAAGTTAGCACAATAAGATGATAGTAATAATTAGATTTTGTCTCCCCGAGACCAGGATCTAGTCAAGATCTCAGCTTAGGTTTTCCAAATGGACCTAAGCTAGACTAACGTCTACTGTTCCATCAATCGGAAACTCATCCTCACTGAATCTCTCCTCTAGTTACTTACCTTTTCCTTACAAATTACAGTCACTTGACTTGCCTTTAACCCACCAAGTCGTCCCGCTGGTTATCAGGTCCGCAGACGCAACTGGACTTCACACCAGCTATAGGGTCTCGAGGACCTAGCTAGATTTCAGTCTGGTGTCTGGTCCTCCAGACGCGTCAACTCCTTCACACTTGATAAAACAATTAGATCACAAATACTCTAACTTTAATCCGCTTGTCATTAATCAAAACCTGAGTTAGATCATTATTACAAATTACATCAACAAGGACTGTCTTGTACACATGCTATTGTCGTCAATTCATTGGAACATGGATATGTTAGTATTAACCCTAAGAGTCAATTATGAGATGATTATGTTTTTTAGGTTACTCATTGAGTTAAACTCGAATGAATCCACTCATTGGATTGTGTCCATTCCGAGTTAGATTCATTGGATTGGATTGAGTCTAATCAAAGTTAGACTTATTAAGTTAGACTCAATTGAATATATTCATTGAAGAAGGAAGATTAAAAGACAATGATTATTTTGATTAATCATACATCAATAAAAAGGAAGACCAAAAGCCAAAGGACCTTTGGTATTCCTTGGATGAGTACAAAAGGGTTGTAATTCAATTTCATTAGAGAGAGACACTTGATCTTCTCCTTCTTCCTCCTCTTCTTCCACTTGGTCGAATCCTTTCTTATGGCCGAACCTTCTAAGTGCTAGCACTACAAAGTTGGTTCTTTTCCAAATCGTGAGTTCGTGAGATGAACGGAACGTGTTCGTGTGGATACCGTAAAGGCGTGGTCACTTGATCACGCTAAAATCTGTATCCGAGGACAAAGTTGTTATTGGGAGTTCGTGTTTACGCAACAAAGGTATAACTTCCTCTTAACAAACTTAGTATATTGGTTTCTCCTTCACATCTTTTAGAAAGGATCTAGTTAGTTTTTTCCACTGCGCTTTCTGCGTGTTTAGCACACTAGATCCTTACCTGATATACTCCCGTATTGTGACTTATGAGCATTATTTTCATTCACAAAATTAGAATGTCACTTACATGGTTCGTATTACCCTTGTCGAAGCAAGAAATTTTGGCCTAGTGGTGTAAACAATATTATAGTTCTATGTTCTCACAGCCTTGTGCACCTCGGTAGCCAAAAAAAAAGACACAGATTGAATCAAAATATAATGGGCAACTGGTCCATAATCGAAGGTCTTGTAAAATGCCACCAACCCTTGGTTCTTGACTTATTAGTATATGTATATAAGAATATTATGCTTGATTTATATATTTTGTAAGTAAGAATAGTGGATCCATATATTTTGTATGTAGTATATCAGTATTGTAAGAAAAATAGCTGTGTAGAGTGTTGTTACTTTTATATCTTTGTGTGTAGTATGTTATCGATGATATGAGAAGTGTATACTGAATGGTCACATGAATAACAACATGATTGCATAACATGGTGTTGATTAGTGAAAATCGTCAATGTAAACCAATCCCAGCAAGCCAAAAAAGGATTATCTTGTTCAGACTCTATTCCAAATGACACCACATTGCTTAGAATTAATACTTCACACTATATCTACATTTTGTAGACTAAACCTTTCCTAGCGGTTGTGATTTTTCAAAAATCTAAATAGACTAGGTCCTATAGTGGGTTTCAACTCTATAAGGTGTGCTTGAAAATTTTAAATAGACCTGTTTAAGTTATGACTTTAAAAATTTGGGTGTTGATGTGTCTGTAAATTTAAACTCTACAAGATGTGTTGTTCATTGAAATCCAACAACTGCACTTCATTAACAGTGGTTAAAACCAAGGTTTGACATCATATCTATCTTCTTCTCGTGCAACCCTTCCTAGTGATTACAAGTTTGCATAAATACAAAAAGCTTAGGTCCATAGTGGATTTTGGTCAAAACTCATTAATGGACCTAGACAAGTCCGATTCAAAGCACAGTTCGTGAACAAGCTTCGTTTTCAGCTTAGTAAGAGCTTGTTTATATTCGTTCAATATATACAAGATCAATTAAATGAATAAGCTTAAACAACTTGTTTAATTAAACGAACAAGTCTGAACACTTATGTGTTTAGCTCGTTAATGCTTATGAACAATGTTTGTGAATTATGTTCATTAATAAAACTCTTGTCAACTTGCTAAATAAATAAAGAAAAACTTTCAAAATGAACTAACAAATTTGTATTATCAAACTGAAAAACTAATCAAAGAAGCTTGAAATCTAAAAGTTTCAAACAATCAAACAAGCTTGAATTGAGAACTTGATAACATCTAAATGAACTAAACTCAAGCTCATAAAAAGGAAACTAAGCTGAACTTTAACAATCATTTTAACAACTTGATTCATTTTAAGCTCAGCTCAGTTTAGTTTGTTTTGGTTCGATAACCTTATCATACAAGCTTAAACACCATAAAATTTAGCTCTGTTTGACTTATTTATAGCCCTAAGAAAGACAATAAAAGTATAAAGGACCTAAAAATAGCTTACTAGAAAAATTCATAATCAATCCAAGGAAAACTAAAAATATATAAAATAGAATGATAATTCATATATGAAAAATTGATTATATTTCTTGTTATAATAATCATAATAGATAAACTTTTTAAAAATTGCATAAATTTTAGGTAAGACTGGTGAAATTTATTATTTTACAGGTTAAATTATCGATATTTCATTACTCATGAAGCAATAGTGACATGGACCTATAGTGCAAATTTAATATGTATACTATTAAGTAAACTTGATCAAATGTATATACAACCTTATTTTTTTCCTCTAAAAAATCTAATCTCCCAGCTTTTCTCCCTCGTCTCCTTCTCGAAGAGTTTCCTACATTGTCATTTGTCTTGATATTTCATCAAATAACTACTAGCCAAAAAAATAGAATCATCCTAAAATACAAAGTTCACATCTTTAATTCTAAATAAAAAATTTACTTTGCCACCAGAGACGCACCAACACTCCTACAATCAGAGTCACCCTCTGATGAAGTCATTCTCATCATCCGGAAGCGCCTCCCATGACCGGTTTCTTTGACGTGTCTGGTTTTATATCTAACAATAATAAAAAACTCAAAAAAAAAAAGACCAAATGCTTTAAAATAAAAATAAAAAATATAACACGACAACATGGGAATCATGAAAAGAGAGTGGACGGAAATGGGATGGAATGGTGAGGATAGCTCACCTGCGGTGTTCCTTTTAAAATCGACGGAGTTGGCCAAATTGGTCGAAAGCTCAGCCTTGATCTAAAACTATCACCGACTTGCCAGGTCTCTTTGCATTGTATGATAGAAGTGAAGGGATGGCAATGGACAATTGTCGCTGGTGCTCTGATGATGAAGAAAACGGAGATGAAAAAAGAGGGCCAGAAGAAGAGGGGTATTATAGGAAAGGAAACAAGAAGAGCTACATGTCTAATTTTTTGAATATTTTCTTAATTTACTTTCAAGGTACTTTCTGAGAAATTCAATAGTAATTTAAAAAAACATAGTAGAATTTTAATTATAAACAATGCTTGCTTTAATGATAAAATAAAAATATTTTTAAAAAATAAATAAATATAAAATTTTGATAATTACGGCCGCACCAAGCGCCATCAAAATTAAACAATGTATAGAAAAAGAACGAGATTCAAACTAGAACAAAAAAAACTTATGAGCTCAATAAACATATGAAAACAAAAATAGTTAACATGGAGAGTTTGAGGTCTCTTTACAAGTAAATGAGGAATATTGCTTGCCTATATATTTACAAGTAATAATGCTATTTTACCTTTGATTCTACTAGATAACAACAGAAAGATGGTTTGAAGAGCTTTACATTCTTATTATCAAACCTCCTCACAACTCGAACATAGCTCTAAATTGATGATTGTTGAGCTTCATGATCGCATCCACATCTCCATTGAGTGAACAAAAGATGGGTTGAAGAGCTTTACATTCTTAGCTTTACTCTGGAGTTCCCAACAATAGTTGCGTGGTCACGATACAAGGATTCCCGTCGCACAAAGAGCGCATAAAGCAGCTCATTCCAGGCATCTGGGACACCAGGTAAGCACCAGTGGCTGCAGTCCTGCCTGTGAAGAGGTGGCCGTGAAGAACTGAGGTAATAGATCGATAAATGCCCATCTTTTCTTGGGACTGTCATTCGTGTCACATTGAGTAGCTCAAGTTCTAGTTCGGTCGCGGTAGAATTCTTCGGCATCACATTCTGAAATGGTTTCAGGAAATGCAGCCATGGTTTCAGTGATAGCTGGTGTCCTGACTCTGGTAGAGTTTCTAAGTGACAATTCCCTCCTGTTCTCCAGTTACCACCTCTGCACAAAGCAATGTAGCATTTCACAAATCATAGTATTGCAATCTATGCTACGATAACCCCTAATTGTTTGCTTAGTAAAGGAAGATAATGATTTCATAATTCACAACCTTCTTAGAATGCTCGGTAGTTGGAGAAAAAATGACGATCAAATTCTTTCATAAAAGAAACTATAGTTAGTCACATTGTTTGTTTAATTCAAGAATAGATATGAGCACTTATATGGCAATCCTTGAGCAGTTAATGGTGAGACAAAAGAAAAGCGATAGAGTGGAGAGCACAAACTAATCAGTTGATTACCTGAAATGAACCGGAGCATATGTTCGAAACATGACTTGTGTCTTACTTCTATTGACTTCTTTGCGAATCCACTGAAACAAAGTCTGAATTGTCATCTGATAAGCATCATCCACACTCATATTCATCTTCACTTGATTTCCTTCTCGAAAATAGCAACCCCTAAAAACATTCAAAGTTTTATCAAATGAACATGATAAAAATAAGTCACAATGTTGCATATTCCTAAGCTAGAAACAAGGCCGAAACATGTGTATCGGAGCCTAAATTTGATTAAATGATTACTCTCTTATCGTCTTCTCATAGTTCCACCAGTGCCCAGTGTTGAAGACAAGAATGTTGGCATCCTTCCATCTATTTGATGTCCAATCCAACACATCCAGTCTCAGCGTGGTCTTCACTTTTCCGGGCGTGCCAACCGGAGCACGAGTCCTTGGCACGAGAAATGGTGATCTATAATACTCCACGGTGCAGTTGTAATCATCAAATTTAAACACTAGGAAGCCTGTATGCTTCGTTATCGGGCTTCTGTTTACTTCATAGATTGAGCTCTTGTTTGGAACGGCCATCGAGAGCATGCACAGGAGAGACTCCCACTGATTTCTTCCAATCGAATCACCCACAAAAACTAGTCTTCGGTTCCTTAGCTTCTCTAGCATAGTTTTGGAATCAAATCTAGACAAACAAATAAGATACAAGGAATTCAGAAAGCGGTTTGATAACTTCAGATCCTTTCTTCATGAAAACAAAACCTACTTCTATAGATGACTGAATTCCAAGTAAAATAGAGGAAAGTTAGAAGAGAAGCAAGAACTTCATATACATTCATTGAATTTCAAGTTCAAAAGTACAAAATAGAGAATGCAATTCTGGATTATCCTATGGAAACCACACAGTTATTAGGGCATCTCCAATGATTAGAGCTCTATATGTCACCTCAATGCCACATCAAAAACATAAAAATCTATCACAATTAAAAAATCTTGCTATAAATTTTTTGTGGATCCTACTGGTCCTACCCATATCGTTAATTTTGAGATGAAATAGCAGATTTAAAATTTCTTTTATGCTCTTAAACTACAAACCTCAAACCCTTACATCAATAATGGTTAGAGTTTTTTTTTCCCTTCAACTTTTTCATTTCACAAACCTCATCTATCCAGGGAAAAGACATGGCTGACCTTGGGAGATGGCAGCGAGTGGGCTGCCACCGCCACTTGGTGTACATCCGGTCGGGCCTCCCGTTCTCCGAGCAGCGGAATCCGTCGTCCAAGAACGGGCAGGCGGCCGAGTCGTAGAGGGGGTAGTCTTCGTCCCACACCCACTCCCCCTCGAACCAATCGCACTTCCAGCCGCTACCGTCGCCGCCCGCCGCCACGCTCTCGCCCCGCTCTCGCCCCGCACGAGACCGTAGTGATCGGGGCGCGCGAAACGAAGCAGGAAAACGGCGATAAGGGAGAAGCTCGCGAATAACATCCCCCAAAGGGCCACGCGCTCGAAGGGCCTCACCCGCCTACCAAACAGCTTCACCGCGCCAGAGCTCGCCATGCCACCGCCCTCGCCGCCGTCGGAGCTCGCGGCGTCCGCGGAAGCATCCAGAGGGCGGAGGAAGAAAAAGGTAAAAAAAAATGAAAAATGAAAATAATAATTATGGAAGTGCGCGGCTGCTGGGAGATGCAAAATGAAAGGCGGACGTTGATGGGACCCACGCTCGAAGGGCGTTTAAAGTCGGGTAAAATACGCGGGTATATTGTAGGCGACTAGGCGAGTAGAAGCCGAAGGAGAACGACAGGTCATATGTAGCACGACAAAAAGTTGACTTTGTTGTTTATTTTTCAACGTGGCAATATAGATGAAAAATTTAGAGAAGTTTTTTATTAAATTTTATAAATATACCGTAACTAAAATTCGAACGTGAATATGCTCGAACGATTCAAATCCAATTAATTATGGTAAAAAGGTAAATATGCTCGTCCCTAACATCTTTATCAATCCATCCCAGATCAACACAGATAAGCCAATCAAGAATGATAGGTTGCAAGTTTTTTATTTTTATATTTTAAAATTTGAATTAGGCTCACATGTGGATAATAATAATAATAATAATAATTTTAAGGATCATCAATTTAAGTTTAAAAACTTATTAATAACAATAATAAGACTATGTACAATATGATATTATAAATAAAATCATCCTTATCTAGCTTGATTTACTTAAAAATATTTTACGATATAGTAAATTTACTTAAAAATCTTTTATGATATAGTGATCAAACCGATACTTACGCGAATCCATCAATATACGAAGAGTCTTATCGAGCTCTTTTCTCCCGACCTTTGTTTCAACTCTCTATATATGTTCACCCTCGCTTGAGATAGACATTATAATTGTTTCAATTGCTATCTCCTCTCTAACTCATATTACGATGGCAAGCTACTCGGGCGATGCTTTTTCTTCGTTCGACATGGGTGAATTGAAGGCTCATCTCCCGCAACAGTAAATGCGTCTAAATCGATTTTGTCTTGGTTGATTTTATTTTTCTATCGACAGTTGAACAACTTGTTCGCTTCAAATTCTTTAGGAGAAAGAGGAAAGGATTATCGGAGTACTACTCCGGCGTATCTAAGTCGTTTATGTGCATTGCTGATGCAAAGTGTATTGACGATTTAAAGAAGATGGATAAAATTTCAGAGAGCAAGAGGAGAAAGTACCTAGATCGGCGCAGAGGGACAAGCCATTCCCTCGCGTCTTGTAGCACCAATATGAGCTACATGAGCACGTAGAATGCTCAATTCTTGATATATATAGTTCTATTTTTGTATGATATGATGAAAGGATTTATGATATTATTGGAATACAATGAAAGTATATTTTAATTTAATTAGATCTTATTAAATTTGGATCTTAAACTTATTAGATTAATAGTTAATCTAATATTTAATTGGATTTTTCAAATAAACTCAAAATAAATGAAGTCTGTGTTATTAGATAATGTTTTAATAGATAACATTTAGTTATATGCTATTAGATAATGTATTGACATCTCTTCATATGCAAAGAATTCTCGACTTAAAACACAGAGACAAAGGAAAAAAGCTTTGTTCTTTTGGATGTCCTCTTCCTCTTCTTAGAACTCTGATTCGTATTTTTCATATTTTTGAATCATATGTAACTAATTCCTTTGTTCGAACCGAAAAGTAATGTCACTCGATTATTATCAAATTGACTGTAATCTTTTCTGTCCGTGAGGATCCTAACATATTTGCTCCTTCTAGTTCTAATAGGCCATGAACTAGATCAAAATCATTCCAGTGAATTTATAAAAAGCAATCCAATTATTTTCATCAGGTCCAAGTGAAGACGAAAGATCTTGAGCGACCAATCCAGCAGAACAATTCAAAAGATAAAGAAGTATATTTAATTTCTTCATCCTCGTTCTAAGTTCGAAGTACCATTTGTACACATAAGAATTCCCTTTTTTATATGATTCTTCTTCATATAGATAGATATAGGATCTACGAGGCAATTACTTATAAGTACATTTTGTGCGAAAACCTTTCCTATCTGATAGAAAAAGATCTCATAATCCTGAACCGATATTACCTAGGATCGCAAATCCCAAGTTTATCTACGAAAAGTTGATCTAATTGTATTAGTTTCTATAATTGATTTCTTTTGTGTAATACTAACGGATAGGGCCTCATTCTGCAAGATCTCATGCATTTATCAGATAAGACCCACATTTTATAATGTCTTATTAGATAATGCTCATATATGTATGTATGTATGTATGTATTTATGTATGTAGCACCATAGCATGTGATTTTGAGAGATTTCAATTATGCTTGTGAGATGAGTGATGACTATGCTTGTGTGAATACCGCTAGAGAAGCAAACATACTAATCGTGCTAGTTGGCCTGACTCTCCAGATTCACAATGGTTTTACGTATTAAGAGATAAAATCTTGTACCAACAATATAATTAGAACTCGCATGAACCTCTAGTGGGTTCCCTATTACCCTACATTTATTGTTTAATTTTGCTACATAACCCAACAGATATAATCATCATAATCTACTACAAGAAATTTTGTTTTGCATATCATTCAACTTCATATGCAAGAATAGCGATAAAAGGAAGAAGGGTTGGGGAAGATTTGTTGGATATTATCTTGCTATTTGGTGGATTTACACGTTATTCTGTACCACATGCATGGATTTATGTTGTTATGGAACAAACTCATTAGGTGATTTAATTAGGGTTAATTGTGAGTCTGTGTTATTAGATGTGGATTTGTATATGTAAAATCCGTTAATTCATTTCATTATTATTGATGAGATGATAACAGAATTGGATTCATTATTATAAATAGAACGTGATCCTATTAGAATTGGGTAATTCAAGATTCACTGCCCAATTATGGTCACTTGGAATCGCCTTGCACAACAATGCATCTAATTGTCATTCAATCACAATGAAGCGATCGACAATCGCTGAGCCACCATGTGTGTCAAGAAAAATACAAATCTATAGAATGTGTTCCGAACTCATAGATCGGAACACCAAAACAGGAGCACAAAACAAACTAAGTTATCTTCCGCGACGAACCAAAAAGCTTAATTAGTCACAACAAAAGGCCTTGAGAAGTAAAGCCCGATCAACATCGCCCTATGCAATTCGATAGAAGTTAACTCCTGAGGAAAACATTTTCGACTTCTAACACAAATACCGATTGACGAAGTGAATGGAGATGCACACACTCTTTCATAACCTTAAAACTCTTCCTTTCTTTGTGTGAGTTTCTGCCATGGATGTACCCCCATTATCATGGCACAAGCTGCAGCCTTCAGCTTTACTTCCCCCAAACCATGCAGGGGAACCTGGAAGGAGGTGGAAGATATGAGTGTTGTCCCCCGCCACAAGGGTCAGGGGTCCCCTTTGTCTTCCTCCAAACTGATGAAGAAGTTAAATGATAGGGAGGTGAATAAGGGATCTTTTACTTAGCTTGATCTGGACTCCGTTAACATATAGTCCAAGTAATGTCTCCTTCACTCAGTTAACGTAGACTCCATATAGCATGTGTATGACTTGATCAACATGACTTAGTCAACAGGGATCCAAATCACGCCTGGGGTTAAGTTGGATGGGATTTTGTTAACTTTAGGAGAATTCGATGGTACTTACCAAGTGCTCGACAACGTTAATGATGAGCTTGGTGGTAGTTAGAAATTTTTGGCCAAGTTAAGGCGGTTTTTAGTTAAATGATTGAATGACTATGAGTATGAGTTTGATAGCAAAGTGAAATGGAAATAGAAATAAAATCCACCTAGTTATATGAGTTTGATTGATTTTCATAAATCTAGAAATCATTCCCTAACTAACAATCCAAATATGAACTAAACACCAAGTAAAGTTGGGATAAGATCATTAGATTACTTTAGCAAGTTAGCAATTAAACAGGTCATCGCGCTAGTTACATATACAAGAAAGGAGATGTTAGTTATAGATACAGGAAAGGAGGCGTCAATTACAAATGCATAAAGGGAGACATTGGTTATAGATATGCAGGAAAGGAAGCGTCGATTACAATAGTTACAGAAGCCAAAATCACATGTTACCTACGATAAAGACATTGGAATTAGACAGCCTCTAGAGAAAAAATATCACATGAAGAAAGGGATGTCATTAGTATTATACCACCATTAACTAAAATATGTCTATAGTTTAACTAATTGTCTGGCTCCAAGAATCATCGAAGCTATACCCAATCGGAAAAGGATATTATTCAAACGCATCTCAAGTAATTATAGTAAAATCTGACCTGTTGACCCTTTGGCTTTTCCAACTATATGCACATATTTAAGTAATTGTTACTATGTTAGATCATAATAAAACCTTGATTTCTATTTTATTCTAGACGAATATGATATTGCAATCTTTTACCAAAATGCAATTAGGTTTTCGGAAAGGGAAATGTTTTTTCTTCTCTTTCTCTATATATAAGGTAATCATCTCTAACATGGGAAGTATGCACAATCGACCACGAAACTACTCTTTGTACTACTGCTCTCCGTTCTCTTCTTCAACCCTGACTTGAGTGTTGAAGGGGCGATGCCAAGGTACGCCTTGACCCCCTTCTAACCTCTCATTGACCTATTTCAACGAGGAAGCGGGACATTCGGTGAGGCAAAGAGGGAGTTGGTTCGCCATGCCTAATTTGTTATGAGCCAACCCGATTGAAGAAGTCAGATCAAGTAGCAAAAGATGATCCACCAAGAGCTGACTCATCTCTCGTATTCAACCCAGATCATTAAACATGCGCATGTACACGACCAAGCAAGGAGAGATCTCGGTCACGGTCGCGGAACATCAATGTTGTTTACTTCAACTTAGATAGTTTTTCTTGCTGATACAGACATTACGACTTATAAGCAGTAAACTTATCGATATCTTTCTTGGATGTTTTAGCACAGAGCCATGAGATACAGCTGAAGCACTGGCCTCATGTGGATGGCCTAAACACTATAAACTAAACACAAGGAATTAAAGTGCAGGGAACACAATTGATGATGATAACAGAGATCATGAAGCCACAAGCCACACACCAAGCGAACATCTTTTTGCTGTCTTTCACATAACCGAGCAGCTGTTGGGGTTCTCATCACTGAACATGGAGTACTGCTCCCCATGGGGATACAGCGGCGGCGGAGGGGCGTAGACCGGTCGGCCGTAGCCTTGGCCGTACCCATATCCCATTTGCATCGGTGGGTAAGCCGGCGGTTGCCGGTCAGGTCCGTTCATCATCATCAGTCTCTGCTGCTGCTGCTGCTGCTGCATCAGTGCCTGCAGGTATTGCTGCTGCTGGTAGGGGTTTCCACCGGCCATCATCATCTCCGGCGGCACTGCCCCGGGCGGGAAGTAGCCCGGATGGGCCATGCCTCCGGCGGCGGGAAAACTTCCCATTTGGTGGCCCATCATCGTGTTGGGCTGGCCTATCGGAAGGCCCCTTCCTAATCCGCCACCGCCGCCGCCGCCGCCCTTGTTTGGTGATGGATTGCCATGGTTACCTTGAGCCCCACCCTTGTTCTTGATCTCGTCGGCTCCATGGCCTTTTCTACCGACACCATTGCCTTGATTTGGGTTTCCGCCACCGCCATTTTTACCTCCTCCACCGCCGCCGCCGCCGCCATTTTTGCCTCCCACGGCCTTGTTAATCACCTGAAGTAGATCTCCTCCCTTTCCACCACCACCTTGCTTGCCTAGTGCATTAGGCTGATTGAAGTTCACCATGGGAGAAGGCTTCATGTCGTCGAAGTCGTCGAAGTCCTCATCGTCGTCCTCGTCGTCGTAGTCGTCGTCCTCGTCGTCGAAGTCGCTTCCGCCGTCAAAATCCCCCTTGGGGTGGAGATCGAACTTGACCTTCTTGCCATCATCCTTCTTGAAAGGCAGCTTGAGGTCCTTCAAGCTGGGAAATTTCAAATCTTTGAGCCCCTTTCCCTGGCCTTGCTGCTGCTGAAACTTTTGTTCCTTGATTCCGCCGCCGCCGCCGCCCTTTTGCGGCTTCTGCTGCCCTTTGGCATGCTCGAGCTGAGTCTTCTGGAGCATGCCGGGGAGGTTCTGGTGCTGCTTTCCTCCTCCCTTGGCAGGCCAAAGCTCTGCATTTTTGCCAGCCTTGTTGAGCTTCTTGATGAGAGTAGCCGGATCCACACTCCCTGTCACTGTAACCTTCTTCTCCTCCACATCTAATGTCACAGTGTACACCCCTAAACAAGATCGAAAATCAGTGCACGAAGCCTTTGAAAAATACAAAGAAAAAGAAAAAAATACATTCATCAAGAACAAAAGTACCTTCAATCTTGAGGAGCACTCTTCTTACTTTTTTCTTACAGCCATCGCAGCAAATGTTCAGCTTCAGAACACACGTCTGCCGAGAAAACATGAAACATTGCGAATCTTCACAGGAACAAGAAAAGAAAAAGGCAAAAGAAGCCTCTTTTTTTTTCTAATGGAATTGAGTTCAGGGCAAGTAAAGAAAGCAAACCTGAAGCTTTAGGAACTTGTTGGCTTCTTCTTTGCTCATTGTTTGTGCAGGGGGAAGGAAGGGCTTGAGAGAGAGTTGCTAAGAATTGGGCAGAAGGTTTCGGTGAGGGTGTAGGTTCTTGAGCCTTAGGGTTGCATTATTTAATGGCAGTGTGTGGCCGTGTGGGGGAAGGTGTGTGTGTGAGAGAGAGAGAGTGAGAGAGAGAGAGGCTGACTAATAATATATTGTGGTGCATGCAGCAAAAGCAGTGGTAAGACTGCCA
>JBBMJZ010413095.1:2228935-2248924 GCA_037833815.1 Zingiber zerumbet
GGTGGAATCTAGCTCTAAAGTAAAATAAATAAATAAATGATTATCCCAGTTAGTCTCATTGACTATCTCTGGGTGACCGGCCTAGCCTCACAGATGTTTCCAACCGGCCACCAGGGTAAATCGGGAAGTGCACGTGGCAGCCAGTCTAGAAGCCCAGCATCCTTTGATTGGCCCCCCCCCCCCATCTCGCGCGTTTGGGGGAAAAATTCTTGCAAATACACCATAGCTGGGGATCGACCCGCGGGTGCTTGGGTGATCTGGATGTCCTACCGCGGCACCATAGCCCAGGAGACGGAATCTAGCTCTAAAGTGAAGAGCTTCTAGGAGGTATTAGATACATTGGTTTAGTATTGTCAAAAGGATACAATAGTTTTAAATTTTTTATTTTCCAAAATACTGTACCACGATGCATGTTGTTTGTAGATGATATTATTTTGGTAGATAAGACACGTGAAGAGTAAATGCTAAACTTAAATTTGGGTTGAAAATGCTAGAAGTGAAAGATTTTAAAATGAGCAGAGTAAAGACATAATATATGAAATTTAAGTTTAGTAATATTAGACGTAATGATACAATTGTTACAATAGGAGATGACGATATGTCTGTAACTTAGAGTTTTAAGTATTTAAAATCATTTTTATAAAATAATGGAGAGATTCAGAGACATGGTTTACATAGAATACAAGCAGAATAGTTGAAATGGAGGAGAGCATCATGTGTTCTTTGTGATCGTAAAACATCTTTAAGATTTAAAGGAATGTTTTACAAAATGACGGTTAGACTTGCTATGTTATATGAACTGAATGTTGGGCTATGGCTCGAGCACATGAGCAAAAAATGTGAGATGCATAGATGAGAATGTTAAGATGGATGTGCAGGCATAAAGGTTGAACATGATAAGAAATGGAAATATTAGAGAAAGTTGGAGTTGTACCTATTGAGTGAAAACTTTGGGAGACACGTTTAAGATGATGTGAACGTATACTTAAACGATCAATAAATGCTCTAGTTAGGCGATGTGAAACTATGACAAATGTGTACATCAAACAAGGAAGAAGACCAAAAAAGATTTGATTAGTAACAATAAATTAAGATAAGATTTATTTAAATATAAATGATGATATAGTGGGGGATAGAGTCCAATGACGCAGAAGGATCCATTTTGTTGACCACATTTAGTAGGATAAGGCTTCTTGTTATTTTGTATTTTTCGCCAAATTAATCCTTGAGGTAGATGACTTTCCCCTAGTTCGTCTACCAAGATACTTTCCCCCTAGTTCGTCTACCAAGATACATGTCCCATTTGGAATTTGAACCCGTATTTTTATTACTCTTCTAAGTGCTTTACCATTGCACAACACTTGTGGGAACAAAAAACTGAGAAGATGGGATAGAAGATGAGAGAATTATTATTATTATTATTATTATTATTTTAAAAAATGCATTTCTATTCATGTTGAATGTGCTTCTATTGAGTAGCAGCAAAGGTAAAAATAGAAGTACGTTGCAGAAAAGGTTAAAACCAAAATATATGCATATAGATTTCATCTTTATGTAATGGGGTGCTCAATTCTTACTAGAAGCTTACCAAAGGTGTTCACCATAGTTCTCTAGAAACAGATATTTCTTACAAACAGCTTGAGCGAACTTATTGACCTTGTTTTCTTATTTTAGTTTTCGATTGGAACTTTCACTCTGCATATTATTTGTTCTAATTAGTTAACTCTGTCCCTTGAGATTTTGGTACTGCTATAGTGCTATGTATAATTCTTTTCTTGCTTTAATTTCCCCTAGAAGTTGTAGAATTCCAGAGTTGCACCGCTATAGTTGTTTGATTTTGGTTGTAAGAAGTATGAATTATGAGGCTTTTTTAAATGATCCTCATGTTTTCTGATTTTGCTTAAGATGGAATTATGTTGGGCTTTCTCTTGTAATTGTAATCAACTATGCTTTGCAGGTGGATGTGGGGAAGAAGCCTGTGACTGGACTCCGGCTATATTTGGAAGGTAAAAGGAGTAACAGATTAGCAATCCATCTGCAACATCTTTGCTCTCGTCCACAATTTTTTCAGCTTCGTGACAATGCAAGTAACCACTTTTCTACCGATTCTCATGACCGAAAGTACTACGAGCCTGTTTCTTGGCAGCGCTTTTCTCATGTCTGTACAGCTCCTGTTGAAGCTGATGATGATCTTTCAATTGTCACTGGGGCTCAGTTGCACGTAGAGTATCATGGTCTAAAGAAAGTCCTTTTCCTTGGCCTCCAGTTCTCGTCAGTTTCTAATGCTGTGTTGGTCAAAGATCCCGAGTGGGAAGGGTCTCCAAACTTGGTGCAAAAGTCGGGTCTCTTTTCAACACTCATTAGCACTCATTTCTCCATGGCTATCCAGAAACCTCCGCCAAGGCCAGCAGATGTGAACATCAACTCAGCGGTGTATCCAGGCGGCCCACCAGTTCCAGTTCCTCCAAAGTTGCTCAAGTTTGTCGATACAACTGAGATGTCACGAGGCCCACAGGACAGCCCAGGGTATTGGGTGGTCTCCGGTGCGAAGCTGCATTTAGAGAGGGGCAAGATCTCACTGAGGGCCAAGTATTCGCTCCTGACAGCAATTCTGCCAGATGAAGAGTATGAGTAACACCGATGGAAGGGAAGTTGCGATATAATCAAGAATTTGTTCATTGAATTTCTGTCCTGTGTTTTCAGCTCGATGACATTGTTCTTTTAGCTAGTTTATCATATTTGTAATTGCTTTAAATAATCACCACTAGTTGCTGATGAAAATGCCATTGCACTGTTTCTGATGTTCTCATATAGGATTTGTTAACAATTGGATTTGAGAAAATTGTTGCGAAATAGGATATATTACACAGAATTGAAGAGTAGCAAATTTTTCTATAGACATCCTACACCAACATTTGGTGCTTATAAAACTCAAACAGAGCTGATGAGCATGAACTTTGGCTTGATAGGGCCCATTTCGTTTGTCTACATGCCAGTATGTTCCTATCTACCTGATTCTACATCACATTGGTATCCAGATTCATGCCCTAGTTAACCTCTGCTGTTCTATAAATTCAATGTGATTTGATCAGGCTTCTGATGGTTAAAAGTTTAGTAGATTAGTCTCAAGCGTTTTGGCTATCGTGTCTGTACAATATCTCATGAGCATGAACTGCAGCTTGATAGGGCCTGTTGTGCCTGTCTACATGTTAAGTATGTTCCTATCTGTCTGATTCTACATCACATTGGTATCCAGATTCATGCCCTAGTCAACCTCTGCTGTTCTATAAACAGCGCAATTTGATCAGCATTGTTGCCTTCTGATGGTCAAAAGTTTAGTAGATTAGTCTCGAGTGTTTTGGCTATCATGTGTGTACAATATCTCATGAGCAGGAACTGTGGCTTAATAGGGCTTGTTGCGTCCTACTATATGCAAGTATGTTCCTATCTATCTGATTCTACATCACATTGTATCCAGATTCATGCCTGTTCTTCTATAAACACAGCGTGATTTGTTAAACATTGTTGGCCTTTTGACGGTCGAAAGTTTAGTAGAGTAGTTGGAAGTGCTTTGGCTATCGCGTGTGTGCAATATCTCATGAGCTTGAACTGTGGCTTGATAGGGCCTACTGCGTGTTTACATGCCAGTATGTTCCTATCTATCTGATTCTACATCACATTGTGCAATATCTCTGTTCTATAAACAGCACGATTTGATCAACATTGTTGGCCTTCTGACGGTCAGTACCGATATATGGAATATAATTCACTGGTTGTCATGATAATCTCATCTCAGTGGCATCCTTCATGCCAGATATTAATTCATGTGATAGAGCATGAAATGCAATCACCCAATACAATCACAAGTTAATACCAATAGTTGAGTATATAAAAGCAAGTAAACTAAATATGATTAAGCAATTGAAATGTTTAAAAACTATATTTTATTTATTTTAAAAAATTAACTTATACATATTGAGGAAAATTTAAAATAAAAATTAAGTAGACAATTGCATACTAAAAGAAGCTTATGAATAACAATTAAAGTAGAAATTGGAAATATATGGTAAATTGATAAGCCTGTGACAAGTGTATGCAGGAGGAGCAAGTCACATAATAAGAGAAAATTCAATCCTAATAGATTAGGATGATAAGATGTTTGATAAGAGAAAGTTTTGATTGATCAAGGGTAATCAAATGTCAGGCGAGAGGAAGTCTCAAAAGATTAAGTGTGACCGAACGCCCGACAAGATGAAGCCCGACTATTAAATGTTGATAGAACATTCGGCAAGGCAAAGAAGACTTCATATAAAGGTCTTGGAGAAGGGTTTTTCTTTAGTAACTTAACATATTTCATTTGTGCAACGATGGGTATATATGAGTGCACATGTAATATTGGGGAATAAGGGATAGATTAAAAAATGTTAGAATTGGCTTAGTCATTACTCAATCAATTGAATTGATGTTACCGGTTGACAAATTATCGAAACAACTTAGAGCCCTTGTATGCCAAGTGTTTCAATCAACTGATTAATAAACTGATGTTATATGCCAATCGATTGCGTAGTGGACTATAACTTAGACCAAGAGCATTATTTGTGTTGTTGTAGTATGAGGCTGGTATTCAAAAATAAGATCAATCTTAAACTCCAAATCGTGTTTCAAGTACTATCCTTAAGACTTTATTTGGTCTATAAATTGTGCACCACAAAGACGAAATATCCATTAGGATTAAATAAAGTTAATTGCTTTTACTTTGCACTAAGTAAGACAATCAAAAAACAAAGGAAAGGAGAGCAAAAATGTATGTTTATTTTCTATTAAACTTAGTCTATTTTATAGACAACCAAGTTACATTAAAAATAGCCAAAAGTTATGACTTTTCTTAAAAATTATGATTTTTCTTTCCAACCTTTTTCAATTACTTAAAATCTCCGACAATTTGGTCATCTTTGTTGAAGTCACTTGAGTCAACCAGCATAACAACTAATCCAGTGTAACATAACTATTTGTTATAATTTTCCAAAAGCTACAATTAAAGATAACCAACTAGGGGAGGATTAATGGTTATAACGGACCGTTAATTCATTATAATAGTTTTCTCAAAAACAACTATTAACGCCAGTTGACCAACGGAACAAACAGTTAACTAAAACAGTTGGGTGCTAGTGCCCAGTCGATTGATGTCGAAGGAGCAGTTGACTAATGCACGATGGTTAACATGGTTTGGCGTTCTCTCAAGGCCCCTACTCTCTTTAAAGTGGATCACTCTTTGAAACCTCTTACATTAGTTACTATTTTATATTTCCAAGTCGCTATTAGTCGACTGCCACTGTGTAATATCTTACAGTTCTCTAATCGCTGCAAATTTCATGATGTTAGATCAATGGCTGCAATTTTGTTATTGTTTATTGGTCAACTGTTCTAACTAATCAATTGACTAACTTTGTCTGACTGATCTATGATTTCAGTCGACTAAACCCAGCATTAGTCAACTAACTCATAATAGAATACCACACTTTATGATTTGGAATTCATGGTATGACCAGTCAGTTGAGCAAAGTATTAGTTGACTGCTAAGTCAATTATTGTTTGAACAGAATGAACAAAACTTGCTTGGGCTTTCATCTACTAAGACCTTCTTGACTCTCTTCTGAGACTTTCATCCTTTAAGAATTTATTTATTTTTTACTTTTATCTATTAGAAATTCCATCTTTTGGACTTCATATCGACTAAGACATCTTAAGACTTTCACCGGTTAAGAGTTCCACCCAAGACCTTTTGAAGTTTCACCTCCTGGGAGCTTTACTTCTCCCAGATTTCTTGCTAGCCAAATTGGCCAACTTGAAAAAATAACCCAATCTCCCCCTTTAAGTTAAGCATCCTAAAAATTGATTAACTTAAAAGGTTAGAAAAAATTTGACCAATTTAAGTTCGTATAATAATTTTAATCACATAAAGTGATAAAATAAATTAAAGACATAGAACACTTTAAAAAAAAAACTAGTTTAAATATATATCATCATTTTGCTCAAAATTATCTCGTAATCTTGATCTCAAACGGTCTAAAAGCATAATATATGATTTTAAGGTCAAAGGAGAATATTTTTCAAATTCAATCAATTTAGCTCCATATTATTTCATTAAAATTAAACTGTTATATGCATCTAGTTTAAATTTATATAATAATCTTAGTTAAAATTGCTAATAACCTTGAATTCAAATAATCTAAGAGCATAATATCACTTCAAAACTAAGTCTCTTTTAAAAATTGGATCAATTTAACTCCATATAACTAGACTAATAGGAATCAATGTAGTTAAAAGCACACTTGCATATAAATTTAACTAAAATAATTTTATATAATACTTTTCAACAAAATTACTTAAAAAAACTACAGCTTAAAACTACTATCTATTATAAAATTATTATAGATAAATTTGAGTGATCAAAAACTCTCTACACGAATGATAATGGCAAATAACAATGGCAGACACATGAAACATACCAGAGCACGATAAAACAAATTCTACGTTTTCATTTGTTCTGAGTACAAAACAATTGTATGATATCTGACACTACGGTACTGATCGAGGGCACGGTATAATAATAAAAAAAAAACATATATATAGAACAGTAGCCTAAAAATTCAGTCATCCAGTAGCATACAAGCTTTGTTCTAGAATAGGATGAGAGAGAATCCAGAGCAGGCTCGGGATCCAAGTTGATGGGATGCATGTACACTTGAAATCATCATGTTTCCTTGTCGGCGGCTAATCTTTGCATCTTAAGCCTCTCACTCCTCCAGGGACTTGAAGTCTGAAGCTTCTCAGTCTTGGGAGGACCAGAATTCCTGTCATTCCACGAAGAACTAGATACGTGAAGCTTCTTGGTCCTTGGTTGACGAGAAGCAACTAAACTGGCTTGCCACTTTTTCTTGGGCTTTCGTCCTCTCCTTTTACCAGTGTAACAGGGCTTCAGAATTGTTTGCGGTGGCATTTGAACATTTGATCCAGGTCGACTTGTTTCTGGCACTGACACGTTAGGGGCAGTACTTTCGTCACCAGAATGGATCACACTGTTGGGCTTTGCTATACCCTCAACTTTATCTGTTTCATGACTGACTTTCTCAAAGTTCTGATACTCTTCCTCAGCTATTTGGTTATCAATCAACACATCTTCATTCTGCAACTCAACACCAGGTAATAGCATCAGAAATCATTAAGTAGAAGAATAATTGCCATTTGTATAGGCTGATGTTCATTCAATATGGCTCCCAAATACAAGGCGTACCCTTTCTCTTACCCAAGACATTAATAATTCTAACGGCAAAGCATAGTTCAATGCCCCCACTGGTGTAGTATAGCGGTAAAGCATTCAGAGAAACAAATAAGAGGACTAGAATAGATTCAAATCTTAATAAGGATGAATATTCTAAAAGTTTAACTTCCGAGCATGATTAAGTTGTGCTATGAATTTACCCGGTAGGCGAACAAAAGGGAAAGGCCGTCTACCTATTATAAAAAAAATAAAAATACAAAGCATGATTCAAGCACTACAGTTCTTATAGGTTGATAACAAATGCACTTCAGAGCAGAAACTACTCTAGGCAACAGTCTTCTAAAACTAGCTAGGCCAGGAAGGGCAGTGGACTGGAAGACCTGCCGGTCCTCAGTTTTTCCTATTGAACTCGTCCGGTTAAATTGGTTGCCTTCCAGAAATAGAATTGTACCAGTTTTACCTCTAGCTGGTTCCAGTTTAACTGCTTGAACCTGTTGATCTGTCCCAGGTTTAAAACCACAAGATAGCAGAACAATGTAAAGAGGAGAGAGAGAGAGAGAATTCTTACATCTTCACACAAGTCTCTCATGTGGCGGTGATCAAGAGTTACAGCACCGCCAGACAATAAGCTGATTGTGCTTTCAATGATACCAATATCTGCAGCATCACCATAGCTTGAACCTTCACTTAAGGGCATAACCACCCTCTGTGTCTCACATTCAGATGCAATGTGTGGTGGTGTACCTGGCAATCCAGTCAACGTTGCACCTCCACCAGTTACATTTTGCAGAAAACTCACGGGCAGATCTTCCATTGATAGATTAGCAGGAGAAGGTATCTCTCTTACATCTCTACCGATGACATTGTCAAGCTGAATCTTCAACTTCAGAATTCTAGACTTAACAGCTTCAATGTTCAAAAGAATCTGTTCAAGGGAATTATCACCGCCTTTCAAGCCAAGCAACCACTCATTATCATCATTGCTTATGATGTTGTAATCTGATGCAATATTCACAATAAAAATCATTGAAAAGATGCATCACAATGAATAATATAAAAAAAAAATCTGAATTTGTATAAAAACCAAAAAACTTAAAGATCAGTAAAAATTTGTGATAGAAAAAACTTGAACTCGGCTTATAATTTCTGATATATATTATTGTCTCAAATTGAAGATATGCCAAAACAAAAAATCAACAAAATATTTCCATAACAGGTACTATGCTTTCAGTAACTAAATTGCTTTAGGCATCCAAGTGCACCAAGGAAGAAAAGGAACAAAAGAAAGCACTTATCAAGATTGGATGATGCCGCGTACTTTTTTCCACAATATTCCTCTCAAATAATTTCCAAAATAAGATATCATTCCATTCAATGTAGTTCTATAAGCATGTGAAACAATAAAAGGTTGACTATTTGAGTAAAAGAACTAGTTTAGGAGTGGAAAGCAGGCGACGAAATACTTTAGGTAGTTGAAAATAAGCATAGATCCGGAGATTCCCAAATAGGTCAATCTTTCAAACTGTTGCTGAATTCATGGACAGGCAAGAGACAATCAACTGAAACATCTTAGTAGTCAAAGGAAAAGAAAGTAAAAACAATTCCTGTGATAGCACCAAGCAAAATACCCATATTTCTTTTCAGGCCAGTTATAAAACTAACTCGAACGATTCAAACTCTGGGTATCAGTCGAGACCAGGCCGACACAGTATTACAAACAGTGCCAGGCCATCAACCATGCTGTTTACTTGTTGCCAGATAGACGAAATCATTAATGAACCATAAAAACTATAATCCCTAAAGCAATAACTAAGGCATACTAGTCCTATGTTTGACAAGCACATACAAAAATATCAAATTAATAAGCTAAGCTATTATTATATATAAAAATTTCATTGGTCACATTCAGATTAATCATCCTAAACAATTCATACTTCAATACAAATTATTTAGCAGGTGACAACATAGATAGCACAAAAACATAGCATTTGGCATGCATGTCAACTATGTAACACAAACAATACATATATCACAAAACACATATCATTTAACAAACTTGTCAACCAATCAACCAGCACATCTGAACGAAAATTTACAGGATAAGATAACCAATACAACAAATTTAATTCTTGTTTATCAATGTGGCAAGTAATCAAGTCATTAACGTGGACATGACTTCCATTTTAACAAGATAGGATTAATTTGGCCTGCATAATTTTTATATGAGCGTGAGAAGAGGCAATGTGATACCTCACTCATAACCTATTCATCTATAGAAGTTGTTTTTGTGAAAGCATTTAAAATAGTAGATAGAAGAGAACAAAATTAAATATAACTCTAAATTACATTTTCTCCTTTGGAAGACAAGGTATTCAGAAAAAGTTAATAGGAAGCAAGTTGATGCAAGGATTAAAAAATAACATAAAATAATAAATAGATCTTGTAACCTTTCTCAAATCAGAATTCATTATTAGAGGTTTAGTGTCACAATCCTGTTTCATAACCTTCTGAAGATAAAAAAAACTCAAACTAACTGGAAAAACCATTGCATAGAAAAGATATATGTTAATGAAACATCGGTATCAATTGTGGTTATGTATTGCCTTGTAGCAGAAAGTGGGAAAATAAACAGTGGTCTTCAGGTGATGTTTCATGCCATTTTTTCCCCTTTGTATGGAGCTCAACTGTGGGAGTTATATAATGGGATTCATCCTCTCAGAAATTGTCCATATTGAAGGATACATGGATAACTAGAATATATATGTCTGAGATGAATGCTTATGCAATGAAGTGGCATTTCTTTGTTTATTCTTACCACTACATTTTGTGAAGGTTAACATATTTTCACCATATATCATCAATACTAAGCATTATAACAATAGAATAACTACATTTATTTTTAACCATAATAAAAAAAATCTTGAGAATTAGCAGAAAACTTTACCTTCACAATCATCATCAACTGAGTGGCCATCTGAATCTGTTCTCTTATTTTCTGCACAACAGTAGCATAAATTACCAAGTGTTGCACTAAAATAGGCATAAAGATCGGTATATGGGACTCATAGCTACCATAGTAAGAAAATATAACATGATTCGACATATATGATGATATGCCATCTTTATCTTCAGTTCTTTTCCTTTTTCTCCTGTCCATGGAACTTTTCCAATTGTTTCGAGATGTGAAGGGCACTGATCTAGAGACAGAATTATCCAACTCAATAATTTTTGACTGAAGTTCCTTTCCATTCTTGTACATCATAAGCTCCTTATCGTACATTGAAGCTTGTGAGAAAAATTGTTTCATGCGCAACTCTAACCATTGGCATCTCCACGTGAGAGGACCGATAAACTTTCTCCAATGAGCACTCACTTTCTTCTTCCTGGAAAGCTGCTTGTCATGTCAAATTTGTTTAATATTGACCATTTCAAACAGCAGATTCATTTTGGAAGTCAAGAGATATCTTTAACCACTGAGAAGCATTCATAACTAATGAATTATATAGTCATGACCAGCTTTGAGGAAATTAAAACCGGAGAATCCTGGGTTTATAATACAGACTTTTAATACTGAGCACAAAAACTTACTTCATATAGTTTTATCTCAAGAAGGGAAGCCTTGGTGCAAAGGTAAAATTGTTTCGAGTCGCGGAAATACTCTTTTGCAATACAAGGTAAAGCTACGTACAGTAGACTTGGCTTGGTCCTTCCCTGGACCCGCATGGGCGGAAGTTTCGTGCACCGAGCTGCCCTTTTATACAAGTTCACCTCAGATCTAAAACTAATTGACCTTAAGTTATCATTTTTCACATTGTTCAGCTTTGTAGTTGCATTTTCCATAGATTCCATTCTATGACTACATGTATTTAGAATTTGTTTATTTGATACTAAAAAGATGGTGCATTAACTGATTTATATATGTGATACAAAAAAGTTAATGCATTAACTGATTTATCTATGTTTTATTATGTTTATGTTCTTACCAAAACTTGCAGGAGTAAGAAGTGATAATTAAAAAGTGAATTAGTATCTGAATGAATTCTAGAATGTTGATAGATCTGACAAAAATAGGTAGACTCTTCATCTCCACATAAGAGAGATGGAATTTCTCCAATGAGCACTCACTTTTTTCTTCCAGGAAATTGATTGTCAAAGTTGATATAGGCCATATTTAAAAATAAAAAATCATTGTAGATATTAAGAGTATCTTTAACCACTGAACAACAATCATTGCTAATTTATTCAAGTTATATTTGTGTGACCACCTTTGTGGAAATTAAAACATCATCTTTTTTTCTTTTTATAAGAAGTTAGTTTACATAGTTTTTTCTCAGATCTAATTATTTAAAATTATTTTTCCATCTCATGTGTTTTTCAGACTTGTTTGGGTTAATATTTAGGGTAATCATAAGAGCAAGGATAGAAATTGTGTCAAGTTAAGTGGCCCAAAATTTACAGGGAATGATAACCAACACTATTCAAAAGAAGTAAACAAGGTCAATCTCATCCTGTGACTTCCGGTACAAACCCCAACTCACAGAGATTGCTCACCCCATGAGTTCAGCCTTGATTCTAATTGTTGGTCATGTGTGTGGGGAAGGAAAGAATATAAGAAGATGGGAGAGGATAAAGGAAGGCAGTGACATACCCAAGGAAGCAGCAGTGATGAAGATATTGTTGACACAACAAAAGAGCTTATAACAACATTCATGAGGACCTACTCATTGCATGGGGTCACTCCTCTATAGTATGACATAGGGTGATTAATGTGGGAAACTATATTTTTGTAACCATATGTATCCCTAAAATTTAGGACAAAAATATTCCATGTCATAAGATCATGATTTCATAAATCATAAGAATAAATGGTGCTATCAATCTATAAAAAGGGGTTGAAATCCCATGTATTGGATAAGTTTTAAGTTAATATAATTTTTTATTTTTGTCATGGTGTAAAAGCGTTGGGCTCCATTTTGAATTTCCTTCTTCCAGCCTTCATCAATTTTAGATTTCCTTCTTCCATGTTGCTCATGTTCCTTTTACCAACCTTTAGAATTAGATTCCTTTTTCTATTCTTCATCATTATTGCTCAGCCTCCATTGTTGATTTTCCCCATTTCTCACTAGTTTTTTTTTTGCAAGTTTTGACTTATAAAAATGTCAGAAGTTGTAGAAACAACTACTACACACAGTCAAAGGAGTGTAGCACCTCAGAGGTCATTCGATCTCAACAATTAGGAGAGTTGCAAAAAATCCAGATTGCCTATAAATCCGTAACTGGGTCGGTTATTGAGCTGGTTTAATGAATCGATTACGGGTTGGGCCCAAAGTGAACTAGCAGTTCAACCGACAGTTCGCAACCAGCTCATTGGTATTTTTTATAAAAAAAAACTAATTTTTTTAGCTGGTTTAGATTTTTCAATGAGAGCCTCTCCTTTAATAATATTTATAATATTTTAATGATATTAATGGCGTGATTCAAAATAAACCGACTCAATTGCTTTAAATTTTCCAATGTGAGACTATTCCACCATTGTATTAAAACCAATTTCTCAACCTATTTGCCTTGAATTTTCAAATGTAGGACTATTCCACTTTAACTCATTAAATTTATTAATCTCATTTAACTCTCTTAATAGATCACTTATTGTTCTTATTCTATTTCTTATCCATTCAACACATAACTTATTTGAGTTTAGAAAAATGATTTAACTTGTATGATATATTCAATAATAATTTGCTAAGGGATATAATTTGTTCACTACTATATATATATCGTCAAAACTATCATCAAATACACAAAATTAATCAAAAGATATAACTCGTGTGATATATATGCCTCATCACACTAAAATATAACAATGTTAATGTTGGATAAGAAACCATTGATATCAAGTGCAAGACCACGTGGTCTTGTTCTATAATACATTATTATAGTAAAAGTGAAGATAATTATAAAACATTGACATTCAAAAGATCAAAACTTGAGATTATTTTACATCTTCCTTTGATTTCAATGCAACAGATAACGAGCTATATTTCGATATTTTACGATGGTAGTCGTAGAAGACACAAAGTTATCCCATCCTCTCTATCATAGCAAACCTTGTCCAGTGCAACTTTATCTCTAGAACAAATATTTAGTTTTAGAGGTAATATCTTAGATAAAAGACAATCTACTTTGGCTCCCAACTCTTTGAAAGCTCAAACGCTACTTGATTGGACGAAAGCTACCAAAAAAAATAAAAGGAATGCAACTTTCAGGGGGCGAAGTAAAAAAATTTGATACACAAGGAACTAACAAACTACGTGGGCTTTAATTCCCTTAAAGCCTAAGTGGATATATAGATAAATAAGTTCATTTAAAAAAAAAATCACACACACATATATATATAATCTTGACTTGTCATGAACTGTGAACTGAGCCGTAATCGGTGGTTCCGAACCTTGAACCATAATCGCCTTTGAAGGTTAAGGTTAAAGGTGGAGATTTTTCGAATCGTCGAACTGTTAATTCCGAACCGAGGTTGGATCTTGTTTACGATGCATCTATTGTAAAAAGGCACACTATTTGTGAGCAGTATTGGGAACTTCATAGTAAATTGCACAATTGACAGTGTAAACATATAACGAATAAACAACAAAATGAAGCAACACTAAAGGGATCAATTGGACTCAATCAAATAAAAGTTAAGAGGCTGACATCTCTTATTGATAACCTTAACAAGCTTCTAGGTTCTAATTCATTAGTGTAGTCAACTATGTTTCTAATCTCTAGTAGATTATATGTCTCGAGTACAACCCCCTTTTCAACTCTTGAATCATCACATGACTCACTCATCAAATATCTTTTCTGCATATTCCCCATGTCCAAGCAATAAGAAATTAGACACAACCAATGGCTCTTTGACTAGTGTAGCAAGTGTAGATGTTAAAATAAGTCCATAATTCATGTCCCCATATTATCCACAAACTTTGTCTTTATTAAAAAAGTTTGCTTTAGACTTATGTTGCAACGTGATCGTTCATTATAATTATCATGTATTTCACACAAGGATTCAGGAACGGGGACTCTACCATCTTGAGACATAGATTAGTCAAACATTACCAAAGAAAAGACAAGTTGCTTTCCTCTATAGTTTTAGAACTTTTGTATTTAATAATGATAAGATTTAGCTCATCATCAGTGACATACGTCCATCATTTACTACCATCTTTATTCTAAAGCATAGATAGATGTTGAGAGTTTCCATTATACAGTGTGACTTGTTAAGCACAAACGTGTCTTTTCCATTAAGTAATAAAAGAAGCTCTTTTCTCTTTTATCTCATTCACAGTGATATTTGAAATCTTACTACTAATGTTTCTAGGGCAAAATAGTTTGTATCATTCAATGATGATGGTACTTATATTACTTGGATTTTTTTACTTAAACATAAATCTGATGTTAATAATGTTATTCCAATTTAGGTCAATATAAAAATGTTTAAATAAGATAATACTAGATATTATCTCAATCATGTCCTAACTCCTCATTTTCAAAAAGAATGCATATTGCATGAGTCATCTTATGTCATTACAACACAACAACACAATTGTAGAAAGAAAAAAATGGTCATTTCTTACAGGCAACTCAAGTCCTTTCATTCTTCAAAAATGTGCTTAAATCTCTGTAAGGGAAAGCAATTCTTATAATCGTTCATCTTATAATTTGTCTGCCTTCTAAAATCCAGGGATTCAAGAGTAATGGAAACATTTTCAACATTCTATCCAAACATACACACTAAAAATATCCCTAGCATATTTGGATGTGTCATTTTTTCATATGCATAGTTAAAATAGAGGGAAGCTAGACACTAGAGCATTAAAATTTGTATTTATAGGTCATTCCTCAACTCAAAACAGGTGTTATGATATTCAATTAAAGAAGTTTCATGTGTTGACAAACGTTCCTTCCAATGTACAAGCATCTTACTTCAGCACACTACACCTTGTCTTCAAGCTTATTTTCAAGGAGAGAATTTCATAATGAAATATAAGGACACAAATTTCTATTATTATTTCCAATGTCTAAGTCAGTCTTAATATATATCAAATTCTGTGTGGATTTGTGTCAAATTCAGTATGAACTTGTGTCTAAGCCTGTGCATGAAAATCCTCTATCATTGAGAATTTAAGACTTAATAAGGTGTAACCAAGGAAGAAGATGGTTATACATGAGCTAATGCAAGTCCACAAAAACAACCCAGATCCTTAATCTTAGATAACAATTTCTAGTTCCGAATTACAAGTTGAAACTGAATCTCATATAGATGATGAGAACCTAAGCCTTTCCATTGCTATTAGGAAAAGAATTAGAGTGCACAAAACCATTTTTGTATCCTTTCTAAACTTCCTATATTTTATAAATTTTTTACAATTGCATAAAGCTTTCTTGGTTAACCTAAACACCCTTGTATCCCTACCACCTTATCCGAGGCATTATCTAATGAGAAATGGAAAGAAACCATAAATAAAAAAAAACGGCGGCATTAAAGAGGAACAAAACATGGAAATTAATAAAGTTGTTGGTAGGAAAAAAAACATATGGAGTGTAAATGAGTCTATACAGTGAAATATAGAGTGGATGGATCAATAGAGAGGTAAAAGCCAAGGGCTATACTCAAGGCTATGGAACTCATTATTTAGAAACTTTTGCTACAGCTGCAAAAAAGAATCCAGTTAGAATTCTATTGTCATTAGCCGCTAATTATAATTAGGAGTTACAACAAGTTGATGTCAAGAATGTATTTTTGTAAGAACTAGGAAGAAATTTATATGGAGGTCCCACCGAGATATAAAAAATAATTTGATGCTCATATTGTATGTAAATTGAAGAAAACCTTATCTGGACCTAACTCCTAAGCAATCACCACAAGTTATAATCAATTGATTTTCAAGGGATTTTTTGCTCTAGTTGCAAAAATGAATAGAATTTCATTGGCAGCTAATTATAGTTGGAAGTTACAAGGTTTAAAATCTTGACCTGTGACGAGGTTTTAGTCCCAGACTGGAATGATACGGTTTCGATATCGTATCATGTCGTGCCGATGCTGTTTTGGTATTTTTTTAATTTATATATAGTAATTATTAGATAAATATGTTTATTGCGTATAATTTAAGCATAAGTTGTATATTCTCAATTATTGAACAACTTAATATTATTAGAAAAAAAATTAAATATAGTTTTTTTATAAAATTGATCTATCAATAATTTGAATTAAAACTAATACATCATAATAATGTTACCTTACTAATACCAAAAGGAGTGACCTAGGGAAGCATTGGTTCTTGTAACATTCTGCTTAGGTCAACTCCATAGTTCTCCAACACTCAGATTAAATAATCATCCCATGACATGCAATATTGATATTGAGTTCTCCACATGTCCATCAGCGTGTCTCGATTTATCACTGGATGTTGGATTTGAATTGACACCACTGAAATCGAAACAGGTGGAATGGGTACAGGAACATGATAAGGATAAACATACGTCCCCGAGCTCCGGTATGATGAATCATCATATGATGCACCAAAGTTATAATAAGAAGGTTGCGAGTATGATTAACTTCAACCAGAATCAATCTCAGCTAAACTCTCCCACATATCTTGAAAATTATGAGCTTTCTTTTGTTTGTCACCCTTGTATCGACGTTGATATTGAATAGTGCTACTTCTAGCTCCATGATCATAATCTTAAATTGCATGTATATAATCTATCTTACATGTCCATGGCTCCGGTGCTAGAGTAGAGGGAACATAATTTTTATCACTAGATGCATCACCACTGTCATCACTTCCATGAGTATTTGCACTGCTATCAACATCACTATCCTAATTTCGAACTTCTAGTCGGACTACAGTGTCAGAAGGTGATGATGTTTCATCACTGTCAACATGTTCTTGCTCATCAATTACTCGAGTGGATTTTCTCTAATTCTTGACCCCTTTCCGTAAAAGCAGGAGGTTTGCCTTTTTCTTTCTTTTTAGTAAAAGCTGCAAGAGCTTTGCCTTTGCTTTTGCCTTTATCTATAGACTTTGGTTAGGTTTGGGGTTAGGATGTTTGAGAACGTCTAGACCGAGATCTAAAAAATCGTAATTCTTGATCAAAAGCTTCATCATTATCTTTTTCCTCATAGATATCTTCTCTAACTTGTATTTTTTCAATTTGTTGAGTAAGAAATTGAGATAGTCGTGGTGGGTCTCCGGCTTCAAGTAATGGATTCTCAGCCTTAACAGCACTCCACCAATCCATCATTCATTTTCAGTTTGGACAAATTTAATATCAAATGGGTCTATATCACCAGACTTTAGTTCTTCATTCTCTTATGTTATTGCTCTTAGTTGAAGACGCATATTATAATAAACGTAGACCATCTTCTCCAAGTAACGATAAGAAAGACGATTTTGTACTTTGTATGAATGAGGGAGAAAGTTGACAAATTTCTTTCACAACCACTT
Organism: Zingiber zerumbet; assembly: GCA_037833815.1. Classification (NCBI taxonomy): domain Eukaryota; kingdom Viridiplantae; phylum Streptophyta; class Magnoliopsida; order Zingiberales; family Zingiberaceae; genus Zingiber; species Zingiber zerumbet. Next base: position 2,246,717 of record JBBMJZ010413095.1, read on the forward strand.
GAAGACATCGTTTGTGAGAGAATTCGTATTGAAATCTTTTTCAAATTTGGAGTTGATCCTCCGTATTGTAACCACCACTCAGTTATAAGATAAATAATATAAAATTAAAATAGAATTTATATTTATTCACAATAATTAGTAATAATTTTTACTATACTTACCTGGATTCATTTTATATCTGCATGACACTGCAATAAGATCGCTAAAAGAACCATATGCTTCTCGAAATAATCAACTTTCATTAATAGTCTCAACAATTGATTCTCTATTTGTATGTAGTCTTGATATTACATGTCTGAAGGCCACTAATAAATCATCATTTGTGCCAAGATTAAAACAGTATTGATATGTCAGATTGAGATAGTAACCTACCATAATTAAACATATATAATTATTAATAATAATATTAAAAAAATTATCATTAAAAATTAAGTACCAGCCAAATGAATATATTTTCTAATTTGATCATCCCATCGTGTAGTGATTATATCAATGCAATGTTGATACTTGGTTGGTGATTGTAGATGTCTCTTAATTTCCTCTTTTGCTTCATAACTTTGGCGGTAAACATTGCCCATTTGTGGCTTCTTGTCCATATCAACTTTAGAACAACGTACAATGGTTCTACTGCTATAAGAATATGCGATATAGTCCCAAAATCTGACAGATATAATAATTTTTTACACTTTACTTTCGACCATGTTAGAATAGCGAGAGGCTTCCCGATCCTCAGAAGAGAAACCTTCAATCCAACTTTTTTCTGATTCAACGACTTTAACAGGAGAAAGTGAGTGGCAAACCTAATCGCTCCTGGTCACAGAATCTCCCTATCAATAAATTTCCTCATTAATCCATGAACCCAATGATGATTATAGAGGAATTTTGTTAAAAATTGACCTTTTTTCACCACCTTCTTCACTATATCGAGCTTACCGATATTTGCCATCATCATATCGATACAGTGTGCTGTGCATGGTGTCCAAATAATGTTTGATACTTTTGCTCCAGTAACTCTCCAGCCCTCTTAAAGTTGACACCATTATCTGTAATCACCTGCACTATATGTTCTGCACCTATCTCTTAAACTACAATATCCATCAAACGATATATATAGGGTGCATCATGATAGTTTGTTGTAATTGCATCAATAAATTTATAAAATATTATATTTATATTGCATATAGTAGAAAATTGATAATGCTCATCCGTGTAAGTCCAATCCCGCTATCACACATCGACGTAATCCCATATAAGCTCCATTGCTTCTTGCATGATAGGATCCAAGTCTTGATCTCCTCAACTTGTTCATCTAAATATGGACCGACAATTTCATATGCAATAGGAGGTTATATACCAGGACCAGATTTTTAGATGTTGGACACCAAGCTATAATAGTATGCGTTGTTTGCTGCATTAGGGGGAATATAATTAAAATGAAAAAAATTAGCAATATTTTTACCGATTAATTTCTTCTCTTTTGAATATGCATCATCAATCCTAGTTTGTTTGTTAACTTGGTTTGGGAATGCTAGTGAATCAATATCAGCAATATCAATTGCACATCTTCATCCCATAGAAGGAAAAAACGACCAATATCACCTTGTGTTGAAGTAATACAAATACTTGCACTCCTTCGTAATGTTGATTCAGTAGTTGAGCCACTTTCACCGACACCAAAGCCACTTCTATGTCACATATTTTGCTCATAGTCGTATTGAGTTCGAGAAGCATTGAGAGCTGCTAAAAAGTTTTCGTCATTTGAAACTTCACCACGACCTTCAAATTCATCATAGATTGGTTCTTTAGAGCTTCGACTATCAACAAGTTTACATTGTCGTTGTTGTTTATACTTTAATGCTGTTTTGCCATCAAGTTCCTCTTTCATTGCATGACGAACTTCTTAAGAAACTTTTGGACAATCAGAAACATCCGGATATCCACCAGCAAGATGTTTTAGGCATGTGACCCCACCGTTGAGTCCAATCATATTGCAATACAAACATTGACAATGGAATCAATATTCTAATCGACGTGCGTGTCTCCAAATTAGATCATGAGATTGTTGTTTGGGTGTCATTGCCTATGCATTATTAAAAAAATTAAGACTAATACACATTTCTAGGTAATGGTCATCATTTTATAACGTCAAGAATGTATTTATCATTGTAAATTTACAAATTAAGTATATAAACTATAAAGAGCAACTTT
>JBBMJZ010413095.1:2261229-2271260 GCA_037833815.1 Zingiber zerumbet
TTTTTTTTTCAAACTTATTATTCTCAATAATGGCATTTTATTTTATTTCTGTCCAATTCAAACAACAATAAATAAGAATCAAACGCATACACAAATCATCACACAAAATGAAGAACTGGCACATAAATTACAAGACACACATTTCACACACAAAATCTGCTCGCGCAGCAATTTCTTTCTTTCTTTTGTTTTCCTTTTCCACTTCCCAAATTCAGAATGCAAACTCATGTAACACCAATGGAGAGAAACATAGGCCAAATTTTGTCACGAATTGTTTCTATTGTATATATACAATTAATCATAGGATGGATTTAGATCAGGGTCAAACTAATGCTAAAGTAGAGCTTTCCAATCATTCGATGTAACAAACAATTCAGAAGTCACTTTTCGACATAGCGAACTGGATGTGTTGGTTATATCTTTTGTGTAAACCAAGCAAAGTGATGTGCTTTACCATTTGGTTTCATCCCGAGGTTCACAATTGTCCAAGTTGTCTAATGTCTTCTTCCTCCCGGAGAATGGACCTCAATGTTTGACGCATTAATGATCTGACCTGCCATTTCTGCTAGCATAAAGCAAGGCTTCGAACTGAGCCCTCTCGCCATATTTTCGGGGTTTGGCTCGGTCATGGCGGGCTCTGCGTACAGCCTGCTGAATTTGTCGCTCGTGTTCTTTGAGAATTTCGTCAATGTTTCCCCTTGGAGGCATCAAAGGTCCAGAGTAATGGATACGGTTCTTCCTAGTGCCGTGGCCCTGAATAACATGTGGCAACATAAACTGAGGGTATAAATATGTCGGTTTATGAGATTAAGCAGAACCTGCAATCTGAAGGTTAGGATCCTATGACAGTATTACAAGAGTTCAGATTCAATTTTTAAGCATATAACAGAGCGATCAAACCAATTATCTACCTTAATTTCCATCTTCTCTATGTTTTTCTACCTCCACTTTTGCAATAAGCTAAGACAATGGATTTCTATATGATCGCTACCGTTGGTTCCGTTGGAGAAGCAAAATGATAAAAGAACAAAACTAATTAAAAATCATGCATTGCTCAGTTTCTATAGCAAAGGTGTTTCAATAAAATGTGCCATTTGGCCAAATCGCAAGATTGCACGAGCACTTACAGCTGCTTGTTCCTCTTCTCCAGTTTTCTGATCCTTCTTGCGGGAAGATGAAGGGGCATCCAGCAAGTGGTGAGTCCACTCTGGCTTCTCCGATGAATCAGATTCAAGTTGATTGTATTTGGAGGCCGATTGATTTTCCGGCAAATGTGTGTGCTTAGCACTCTGCCTACGGTCCAACTTTGCAGTATGGCTTCTCGCAACCACTAGTCCTGTCGTGAGAGCAGTTCCCCCACCCTGAGGAATGTACGATGCATGTGTTTTTATTTCCGGGCCAGTGGGCACTCCAGTAGTAGATAATCGACCAGAGTGCATCGAAGGGCCACCATGAGGGAAACCATTCTGAGCTGTTCCTCTCGGATGGTCTACCCAGAAACCTGCCAGTGCATCCTCTTTTGGTTTGTACTTGTCATTGCTTGTTCTAAGACTTCCATGCAATTTCTGTCATTGCAGTGAGAAATAATAATGCTTTAGTTATGGAGTTCCATTTTTGTTGTACATTGAAACAAGCTGAAGATTTGTTAATAGTTTATTTAGTGAATATACTTGTGACTCAATGTTGCTATCATGCACAGGTATGCCTTTCCTACTTCCATACTCTTTGATGGCGGCTTCCCTCTGCCTGCTAACAAAAAGGTTGCTCTTTTAGTTATGTAGTGAATTTCAAGGCATGTCGATATCTTAAACTAAAGATAGTTTCAGTTTAAATGGCTTCTAATTATAGCTAGCGAATATATAAGGAGTGGACTTTTGCGAAGTGTGCTTGAGCACATAGTAAAGCACCTTCTAGCTTCCTCGTTCCGAAGTTTGGCATCATATTCTTTGCTTGGAGGATACTTTGGCAAACTTGAAGGGTCACAAGCAAAAGGCATTGTGGTGAAGAACTGATAAGAAGTAACAATTAAATATTAAAAACGGAGATATGGAACTAATGTAACATTCCATGGGAAAATTGTTATCCCCAAACATCTTGACAATCATTCTATGGCACCACAGTCGCAGTTATATATTAACTTTTGGAGTCGAAAAGGAATATGCCTAAACAAGGCCAAAACAAAAGATCCACTATGCAACATAATCGCACATACAAGTCTCCATGCCTTCAGGGTAAGTTCAAGCAATGGCAAATGTTGGCCTGTAGTAAGGCATCTTGAGGAACAAATGGAAGAATTTAGAAATAGAATTTAGCATGAACCAGTGAATTAGTGATCATCACAAGCAATTAGTAAACCAATAGAGCGATAAATGATGCCAAAAGAATTATTTGTTTAACTTGTTGAAATGATGCTGGCCTAAGGAATTAGCCAAACCAAAGGAAAGGGAAAATATTTACTTCGCTCTTGAGGGCAGAAGTTGCTGTTCCACGGAATCTTGGATCTACTGAAAGTAGACAATCAAGAAGAGCTAAAGCTGAAGGAGGAAAATCCTTAAATGTCTCCCTGATGCAGCGTGGATAGGGTTGTTGGGGTTTAAAGGACGTAGCGTGGGGCAACTTTGATGTTCTCCAGAATTCCTCTGCAGGCGAGCCACATAGCTTGAATATCTTATGCAGTTGCTCCACCTAAAAATCAGGGGATACTTGGCAATAAGATTGATGTGCAAATACAAGTTGTACATAGCAAAAGAAAACTGGAAAGAGAAGGACATGAGAAACCGAACAAACTGTTAAGCAGAAAAATATGGAATTAGAACTCCGATTAAAACTAGCTTTGTAATACTCATTATAAAATGCTTGCAATGAGTACACTAAGAAGCTTTTGTACACGTTGCATATTCTATTTCTTTTACTAATCAAGTAAATGCAATAAATAATAGAGTTTGCTAGATGCTAGATGTTATTTTGTTGCATGGATGAGAATGCAGATTGAATGAAGTGTAATTCAGCATCTGCTTAAAGGTTTGAGGATCACTAATATAGTCCAATCCACAGCAAAATATCAAAATTTCACATGGAAGTTGCATTGTAGAAGTTGGTAATTGCCCCGCAAACATTCTTCTTCTTCTTTTTCCTTCTTTTGGTCACAGACCAAGAGTTGAAAGCGTGTTCTCAACCATCAATTCAACATCGACAAGATGCCAAACCTTCTTATATTTGGTTTAATAATGTAATGACATATAATAAACATAAAGTATTAGTCAGTTAGTAACCAGGATTCTCTTTTCAATTTTTTATATTTGACATAGTTTATTCAGATTTAGCAAGAGGATCAAAAGACAAATGTAATATTTACTGATTTAGCCAGAGGTCAGAAAAATTAACCAAAAACTGGTAACTACAAAAGTTTGTGAAGTTAATCCGAGCCAAATCAAATATTAACTGAAAATAACATCACAAAGGATGTCAATTAACAAAGAGAATCAGTATAGAATTATCATAGAGCATAGAGTTGGCGTTATTTGTGATCTGTTCTTTCTTCTGACACATTTTCCTCTTCTTGGAACAACCCACTTAAACTCTATTTAATAGCAATAGTCCCTCTCCATACATCTCACTGTGCTACGAGTGATGTTTACTTAACCATGTAGTTCTATGCTATATATCAAAATTAGATATGATACTTTCCAATTTTTCAACTCACCGTAGTCCATTCTAGATGCTTTTGAATCAAACCCTTCAATAGTTTGAACCCTTTTTTCCAGAAGCAATCATGAAATGTAAGTGCATGCCTAGTTTAAAAGACGAAGTGCTACCTCTGTTCTTCCTGGCATAATCGGTCTCCCAGAAAGCAATTCCGCAAGAATACAACCAGTACTCCACATATCGACAGCAACACCATACTCTGTGGCGCCCAGTAAGAGCTCGGGAGGACGATACCACAATGTTACTACTCGGCTAGTCAAGTGCTGCTTCTGACCAGGATTATATAAAGTAGCCAGTCCAAAATCTGCTATTTTTAAGATCCCATTATTGTCGATCAAAAGATTTGAACCTTTGATGTCCCGGTGCAACACACCACGCTTATGGCAATGCTCGAGACCAAAAAGTAGCTGCTGCACATAGCATTTGACCTGGATGTAGTTTTCCATAATGAGTATACCCCAAAATAAAAACAGGATCGGTAAAATTACATGGTAAGAAATTATGTGTCGAGGAAAATACCTGAGGTTCAGTAAACTTGATGCCAGGTGTCCCCAGAAGTCCTGCAAGATCATGCTCCATATATTCAAAAACAAGATATAAGCTGGATGATATTTTCGAGGTAATTAAAGCTTCAAGCTTCACGACATTGGGGTGATCAAGTTTACGTAAAATGTGTATTTCCCTTGCCATAAACCGTACACTTTCTGGATCCATATTAGCAAAACGAACTTTCTTAAGTGCAACAGTTTTGCCAGTTTCAAGATCACGGGCTTTGTACACAGTACTATAAGTTCCCTGCCCAATCTGCAGGAATGATAAAGATTATCAGCAGAAAACCAAAAAAATTTAACCATCACATATTTGAAATGAACTCAACAGCATATATTTATAATTTACAATATGCAATGACATATATATCTAAACAATAATTTCCACAAGGAAATTAGACAAGACAAAATTTCACGAGCAAGTAACATCTAAAATTAACCTGTTGCTGGTAAAAGACAACAGCGTCATCATTATGATTGGTCCTTAAGATAACAAACGAAGTTTCAGAATGGAAAATCTATAAAGAACAAAATTCAGACCTATCTCTCATGCTTCTACGTTCCAACAAGATAGTGAACAGAAACAAAAAAGTGTCAAAAAGTCATCACTTACAAACCTATGATGCATAAAAACGATCAAGATGAGCTAAAATTTTCATGCTTCCAGTTTGTTTATCAAGAAGCCATGAAGTTGACTGGGAAACTGGTGCATAAGCTGTATAATTATTATTTTTTAATAGATAAATATACATTATATTGCTGAGGTTCATGGGTTTACATTGTCCTAATAGAAGTAGAATAAACTCTGCACAAGTAGTATAATTAAATTACTTTTTCCTCAAAATATAAATACACAACAGTCTTTCATTCAGATCCATGGGTTTCAATTGTCCTTATAGAAGCTGATAAACTATGTTTGACGTGGATTAAACATGATTGGAAAATGTTATCAACTGCTGCAGATAATACTCTTAATTGAAAAGTTTAAATAAATTAAATTAGACATTGAAGTAGTGGAGAAAAACTACAGCTAAAAACAAGTAATTGTTAAGATAGGAATCAAATGAAGAATTAGAAGTGTTAAGTAGAACTAAAACTGAATACGAAATGTAGTTTCCATAATAAAGTAGATTTTTTTTTTTAAAAAAAAAGACCTCTAATGAGGAACCAATTAGGTATGCTCTGAGTAATTATAGAAATGTTAGAAAATAAACTGAGATGATATGCACATGTTGAAAAGTTACTAATAAATTTTATAGTTAGTTGAATTGAATTGGTTATAGTCAAAGATATTAAGGATAGAAGGAGACTCAGACAACTTTAGTGTGATAAACATGATTTAGCTAACTTGAATATCACTAAAAATATAGTCTTGCTTATAACTCAATAGAAAGATGAATCTACATGGTCAACTCCAAATAGTTGGGACAAATACTTAATGATAATTTCAAAAGGCAACTTTGTCCTTCTAAATAAATCGAGATCAAGAGCAGCTGTGTCACAACAGGTTTTCAATTTCATGGCTCCCTTTGGTATTGTATAACAAAAATTAGCTTTTCTGAGGAAAAAGTAAGGTAATTGCCACCAAAATAGCACGCTTTTGTCATTTTAGCTCTTACCCAGCTTCCAGCACAAACTTATCATACTTCAACCATAAACATTATTTTCCCCAGCAATTATACCAAATAACATGTTAGCTTTGTCGCAAAGTGCCCTTCCCCCTACTTCACTAAATTGAGTTTAATCTCCACTAATTATTCTATGTGCAGGCCAGCTAATTATGAATCGGAAGTGTTGGCCATCATTTGGACCTTCCTAACCCAATATGTGCAAGTGACTGACCATGTTGTCCAAAAGAAAAATATCAACCAGATAATTGTGGAAACAGTAATTTTTTCTACTTTGTATATGACAAAACACCAAAATGAATGCCTCATAACAGAATTTACATTATTTGATATAAGGAAGAAGTCTGAACTGAGATTTATAGTTTCTGTGAAGCTTCAGAAAGCATTAAAAAAAAGAAGTTAATCAAATGTCTTTAGTATGAGCATTATACACAAAATAATTGAGAGGCAATTATATTTTCAGGCATAGAACAGCAACTGACTAAACATACAAACAAAAGATTCACCATATACAACGTGCAAATGACAAATAATTTGCACAATACATGATCCTGTGAAAAAAAAAAAAAAAACTCTAATGATGCTGTTACTCACCTTGTTTAATTTCTCAAAGGAATCTGCCCTTCGAGGAAGCCAGCCTTTCACTGCATCACCAGCAACTGCAGTGAGCCAAGAAGGCCAACCAGCTGCAGCATACTCGAATTTAAACCCATTTGATACATGAGGGATCATCGTTTTGTGTTCATTCACCGTAGCAGAACTGACAACTGCTGAAGATGGCTCTACCATACTTGCCTGAGCATCAAATGTTGCTTGTCTCTGCAGCCCAGCCCCCTTAGAACTCCTAACTGCAGGGGATGCCTTTCTTTCTCCATCATCCACCGAGAGAGTTGTGACTCTACCATTCCTCTCGACCATAGGCAATAACTTCCTCTCTCCCGTGCCAACAAATGGAGAAGGAGAAGTGATTCCATTTTCCTGTGGCATTGATATAAGCTGTGCGGTACTGAGATCAGTACTAGCAGCAGCATCAACATCTATCACTCCAACTTCATCTCTCCTTGAAGAAGAAACCAGCCTATTCAAAGAGTCCTCAGTCGTTGAAGAAAGCAGTCTACTTAGCGTCCTTCTTGAGGCCTTGGGTCTCTGAAACTCCGGGACATCATCTCCCCTGAATCCCTTGGAGGAAACGCAGCCCATAAGAAACTTCTTAATCCTCTCCCGTTACAACTAAGCGATCGTAATTATTGATGCACTTAGATCAAGGAAAAATTCGGCTTTTGCACTGAAGAGAACCAAAAACCATTTTGAAATCTTGAACGGAATCACGAACTCCTTATAAGTTGAATCCAACGATGCACGAAGAAACAATCACGAGATCTCCAGAATACCCCTTGTGGTTGTCCCAATAGCAAAATCCAAAAGGGAAGCTATCAGTTGAAACAATAACAAATAGCCAGTCAAATGACGATCCAAATGGCATAAACAGCCTTTATTAGCAGACGGACAGACATCAAAGTCAGGATATCTCTCCGTCGGCCAGTTGCAGGCCTGCAAACGGCCAAATAGAAGAATAGACGAATTCAACAACGAAGACCGTCGGAATCCGGTAATGATCCTATGTAGTCAGCGCAAATCTGAGCATTTTGCTCGAACTTCCGAGTCGCTGCCTCTGATTCTCCCACCTCCAATCTTTTCTCGCCAACGAATCTTTTAGGAGACAAGGAAACAAAATCACAAATGAGAAACAACGAAAAGGAGCCAAAAACTGCCAGTATATTCCCCCTCTCAAAAGAAACGACTCAAAAAAGGGTAAAAGGCGTGATTTTTGTGAGATCCAATGTGAAGAAGAACCAAGAGGTCGCCGCCGCAAGAGGAGAGATCTCGCCAGTAGGAGACACGCATGTATTTTCGCAATGGAATCAAAGAGACGGCGGAAGAACAAGATGGACCAGAAAAGACGCACTTTTAGGGCTTAAAATACTGCGACCGATGCGAAAGTGATGGGACTAGGCGGAGGAAGTGGAGGAGGGGAGAGGAAGACGAAGAGGAAGAAGGAAGCCGCAACGCGAGGTAGCACGACATTCGTGTCCGAGGTAGCCGAAGCGGAGGGCGAGCGGACGGCGGAGATCCATCGCAGCGGTCGCTTCAACTCATCGTGGCGTCTGGCAGAAGAAGATCGAGGCGGGCGGAAGGGATAAGCTGTACGCTGCGCTGCCATCCACACCGCATCAAGGGTCTTCCGCCCAACCCCACTACGTCCACGATCCGAAAAATGATTCCTTTGAGGGCTAAAATGAAAATGCTCATAATTTTATTTTAAAATTTATAATTTATTTTATATAATTTCCATTCGATCGATTTCAATCAATTGAAGCCTTCTAAAGCACTGCTAATTCCTTGTTCCTCGCCTGCGACTTGCGGCCATGTTTCGTGTTCATGGTCATCAAATTCCTTGTGCTCTCTCCTTCCGATTAAATTCCCCGCGACACGATCTCCACAAAACAAACTCAAAATCCGATCTTCCGACGATGCCGGGTTTCAAAATCCGACCTTGCACCCTCCTCCTCCTCGTCTTCCCCGTAGTAGACTCGCCGGCCAGCCGACCAGTCCTCCGCCTACGAGAAACTTGCGAAGTTCCCAGGGGCTGCGATCTGGCCTCGGACGGGAGCTTTGGGTGTTCCGTGTTCCTCGGCAGCTGGTACTTGATCGAGTACGGGAGGGAAAACGGCGGGACGGTGGACGCTGACGGAGATGAAAGAGGTCAGCGTTAAAACCCTCTTCTCCTTGGTTGGCATCGACGCGGCGATTCGACTTCTACGTCGGCCCGCTCTCAGCTTGCCTTCCCGTCTCCAACTTCGACGAGTGTCATCGACCGCGACACTGTCACAACTCACCATCGCCGTAGCCAATGCCGTCGCTGACGCCCGCTGAGCAAAATAGTTTTAAGACTTATTAAGATGGCGAACTCATTTAGAATTTTGTTAGAAAGTAACCCAAAATAATTATCCAACTGCTACGTTGTTACGTTGTTGCTGTTATATTTTTCACTTATATTTCGTGTATAAATCTCGGACAACCTCCAACATTAACCATAGAAAAATAAAACAAGACTCTACTGACTAGCACGAAATCTATAATTCAAATCTCAATAAAATCGAGATAAAATGTCTCCCTTATATATTAGTCACTATTTTAAAGACAGACGAATTAGCGAGAGTACTGGAATGAACGTATTCACTTTTTATCATAATAGAGAAATAAAACAAAAGACATACTGTAGAAATGTCTTGTAATTACGGTTTTATATCTATTTTAAGATTTAGATAAGAAATATAGGTAAAAAATAATAATGAAAAAATTATAAATGAGACAATTGGGTAATTGCAAATGAGTTACTTATGGGAGTTAGGTGCCTTTTAAAAAAATAATCAAAATGGAGTGTCTTTTAATGGTTAAAAAAACTAAAGTTAAGGGGAACTTTTGTACATTCGTGTGCACCAAGTGTATTTTTTTTAAAAAAAAAAACTTAAAATTTAAGATACAGTATTTAAATTAAAGAAAGCTAAAAATCTACCTTTTAGTGCACTCGGGTGTGTTTCATAAGGTAATATTATCTAATGTTGCATATCTTGTGAGTAATATGTATATTTGTTTACTTTCTTTAGCTCAGATACTATAACTAAATTCTAAACTCTAAGCTTAAGTCCTATACACATATACCAATTTTGATATGCTAGACACTCACATGCGCACCTAAGGGTCTGTTTGGGGGAGGTGAGGAAAGGGAAGGGAAGGGAAGGGAAAATAAGAGGAAGGAAAATTCCAAACTGCTCATGAGTGATTCGAAACTCAATTCAATAAAAGCTCGTTTGAGCTTGTTTAATGAGGCTCGTTAAAATAAATAAATCAAGTTTCAGCTTCACAATATTCGGTTCGTTAGCTCGTAAACATGTTTGTTAACTTTATGAATCAACTTTTAAATAAAAAATAATAGTTTTAATATTAATTTATAAATTTTACACTATACTTATAAGACAGATAGATAAATATATTGAATTTATTTATTATATTAAAATTATAAATTTTAATAAGAATATTATAATTTTCTCTAAATATATAATTTAATTTTTAATAAATATTTAAATTT
>JBBMJZ010413095.1:2271360-2286021 GCA_037833815.1 Zingiber zerumbet
AAGTACCTAACTTGAGTGTCGGAGGGCCTGACTCGGGGACTTTTTCCCTGGTTTTTCAGCCTCTAACGTTAGGTGGGCTCGTCCGAGTGTGTGCAGGATCTGCAGCTTCATCACCATCCCTCGTCATCCGCCCGTGGGGGTCTTTTCTACCCGCTTCCAGGTTATCCGCACATTTCGGCGACTTTCCGTCAACCACCAGGACACCGAGGTCGGCCTCCGTCTGACTCAGCTTCCGGACGGGATCACTAATGTTTCATTTTTATGAGAAATCAAATACACATGACCAAAATGAGTGAAGTCATCAATAAATGTAATGAAATAAGAGCTTCCATTCCTAGCCTTCACATTCATTGGACCACAAATATCCGAATGAATTAATTACAATGATAATTTAACCCTAATAGCCTTACCAAATGGTTTCCTAGTGGCCTTTCCAGCAAAACAATGCTCACATATAGACAAGTTTATCTTAGCATGAGTGCTTAAAAAAGACCCTCCTTAGCTAATGTATTCATTCGTTCTTGTCCTATATGTTCTAGCCTAGTATGCCAAATTTCATCATTAACATCAGCATTACTAGTAAGAGCAATATTTAAAAACAATCATCATTGTTATTTGGTTCTACATCAAGAACCATAAAACCATTTGTTACATAACCATGCCCAATTAACGCAGAGTTAATTTGAAGTTCCACACAACAGCTATAAAAATTTACACAATAACCTAAATCAAGAAAATAAGTGACAAAACCAGATTTCGTCAAATTTCAGGAGCATACAGGATATCATGTAAAAATAAAACACTACCACCATGGAGGTTAAGTTTGCAAGTGTCGATTCCTTTGACTTTAACTCTTGCATTGTTTCCTACATAAATCCATTTGTTACCAGCTGGTACCCGTTGGTACTCTACAAATGTAACTCACTCTCGAGGTACATGGTTAATTGCTTCCGAATCTATAGTCCACAAAGGATAAGAATCAGCTAACCACACTGAACTAGCAGCAAAAATGCTCAAGAAAAGAAGACGCACTTGCATTGTTTCAATCTGGTCTTCTTTCCTATCTTCTTGATTGGGTCTTGTCCCACAACAGCAACTTCTTTCTTCTTTCCCTTCCCCTTCTTGAACCATTTCCTTTTCTTGGATCCAAATGATCCAACAGAACCAATAGCCACATAGGCTAGTCCCAAAATCCTTACGGATTCAACTCTCTCCGCCTCTAATTCTATATGGCGTGAGATGTCAATGAAAGTCTTAATACTCTCACTGTGAATTAAGATCTACTTCATGGTCTCTCAAGAATCTAGAAGGGAACGAATAACTGCCTGAACCTGTTGTTCATTGGTCAACTCATGACCAGTAGTTTTAAGCTCCTGAATCATGTTCGACATCTCCCTGAGGTGTTGAGCCATTGAAAGATTCTGACACTTAATGTAGCTATCAAACTTAATCGTTAGCTATCGAAGCTTGCTCAGACTTCCTCCACTGTACTTTTCTCTAAGGGCTACCCAGACAGCATGAGCCGATGGTGATGACTCATACTTAAATACCAGGTCATCCATCATTGAACTAATCAATATTCCCTTAGCAATAGAGTTCTTCCTTTTCCATGCCCTATAGGCATTGAGATCTCGTTTGTTCTGTGTAGTGGGATTTACAGGTCTTCCATAACCTGTTTTATAGCCTGATCAAGAACTTCTTTTTCCTCAAGAACATATTGTATCATGAGTTACCAGATTTTGTAGTTATCCTCATATAATTTCTCTCTATTATTGAATTTAGCTATGATGTTCTTATTTGTCATGATCTAACATAAATAAACATATTATTTAGTATTCAGTGCAATTCACATGCATGCAATTTATGATTGACTCAATATTAATTTGAATTGGTTTACAAAATCAAGTGATAACTACGTTTCCACTCATCATTTGTATGGTCCAATCAAATCAACATTGATCAATACTATTACATACATCCCAACAAATGAACTAATCATCATTCTATCATGATTTCTTTAATTAAATGAACTAATCATTTAATAAAATGAACTAATCATTTTTCATGTATCATGAAGTAATCAGCATATGAATGAACATATCATTCATATAAACATGTTGCATATTGTTAACATATAACGAACATACATGAACTAAATAGACTAATACTGTTCATACACAATGACAGTAACAATAACAGAACTCTTACAAACTAGATAGGCTTACACCACTCCCACTAGGATAGACACTAGTGCAATGGCCAACATAATCCCCTTCAACCTAAACTCATTTGAGGCAATCTCAGATAGACCAACTTCAAGATTTTCAATTTGATCTATCATCGAAACTTATTCAAAATCCTCTTTAGATTCGTCATGATCCTCCTCTAGGAACTCATGGTGAAGTAGCTCCACACATAACTATGCATATATAAGGTTCTCCCTTCGGAGAGCCTTCATATCTAGTGTGATGCCACCTTAGGATTCTCCGGCAGTGAACGAATCAACGTCTAGATCCTGTAATTATCCATGATTGGAAACTCTTCTCATTTGAGTTTCCAGGATTGGTAATCATCCGTGTCATCTTTAAATTGAAATTAAATAAGGTAGTACAAAACCGGCTTAATTTAATTTATATAGGTATAGAAGCAACATTATTAATTAAGAAAAATAAATCTTCTTGATTTTCAGGAGTGTAAATTGACTGATCCATTTGATCGATTGATTGGAAATCCAGGTCATGAGCTCTATCCAATGTCCTCATTAAAACTAATATACTGGATTGGGATTTCTTACCTATATTCTGTTAATCTAAGCTCATTTAAATCAATCTCAGACTTATTGATCAAACTCAAGTCCATTTGATCAATCCAATGCTCATTGGATCAAGTCTGACCCATTAGAACAAATCTAATCATTTTGGTTAAACCAACTTATGTAATCAAAATCATCCCAATTAATTTAATAATAAACCAAACTAGTTAAACCAATAAATGATTTAAACCCGATCTAGGTATTATTGAATTAAATTGGTCTGGTTAAACCATTAGGTTTAAATTAGGATGGTTCAATTTAGCATATCGAATTCTAAATTATATTTCGTACTAAAAAGTTTGGTGAAAAAAAAATTAATATTGGTACCATATCAAAATTTCGTATAATGAATTTTAGGAGCGATATAAATTTTATATCATTTATATTAAAATTTTGATACATATTATCAAAATACTAAATCTCATACCAACATTAATACTAAAAATTTAATACCCTTCCTAAATTTTTGGTATAATGATAATATCAATATATTTTGATTCGATGGATAGAGTATATTAAAAATTTGAATTTTTTTCCATCTCTATTTAAATCTAGAAATGATCATGACAAATTAAGATAAACACTCTTAACAAAAAAAACAACACACTCTATATGGAGAGGAAGTTGAACCTAAATTGGTAAGTGAATGAATGGAGCTAGAAATTTTATTGGCAACTATAAACACAAATATAGAATAACATAGTAGAATTCAATAGTTTCAACGTGAAAAATAATTATAATTTTATGTCTTAACTGAGCTCAAAGTTTAGTTCGCAATTTATAATGATTTTAACGGCAAAATTAAATTGCATCTATATGGCAGCTCCTATTAGGGTCCTACTCATTTTTATCGAGTCTGTGTATTATGATGGAATAAAAAACATTAATTAAATAAAAATACGAAATTGGATTTATGAGTAAATAAAATTTATTAAGAATAAAGATTAATATGGAGGATTTTAAGGCTATATGGAGGATTATAAGGTGCTAATTTGAATTTCGTGGCGTTTTATTTTTTAATATTGAAATCTTTGCAACTTAACAAATTAACAAATTTGATAAGAGATAATATACATTTGTTTCATTTTAAAATTTAAAATATATATTTAAGATCTTAATTAATTATATAAATTAAATTGTGTATCAAAGTAGATCTAAAACTAAAAAAAAGTTATTTGACAAAAATATTTTTTTAATAAAAATAAAAACCTCATAGTCCAAAACATTCTGTTTAAAAATTTTATCACATATAAACGATGGTTATAGTAATAATATTGATCTTATCTGAAATCTATGAGATGATATGTTAGTTCTAGTAAACAATACCTTCGAATATAGATGAACCTCCGGGGATTGGGAGAAGCTCCTCAACGACCCTACGCACAATGAGACAAGCCAACAAAGCATTAGTGACCTAAGACCGGGGTGGGGATCCCTGGCTAGGTCCCTCGACGCTCAAGTCAGTTTTCCTCTCACAAGTGGAAGAAGAAGAAGAAGATGAATAATGGAAGTACTTTGAAACAGAGTTTAGATGCTAGAACTTGTTTACCTTACCAACGGAGAGGATCCCCTTTTTATACTACCTCATAAGACCTCCGTAGTCATGAGGTGGTCTCCGGCTTGTTAAAGTTTGTTAGACGATGAAGTCATCTCCTAGGCTTCATGCAATAATCCTTTAAGGAATCATTTTGGTACCCCAAATATACCTCTTTTGTCGTTTGTGACTCGTATTTCTAATGAAGTATACATAGAAACACGTTACTATAACTGAAGAAGGTTCGAGAAGATGTTTCCCGCTAAATTTGCCAAGCTATCATATTTATGTACTTCTATAGAGCATGTCTCAGCCGGTCGTTTAAGCTAGCCGCTCATATAATAAGAATATCTTCTGCTAAGTGTGTCTCGGTCGATCGCTTATATAATAAGAATATCTTTTGTTGAGTGTGTCTCAGTCGGTCATTACAGCTGACCGCATATATAATAAGAACATTTTCTGTTGAACATGTCTCGGCTGGTCATTCAAGTCGGTCGCATATATAATAAGAATACTTTCATACTAGGTTGGGCTTTCCCTGACCGAGCGCTAGTAAAAACCTTAGTGCTTACTGGCCTTCACTCGGCCGGTAATATACTAAGAGCTATGTAAGGCTAAGTACCTTTGAGCTCGATCAAGCTTTGCCCCGCCGAGTGTATATTAGTACATGGGTTCTCGCTCGGCCTTTGATCGACTGGTAATATATTAAAAGTTATACATAAGGTTAAGTGTTCTTATGCTCGATCAAGCTTTTCTCGTCCAAGCGTGTATGAGTACATGGTGCTCGCTCGACCATTGATCGGCCGGTAACGTGCTAAGAACCGTATCTAAGGCTAAGTGCCTTTACCGCTTTACCCATGATCGGGCTTTTCTCGTTCGAGCGTGTACAAGAACATGGGTGCTCGCTCGGCCTTCAATCGGCTGATAACGTGCTGAGAACCGTATGTAAGGATAATTGTCTTTACGCTCAGTCAGGCTTTGCCCGACCGAGCACATATACGCATATTGTCACTTGCTCGACCTTCGGTCGGCCGGTAACATGCTTAGAACCTTATGCTTAGCCGGACTTTGCCCGGCTAAGCACATATACGTATACTGTCGATCGCTCGGTCTTCGGTCGGTTGGTCGGTAACATGCTTAGAACCTTATGCTTGGTTGGACTTTGCCCGGCCGAGAACATATACGCATTGGTCGGCCTTTGGTCAGCCGGTAACATGCTTAGAACCTTATATTTGGTCGAACTTTGCCCGGCCGAGCACATATACGCATACTGTCGCTCGTTCGACCTTCGGTCGATTGATAACATGCTTAGAACCTTATGCTTGGTCGGAATTTGCCCGGCCGAGCACATATACGCATACTGTCGCTCGCTCGGCCTTCGGTCGGCCGACACTACAACAAAAACTACAAATGACAACGGATATTATCCGTTGTCATAGGGTCAAAAAACCGTTGTAACTGAGGGCGTTGTAAAATGTATTGCCCTACGACAACGGTTTTGAATCCGTTGTCTTTGTAGACATTTGACAATGGTTTTTATCCGTTGTTGTTTATATGCTCAAAATTTGACTACGAAGGATACGACAACGTTTTAAAACCGTTGTGGTAGATAATTTCAACAACAGAAATAAACCGTTATGGAGACTCTTTTTACAACAGATATAAACTGTTGTGGTAGATAAATATTTGACTCGTTTTGTTTTTTTACAACAGTTTTAATATATTTTACAACAGATAAAACCGTTGTCTTTTATCACTTTTTATAAAAAAATTTCGTTGTGGTTTACCTAGTTTGTACAATATTTTTAACTGTTGTCTTTAATGTTCATTAATACCAAACAACCAATCTTATTTTACTATAAAGCAAACCACCAATACAAAACTAAATATTTACTACATTAAATTCAAAATAAACATCCATATATAAATCATCTTGTAGCCACATATACAAAAATATACAAAATGAGTTGTTACTCATCAAAATACACATGTTTTCCATTACTGTTCTCCATATACATACAAACAAAGTGTTCCATTTGTTGTTCTCCATATGACTTTTAATTTACAAATTAGCAAGGCAAGCTACATCCTAACAAAAGCTCACTTCTTGCATCAAAAAAACTCAAGCCTCACGAATTGCCCGACCTGGAAGAGAAAAATTAAACAAAACTTATCAGATTCCAGAATTCCAAAAGGAGAATGTAATTAACCAATCTGTAGTGCATAGAAGGCAAAAACAAGCCAAATGAAGGAAACAAAATAATAGTACATGGAATCTACTAGGAGCAGTGATATCTAGCTTAGCATAGTTTACTAAATAAGTAGCACTGCATGCAACTAACATTATTTAAGTGAACTATCATCGAAGATCAATAGAATCCATGCAAAGCGCATTACGTACATCCATTAACATCTTGAAACAAAATATTCATGTAATTTTCTGTGCCATTTTCCAGATTGCATTACCTTTGAGTATTTGGTAGACACAATATGCTTTTCCATTTTGCAAGTAACAAGTTGCCAGGTGTTGCAAATTCCTCTGTAGCGTCTTCCTCGTCTCACTGACTCACGCTTGCCCCTTCAACCGACTTCGAGAGAAAAAAAGAGATGTGTGTTTCGAAATTCTAGCACGGGTATAGGGTTTATAACTTTATATATCTGTTTCAAAATTTTAGCAGAGTATATATATATATATATATATATATGGTATCCGGTAGGGGTATGAGTAGGATTTTACATCCGCTTCCATGCCATACCCGAATATCTGATTATTTAATTGGGTATAAAAATTACCTCCATACCCTTCTCCATTTGAGTCGGATATTGGATTCTCCATCGGATTTGGATATCAAATTTTCCATCGGATTTAGGGGAAATTGTCATTCCTAGTCGTTGTGACCTTTTGGGACTTCTCGTTTCTCATCATCTAGTCACTCTTGACCTGCCAAGATTTCTTCGCCAAGTGTCCCATCCTCCTTGACTGGCTTAGACTTTTCCTTGCCAACTTCCTATTGGATTTTCGATCACCAAGTGTTCAGTTACCCTTTAAACTACTTGGACTTTTCCCTTTACAACTTTTCGGTTGGACTTTCCCTTGTCTAACCTCCAGTTAAAACTAGTCACTTGGTAGACTTCTCATTTGTCTAACTTCCAGTTAAGGCATTCTCTTGCCTAATCTCAGTTAGAATTTTTCGTTGCATAACCTCTAGTTAAGGGTTTTTGTTACCAAACCTCATATTAAGATTTTCCGAGTCAAGGATCATTTTCTCCCTTTACCTACTTGACTTCTCACTCACATGTTATCAAACATTGAAACTCATGTTTGAGTCAATCCGAGCTTAGTCAACTTGGTCAACCTTGACCTGAGGATGATTGTACCAATAAAGGCAGGTCAGCCTCACGACCTACTACGACGATTAAAGCCACACACCTCGCCGCACCTAGATTGAGCCGGAGAGGGGAGGGGAAAGGAGATGGGAGAGGAGAGGAACTTATCATTGTGTGCCGGAGAGTAATCAGAGATCAACCGTGGGGAGTCGTCGTTGACGGAGAGAAATCGGGTGGTTTAATCGGAATCGCGTGCAAATGCAAAAGGGGGTCACATTAAGGGTTTTTAGCGATCGAAATAAACCTTCGGTCGTTATTTAGCAACAAAACCTTGTTGCTAATTAGCGACTGATTAATCATTTTGGTCGTTAATGAGTGATCGAAATAAATTTCAGTTACTAATTAATGATGAAACTTAATTCCGTTGCTAAATAACTACCGACTTAATTTTCAATCACAGAATTAGCGATGAATTTAAATTTCATCACTAATTAGGGGAATTCTTGTAACGATTGTTTGAGTGAGAAAACTCAATTATTAAATTATTTTTTTAGGCATGGAATGACCTTAGGGCCGTCTCAACTATTCCTGAGGCTCTAGGTGAGAAAAAAATTCAGATCTTAATATTTTTTTGAAAAAATATTAAAAATATTATTAGAGATATTTTATTTTATTAGTAAAATTTAAAAGGACAGATATACATTGCCAATGATTATTTATGTAATGGGAAGGAATGACCAATTAGATTACATAGTAAAATAAAAAAAATTAAAAATATTTTATGTTAACTAATTTGGCAATGAGTAATAAATTATTATAATACTATTAATATATATTTTATTTTTTTCTTTTTAAAGAAAATATCAATTAATTTTATACACTAAACATGAAAAGAGCGTTGCTTAGAGTCCCAACAAAAATGAGCAAATACAACCGCAGATGCGCAACATGCAGGAAGCCTATAAGTGCCAAACATCTAAACAATCTCACGCAATGGCTACCCAACCAGGACCCCTCACGCAATGGCCATGGCAGAAGCTTGGAAACATGAAGGTATATCCCATGCCTATAAAATTTTTGTCTTAATACACATCTAAACTCTCAACGCCTGCAAATCCTGATGCATTTCTGTGTGTGTTTTTTTTTATTTGTATGCAAGTATTTGCTGTTGGCTCCATGGTTGGCACACAGCACGCGCAACTTCATGGTAAGAAAGGCAGGGGAGCGGGCAACGCTCGACCTGTTCATCTTCCCCATGTTGCTGCTGAGGTTGCTGCTTGCCCAGCTCTGGATCACTGTCTCCCGTCTCAAGACAGCCAACGGCAAGCAACGCATAGTTGACAAAAGCCTCGAGTTCGAGCAAGTGGACAGAGAAAGGAATTGGTAGGTTATTATTTTTTTTATTTTTTTGCTATTTCGTTAGCCTTTTCTTATCCTGCAGAAGTAAGAAGAAATGGACAATGGCAGGGATGACCAGATCATCTTGGCAGCTCTCCTATTTTACATGGCAAATGTGCTTATTCCTGGATTGCCACAAGCGCCGTTGTGGGATTCTAAAGGAGTGCTTGTCGTGATAGCTCTTCATACAGGCCCCGTGGAGTTCCTCTACTATTGGTTTCATCGAGCTCTGCATCACCATTACCTCTATTCTCGTTACCATTCCCATCACCATGCTTCCATCGTCACTGAGCCTATAACATGTGAGTTTCTTATTTGTAATATGTTTTTTTTTATTCGTTTTTGAAACAAAAGATGCCCGAACTTATTCTCGTTAAAGACAATGCTTTGGAAGCTCTTTACCATGTAGTCATATTCTACCATGGGATAAATTTACCCATATGAAATATTTACCAAAGTGGATAGTGTATTAAAAAAATCAGAGCATGATTTGAAACATCTTTAAAATTTCTCAGATTGTCCTATACAAAAACTGATCTCATGTAGTTTGAGTGTTTGTTAGATTAGTCTGGCTAGTTGCTTTACTGGGCGCAGTCAAGCAATTCTTCTGCGTAGGGTTTGATTTGGCCGGTTGGTATAGTCTCTTAGTAGAGACTGGCTGTGAGTTTCTCACACTCAATTTTTTCATTCTCTATGAAAAATGATTTTCATTCAAGAACTGTTTTATTTACACATTCCAAAAGTGCCTCTTCAATTTAAAAAAAATAAATACGATTTGTTTTCAGTATTTTAAATCTCATTAAAAATAACATAGAATTTAATCTACTGACTTGCTACTTTGCTGTCTTTTGCAGCTGTCATCCATCCGTTTGCTGAAGAGCTAGTTTACTTCCTGCTCTTCGCAATTCCTCTAGTAACCACGGCTCTAACTGGAATAGCTTCCTTGGCAGCAGGATTTGGGTATTTGATTTATATCGATTTCATGAACTACATGGGGCACTGCAACTTTGAGATGGTGCCGAAGTGGTTGTTCAATGCCTTTCCCCCTCTGAAGTACTTCATGTACACTCCCTCGTAAGTAAATAGTAGTATATATATACTAATGCTAGCTCAGGGGGGTTTAAGTGAATTGTTGGCTTCTGCAGGTTTCACTCCCTTCATCACACCAAATTTCGAACTAACTACTCATTGTTCATGCCCATATATGACTACATATATGGGACAATGGACGAGTCTTCGGAAGAGTTATATGAAAAGTCCATGATAAAAAAGGAGGAAATTGTCGATGTTGTTCATCTGACCCATTTGACCACTCTGCAATCCGTGTACCATTCACGAATTGGCTTTGCCTCATTAACTTCTAAGCCATACAGCAACCAGTTCTACTTGTGGATTCTGTTCCCCTTCTCATACGCATTGGTGCTTGTAGCTTCGATATTTGGGACTACCCTCACCGTAGAGAGGAATAAGTTAAAGAAACTGCATACGGAGACATGGCTAGTGCCGAGATTCACCTTCCATGTAAGAATTCCCAATTGCATCTCATTTTGTATGTCAATAACTTGAGATTCTATTTCTGACACAAGTCATTTGTTTGCTTCCAGTATTTATCAGCCATTGGAAAAGAGGAAATAAATGACATGATTGAAAATTCTATATTGGAAGCAGATAAGATGGGCGCCAGAGTTATAAGTTTAGGTCTGCTAAACCAAGTAATTATGTCTAAATCCTCTCTTAGCAAATCACATTTGTTTAGTTTAATTCAACTTTTAATATAGCATATTAAAGCTGTACTGCAAATTAAATCATGATTCCAGGATGATGAACTGAATGGATATGGTAGGCTTTATGTTAAAAGGAATCCCATGCTGAAGGTAAAAATAGTTGACGGAACTAGCTTAGCAACCGCAGTGCTTCTGAACCAGATCCCGGAAGAAACAGAGAGTGTCCTTCTTGTAGGAAGAGTTTCTAAGTTGGCTCTCTCTTTGTGCTTGGCCTTGTTTCGTAAAGGAATCAAGGTCATTATTATTATTTTTTTCCTTTTCCCTCTACACCTTATTTAAAAAAGCTTCTTGAGTAAAAAAAAAAAAAAACCTGTGGCAGGTAGAGGTGGACGACGAAGAAAAATACTCAATTTTGAAGCAAAAAATGGCACCTGAACTTGAGAGCTTGCTGGTTTTATCTGGGTGTTGTGAAAGCGAGGTAGTGTCCATTTTCAGTCCTCTATCTAGCTCTGTCACTGCCATTGTGTTGGCATCTCTTTTTTACTTCTCTACTTCTTCACATGCAGATTTGGCTGTGTAGCGATGGAACTAGCGAAAAGGAACTGCAGAAGGCCTATGAAGGGACTCATTTTATTTCCGTTTCTCAGTTCCCTCTAAAAGCGACACGCGGAGACTGTTTTTATCACAGCACACCTGCAATGCTGGCCCCAAAGGCATACGAAAACCTGCACGTTTGTGAGGTACAATTAACATAGCTGATTCGTCAGCTGCAGCACATTAATCTTTTCTATTGTGAAATCGTCTTTTTTCTTTTTCTCTTGACGACGATGATTTATCTTTTCTATTGTCTGTACTGTTAAGTTGTAAATGAATTTTACATAGAATTGGCTGCCAAGGAGGGTAATGAGCGCCTGGCGTGTGGCTGGAATAGTGCATGCGTTGGAAGGGTGGGACACCCATGAATTCGGTGACGTGGTGACCGACGTGGACAACGTTTGGCGAGCTGCTCTTGCCTGTGGCTTTCTTCCATTTGATACCATTTAATTCTCTTGCAAACTAGTAGTCAACATGAAAAAGGTGTCTTCCCATATAAGGAATAAGGATTAATCTTCTTGTTTATGATATATATCTATAAAAGAATATATACGACTATATATAATAATAATTATAAATATTGAGAGTTTTATTAAATAATATAACAAAAAAACATGGTGAATAAATGAGAAAATAGATAAAATAAAATGCATAACTATAATAATAAATACTAATCGAATTGTCTCTAATATGATATCCGAACATAAAACATTCTAAAATATAAAATTCAACGTTTTTCTTTTGTTTTACCTCCGTAATATATATATTGTATCCCTTACAATAATAATAGTTTTCAAGCACCCAAAATGGCCCTTACATATTTTCATTTTATTGTTAATTTGTTTTTACAAATTAAAATATCTATATTTTACCATCTAAATTATCATTTAGAGAAGAAGGAATTAATTTGACTGTGACAAAAAGATTTGTAGGATCGATAAAAATATGATGGAGTTTAAATGACTGCGATGCATATATGAATGAGAATGTTGAAATAACTTCTTCCACTTATTTAGATAAATTTCAAAGCAAGTGGTTGTGGGCTCATGAGTAAGTCATCCTCAAGACCTCAACGTTTGCTATTTCCACTGTAAAAATTAACCAGAATACCTATAGAATTTCTAATAGGAAATTAGGAATTATTTCCATTGGTATTTTCCGACGGAAATCGTCAGAAAACTCCGATGGAACGTAATTTCCATCGCGAAAACTTTAATTGTATGGCAAAAACGGGGGGTCTACCAACATTTTACCGACTGAATTTAAATTCTGTCGATAAATTTATCACCAACGAAACTTAAATTCTGTCGGGAATATGTTGGTTACTGACAGAAAATAAGTTTTGTCAGTAAGCCTTAGTAAAATTAGGGTACATGCCCGATTTTACCTTATACGTCGTTCTTCCCTCTACTGGTGATTCTTAGGTAAGCCCATGCATACCCTCTCTCCCTCTTCCCTTCTTCGGTCGCCAGTCGTGTGCTGGCAACTTCATTGGCTGCTAGCTACGTGTTGGCGACTTCACCAACCGCCAACCACGTGCTGCCAGCTTCACCCGCTGCCAACTGTGTGCTAGGAGCTTCGGCGACTGCCAGCCATGTGCTGGTAGCTTCGGCGGCCGCTAGCCGCGTGCTGGTAGCTTCACTGGGCGCCAGCCGCGTGCTGGTAGCTTCACCGGCCGCCTGTACTCTGTTGGTGGCTTTGTCGATCGTCGCCTTTCCTGACAGGCAATGTGGTCGTGATTAGATGCGTGGCCGCGACCGGGGGATTGGTCGGCCGCAAGCTTGCATCCAACAGCTTGGGCAGACATAACTTGCATGGTCGCTCGCTTAGTCCTTTCATGAATTTATACTATCTTGTTATTGTTTGTTATTAATTTTAGCTCTAATTTTTTTAAGTATATTGCATTTGTTGTTCTTCTCTGACTATACTACTCATTTTTAGGTATAATTTATTTACATCTAACATAATTTTAACCACATTTCTTTATTATTTTATTATTTAAGTTGATGCATACTATAAGTTTAATATGTGGTTTCAAATCCTAGCTAGTAGCTAGATTCCTGTCCTCCCCTATGCACTAGTCATTATCCGGGCTAGTAGCCCCCATGATTTACCTCCTCCGTGTTGGCCTAGGGACGGATTGACGGAGACGCTGAGGGTGAGCGAATCGCCTTTTTACCATAATATATGGTTTCACAAATTATATTTTTAATTTTTAATTGAACAATTTTAACAACCCATATATTTTGTAACAAAGTGTATGAAATTGTATTATAATTAGATAATAATGTCTATGAACAAAATTTGAATGTACAATCGATTAGAAAATGAATTTATTAGAGATGATTTTATTGCCGAAGTTGAAGAATTTGTGAACTTTGCTAATAATTATCCAGAATGTATGAATGGTGCTGAGTTACGATGTCTGTGTAATCATTCGAAATATAGAAATATAGTCTTCCGTGATGAGGATACCGTGAAAGTATATATATATAGAAATGATTTTGTGTCAAATTACTATAATTAGTACTATCACGGAGAGCCTTATTCACTACAAAAATTACAGCGAATACCGACTGAATTTTCCGTCATAATTCTATCGGTAATTTGGATTACCGATGGAATAACGACGAAATTTATGACATCAGAAGTTATTGCGTCGAAAACATAATTTACCGACGGAAATGATATTCAGTCGGTATTCTCTGACGAAATATAAATTTCCATCGGTAAAGTTTAACGACAGAAAACTACCCCATCAGTAGATAGGAGACAAAAGATAACGGAATTTACCGACTTAATAGAGATTTCCGTCGGTAAATTATCGACTGAAATCACGCTTCAGTCGGTAATTACTGACTGAAATCACGATTCAGTCAGTAATTACCGACAGAATTATTATTCAGTCGGTAATTACCAACTGAAATCACGGTTCAGTCGGTAATTTACTGACTGAATTATAATTCCGTTGGTAATTATCGACTGAATCGTGATTTCAGTCGGGATTTTATCGATAAATTACTATATAGATGAAATTGCGCTTTTCGTCAGAAGTTACCGACGAAAATCATAATCTCGTCAGTAAATTTTAATAAAAATTTAGCAGCCCCTCTTTTGTTTAGATCCTATCCTATATACAATTTTCATATCAATAAGAATCATCACAAACAATGGCAACACAAACACAAACCATATATAAATCACAATTCCTACAACATACTCACAACATACAAACAATCAAAATATCCAAAATTCAATATGAAACACAATCA
>JBBMJZ010413095.1:2296131-2311406 GCA_037833815.1 Zingiber zerumbet
TAAAAAAGGAAATTTTAATTTATTCCGATAGAAAATATGCAACTAACCAAACATTATTTTTCGGAATGATATCCATGTTCATACTCATTCCCATTCCACACTACAATGATTCCCATTCCGATTCCCATTCCTAGGAATGAACCAAACGCCCCCTTAGTCTATTTCCTATGAAGTTTTATATTACAAAATAAATATAAAATGCTTCCATTAGGTAGGATAATTTCCTCGATGAGAAATTTGATATCAATGGAGGAAGATATAGAGGGCTTTTTTAAAACTGATTAAATAATCAGATTTTTAAATATGAGTATTTTTAAATTTAGGTATAGAAGTAAATTTGATAAAATTCTATCTATATCTCACTCTCGATATATATAAGATTCATTTTTTATTGAAAAAGAAAAAAAAATTAATTCACTTTTTAAATAAGTCACTCTCTAAATTAACTCCAGGACTTCTTTTTCATATTATCATCCCTCAATATTAAAAAAGAAAAATAATATTCTCAAAAAAAAATCTTAAAGAAAACTCTTAAAGATAGACATATAAATAATGAGACCCACAAAAAATGAAATGGTGGATCCCATCATTTATGTGTCTATCCTTAAGAATTTTTCTTGAGATTTTTCCTTGAGTGTATCAAAGCTTATTAAAAAAAGACAGCCTGATGCTCTTGCTATAAGGAGCTTTCCAGGAGGGATCCATTGTACGTAACATTATCCTGTTTTTTGCCAACTTTACCGTTGTACCAAGGCTCCCGTTCTATCCTCCCTCAATGTTATTTTTTTAAAAAATTTAATAAATAATCATAAGCTTGTTGAAATATTTTATTTTTATTTTTTTAAAAGTGAATGATAGATAGTGATAGGACAATATATAAGATATAAATACATGATATAAAGATAGATAAGAAAGTTAAATACTGGATAAGTATAAGTATGAATATGAAAAAAAAAGTATATAATAAATAAGAATGAACCTCCCTATTGTAATTCTTATTCCATAACTACTAATTTCTAAGAAAATATATTTTCACTTGCTTACAAATTAAAAGAACAACATTCTTTATTTTTTGTTATATCGTGCTTGATTTCATCAAAGGGATATTCCTATTTTTTTAAAAATATTAAAATAATATTTTATTTTATTTTATTTTATTTTTATCTAAAAATACTTTGTTCTAACACTTTTATAATAATTTTAATCACAACTACTACAATATAAAATAAAATTACTCCTAATTAATCAAAATTATTATATATAAAGCACCATTATATTAAAATATCTTTTTCTAACTTAATCAAAATTATTACAATACCCTTTTGAACGAAAATGATAATAAGAGGCATTTTTAAAATTTTTACCCTTTTCACATTGTGCCACTCTCCTAAGAATACATATTCAAAATGAATTAGTGAATTGAGTAAATCGGGGTATATCTGCTACACAAGATGGAAAAAATTTCTCGAAAAAAATAAACAAACTAAAATAACAATCTCTGCTTTGCAACTGAAGAACAGATGGCTCTAATTCAGTTCAACTCCAAGCAGTTGAGAGCATTCACTTGGAATCTGGAGAAGCCAGCAGTTTAACTTAGCCAAAACTGAGTGATACCTCATGAGTGACTTTGGGTAAAATTATGAGAACATTAATTAACTTGCCAACCGAGTGAACTTTGCGATAAAAAGCCCACTAGTTTGGGATGTCTTAGGATCGAAGCGCAAAGTTCCTGGAATTCCTCCACTTCTACAGGGCCAGTCGGTGGCGGCTTCAACATGTTGCAGCTCTGCAAGGATCAGAAGTGATGAAAATGCTATAAAATGAGAAAACTTAAGGCCTAACAAAAGAAATTGAAACCTAAAAGGAAATTCTACTAACTAGCAATAGGATTCCAGATCATCTAAAAGCAGTAAACATTAAAAAGAACACACTAGAAAAAATTCCTAATGTTAAAGCTGTCGGTAAACTTTGAAAGGAGGCAAGGAGTGATCGCCAAAGCAATGAGCTCGAAGAAAGTGCAAACCGAAACATGCATGGCATCTTTTGAAGGAATTGGCTCAATACTTGAGTTCCCAAGAACATTGTATATACAATCTTTATATATCCTAATCATACTATAAACATAACTATTTGCATGCACTGTGTGCACATACCTTAACTGAAGTGCAAGCAAATACCATGAATCACAATGAAACTCTTAAGTATTGGCTTCCAAGAAGGTAGGCACAGTGGCTTTTCTCAGACTCACAAGGACAAGATTACAACTATTACAAATCGAAGAGCAATTTTAAATGTCGGCTAGTAACTAGTTAGAAGTTGGAACTTAGCTAGATAGACATATATGAATGTACTACATTTGATAATCACATCAGTCGTACTTTGAATATTTGAAAAAAAAATGATTCAAAAGTCAAAACAGGCCAAAGGACGTAGTGAATTCCGCGAACTTTCTCCTCTTAGAAATGCTAATTATACAGTAGCACTCAAGTCTCTATGCTGAATCTATTATATGCCTTATTTGATTATATGATGCTTCACTTTCACAATTCTTTGTAATTTCTAACGCATAAAGAGAATTTTAACTTGAACATTAGGATATTTGCACCTAAATTTGTTAATTTCTCCAATCAATGAAAAATAGAGAAGATAAGTTGAGATAATATAAACATGTTCAAAGATGACTAATAAATTTACAATTACACAACAAAAAGATAAGGTTTTAACCACAACTACTATAAATGACTATATCATAAATCTTTGTATATTATAGAATAGATTGTCTATTAGTGACAAAACTTTTTGTCATTAATACACAATTTTTTTATATTTTTTTTAGGGTTAGATAAGTTGAATGATCATAGGTGAAGTGGTGATTGGTATAGCAAGATCTAAAAAATTTCAGGGGAAGTAATTCAAAAGATCTCAATATTTCATATAACTGACCCCAAAATTGAAACTAACAAGGGTTGATGATGAGACAATGGCGAGTACTGTTTCCAAGGAACAAAATGCCATGTACTACTAAATCTTGATCTTGATCTAAATATTACAAGTAATTGAATATAAAACTAAATGCAGATTGCAAGAAATTATGAAACATAGAATTTCAAGTACTGGGATATGAAAACATAATAAATATATCAACTAAATACCAGCTGAAGAATTTCTCAATAGGAATTGCTTCACCACCTCCTCATTTTGGGCAACTGTTAAACTGGAAGCATGACAAGTAATCCAATATCCATAAGATTAACAGAATCCACACACCGTATTATATGACAACAATTAAATAAATACATAATCTTTGTTTAAGCATAGCCAAGAAAATATACTTTTGAGTGTAGGCAACAACCATTTTTTCTCTAGTTTGATGGAAGCAGAAAAATTATCTCAGAAAAGACAGAAAGTTTACTGAAAATGAAATAGGTTACAGATGAATAAAATGAGCTGTCTCAACTATTTGGGTTCCACTTAATAGATCCTATTTGCCATTATCATCATTAGGAATACATAAGCCATTTCAATCCCATTTAAATCTTTTTTAATCATGCAAGGCAGATTCTTTGGTCTCCCTAAGTCCCACATATCTTATAACTGATGCAACTAGGTTCGTTAATTAATTATATTGTTCATCTTTCAAGATTAGCCAACCCACCTAGTGGAATAAAGCTTGGTTATTACTGTTGTTTTTCCATATTTCACGATGTCAATCCTTTGCTATTCTATTTTATTTTATCATCTGCAAAGGTATAACAAACTGCTCGGATATAATACTATCTTATGTCATTTTAACCCACTCAGCATTTGCTTTGCTATGTTATATTAACTTTTTTGGTATGCATAGCTTTTATTATTGCATTTTTAAGATGCCGAACAGTCATACTCAAACACCAGCCAAAGATATTGCATAAGTTGCATGAATTATCAAGCATCATCATAGCTTCTTCTTTTTGGTTAATTATCTTGTTTTAGATGAAAACTAATGCTGCGTTTGTTTACTCATACATGTTGACCATGCAGTTAAACAAAGCTTCTGGAGGATGCACAGCTTGCAGTTTAAACATTAGATATGGGTAAATCTATTATAGTGATGATTGTGTAATAATCAAGGCACATTTTGAAAACAAGATGAGCTACACGAATGCCTTAAAAATGGAATTTTCTGATCAAGGATGATTCATAAGCCTACTGCAAAACAGAGGAGCGCTATTACAAAATGACTAGGGTATACCATCTACGTAGGCCATCCCACGTACACCGTGCTACAACAACAACAACAACAACAACAACCAAGTCTTATCCCACTAGGTGGGGCCACGTACGCCGTGCTAGATCACCCAAAATCTAAGTGACATGGAATCCAAAAGGTGAACTCTCATAATGCCTGCCATGGACCAGGGATCCATTGTTATATATGTTATGTCCAGCATGACTTGCACATACCTAGTGTTTGTGGTTTGTGGTTCTGATACTAACAAATTAAGACTGATTAACTTTAAAAAACATACACATCAGTGCCATATATTGCAAAATTATTTAAGAAAAGAAAGCTGGCTAAATAAATTCTTCTTGAGCAAGAAACATACAGTTGGCAATTTCATGGTTGAGGCTAGAGAAAAGGATACTAAACTACACATAGTTCTCATCAGTCATCAACACCACAGTAAACAAGAATTACACACCTGCAGGTGCTATAGACCAATGTTCCACCAACTCTTAGTAATCTGAAACCATTTGTCAGTAATTGTAGCTGCATGGGAAGGAAACAACTAGATATTTTATTCATTGGGATAAAAAATAATTGGAAAGCCCAATTGAATAATAGATTTCAGGTAAACATAATGCTGGCCTACTATTTTTATAATTGCATTTACCGAGTCACAGTGTTTACTAATAAGCAGCAAGATGCAATATCATAATCAACTAGGAAACAGCAGCTGTTAGTAAAGGAAAAGCAACGTCCACTAATACCTTCTTTTGAAAGTTGAACATATGGAGAAGATAGAGGGGAGAGGATGATATAATAAAAAAGAAAGCAGAATTATGCTAAATTTGGATTATCACTGTATTTCAATTTAGCATAAAAAATGAAATCTCTTGAGACTCTATTTAGCCATGTAGAATCTTGTACCAACTTAAGAAAATTATGATTTACACTCTAGTATATGTCCCAAATTTTTTTTTTTAAAAAAAAAAGGAGGCTCCTCATGGAATGGATCTTGTCTTCAGTCTCCAACAAGTGTCAGTGTCAACCATGCCCAAAATGACTCCTAATTTTAATTAAAGTAGATCCAGACTAAGGATTGTTTTATGTAAACTTTGCTGTGAAGCAGTTTGGAAGTATCCGAGGGTTGCTAATATTGGATCGCTCATGCAGTATACAACAGATGCAAAATGTTGATATAGAGTATAAAGAATTTATGATAGCCATAGACATCATGTGTTACAACCAAATCAGAGAGTTACCTACATGATGATGAGACTCAAAGGTGCTCTATAACAGCACATTAAAGTCTGATGGCATCACTTAGAAAAAATTCCAAGCTATAATATACTCAATGGTACCCAGCACATTCCAAGGGCAAAGTACACAATAAACTGGACAACCTTAACAGGTGAACAAACTGAAGTTAACAAGGTGCTTCTGCTGTATAACTGTTGAGATGGTCAGAATTCAATTATAGGTTTTCTTTTTATTACCGTGTTAAATTTGTTTGGTTGAATACTGGTCCCAAGGTTTAAGCCAGATAAGGGACTAATATTTACTTTAACAAGAAAACATCACATCTGTCTTATAAATAAAAACTCAATGAAATATACAAGATATACCAAGTTGTTGATCAGTGGTTCCATAATTACCTGAAGGTGGTGCAGGGAGTCTATTCTTTTCACATCAAGTACACGACGTTCTAATGTTTCCCATCCCCAATTCTCAAACTTTTGAATGTGTTTTAAGGATCCATCATGTGTGCACTCTGCATCCACAAGAACCTAAACAAAGATTCAAACAAAATTCTACAAGCAACATCAAAATAAACTTGCACACTTTGTATGTGAAGAACAGTGGCAAGATTTAATAAACATCAGCAATTCATTAAGGCAATTTAAAAATATTAGATTTGTGAAAAATTCTTACTTCCAATTTTTGTTTTGGCAAAAAAGAGAAATTGAATGGAAAAGTAAATCAAATATCTATATTTATCATAGTTTTGATACTATTGATTTTTTTCTTTGTTTTACAAAAGAAGCTTGATCTTCATCAAAACCAAGAAAAAAGAATACTAAAAAGTCTTGGGGGAATCAAAACTCAAAATGAGCACAGAAAACATAATGTATATTGATATGACAAAAGTAGTATGTAAAGCCACTAGTTCTATTTGCACTTGTTAGGGAGTTGCCTTTGAATATACAAGAGGTAAGAGATTATTTGTAATATCCCTTATTTACCAATAATATATAAAGGTAGAGGGAGCTACATAGGGTTATTGAGAAGGAGGGATCCTAATTTTTTTCCATCAGCATGGTATCAAAGCCGCCTCCTTTTCTCCCTCACTTAATCCCATCCATCGGTGCCTCCTCTTTGTCGTTCTCTACACAAGTATTGCACATCATTGGATCCACACAACCTATCCATCAAGTGTCTCCTCTTCCTCCACGTGACCTACCATCGCTCCTTGTCAGTCGCCACACACTATCCTTGACCATGCAAGCGTCCTCCTTTATACATCGTCCATCATACTCCATTGTCCATCACTCATGAGTTTTTTAGTGTTCGATGTGTGCCCTTTATTTTGTCATCAATTATTAAATTTCAAGGGGCAGAAAACATTTTTTGTTGGTCAATAATTCCCCTTCTAGAAAGAATGGGATAGGTTACCAATCATTTAGCATGTGCATTGGCAGCAAACAATATATACTTAATATATAAATTCTACAATAGTTTCATGCCAACCAGTATATGATTCCTGCCTATTAAGAAAATTAAATAGAAAGCTTTCCAAGGAAACTAGACAAACGGATAAGCCATGGAAGCTGCAATGCTTGATATGCTATTTGGCCTATTCACAACTTTTCCAGCAACGCATTCAGAAAACAACTGATAGCAAATTGCATGGTTAGTATTCAAGTCAGGATAGCAAACTCTGCATATCACAAGAAGTTGCTAAATTGCAATATATTTCTTTTTGAATTTACAAATGGTCATGTTCGATTAATGCTAATTATACAGTGAAAAGGTCCGGCAGGTATTATAATTTATAATTACTAAAAACAAGAGCACTGACATGCATCAAGTAACATGTGCTTTGACACTAGAAGATGATAAAAAACAGGCAATAGGATTATACCTTGTCATAGCCAGAAGTTGATGGCACTTCTACTGTGTGAAATAACTCAGTTCTACATAATCCAATCACACCAGAATGTCTACCATAGAAAATCAGTTCTGGTGTTGATTGAATTTGATTTGAAGCAGCAGTATTTCCAGCCTTAATAGTTTTCTTTCTCTCTCTCCATGATCTCTTGCCAGTCCACTCGGCAAAGATATCAGGGCTGTTCTTGCTAGACAACCCTATGGAGTTACCATCATGTCCAACTGTCCAAGTTTATGAATCTCGGTGAACAAGCTAATCTAAAGATAAATAAAATAATAAATTAATTAAGGGTATTATTACATTGTCTTGTTTCAGGATAAGACTTCAATGGTAAAAGAGAAAATGATGTTCCATCAGCAACAAAGAGTCGGCAACGATCTCCTAAGGAATATTTCTGCAACATTGTACGACAAGCAGCCAGACGTTGTGTAGCAATGTCAACACCCGTCAGCGAACCAGAGTAACCAAGAAGTTCTGCCAGCATGCAAAGCTTTGCACCTAGTATCAATCAAAACATTGAGCAAAAGATATCACTATAAATTTTGGAGAAATACTCCTGAAACACTGCAAAAAGCACAGTTACCAGATAATGCAAACCCGTCAATGGTGTTCAACATTGTCTAACTGAGTTGGTTTAAGTAAAATTCAAATTATTTTATTTTCCGATAAAAAGTGTCTACTATGTCCACATAAACATCTGGAATGTCTTAATTTTTCTTCCAAATATAACTAGTGGAATCTGAGTTCTGAAAATTGTTGGAGGAAAACCCGTTAGAATGCAAAAACAGAGAACCAAGTGACATGATGGAGACGAGATTCAAAGGTTAGATGTCAGATGTGGCCTTTCAAGGGGATTATTCCTGGATCATAATGCCTACTGAAGTTAGCTGGCAGCACTTGCATCAGAATATGCCACATAGGTAGAAGGATGCACTAAAAATGGGCCTAGGCAAGGTCCAAAGTCAGATGCCGATTCAAGAAACTTGAAGAGCCAACCGAAAACAGCTGGAGTTAATTCTCTAGGGGGAAATTAGCGTACCTGGCATTCATAAATTTGCTGTATTTATAGAAAGTAATAATAGTCCATTGTATAGTCAGGTCTTAGTGGCTAGCCAAAATACCAAAGGAGGAAGAGATGGAAGGAGAAGAAAGAAAATAATAGAGAAGACAAAGAAGATAACTAAGGCATACCTAGTCAAGTAGTTCTATCCTTTGCAATCAATGATCCATATGTGAACCAGGTGGAACTTCCTCACTTGATGACCACACGTTGATATAAGGTCATGCATTGACTTTCTGTTGAATCCCCATGTTTTGATGAGGTTTCCTTGTTGGCAGACTGATGGAGTCATTTTCACCTGAAAATGAGGTTGACCAAGCCCCTGACAAGTAGACAACCTATGTTAATCACCAAACCTCCTATCCATCATGTGGCATGAATTGAAGTGACGCTCAAACATAGTTCCAATGACCAAGCTTATTGAAACCATGAGACTTGAATTTCAAGTAAGAAAGACAAAAGTCAGAGATTGAAGAGACTCAAAACTTTAGGAGGTTTGTGGATTTAAGGAAAGTTTCATATTGGTCAAAATCATAAAATTAACACGATGAACAGGTTGGATATGTCTCAGACCATACTTGAGTCCAACCAACTTGTCAGACTCAAAAAGAAAATTCACAGGAAATAGTTGATTTTTTTTTGTTTGTTTGATCTATCAGATTCCCCACACAATTAGCTTCCTCTACGGTTAGACGCACACTGTACGAGCACAGCAGGCTTCTTCAGGCTAAGTGCCACATAAAACTAACTAACTGATAGAATCTAATAACTTGCAATGTGCATAGCTAGATGCAGCAGAATGTTCAAAGTTATAAGCTTTATACTAATAATTGTTTTACCGTATAGCAAATGCAAGAAATTCAATGGGAGATTGATTAAAAGAGGTATATCAGATGTAGGTACCTGGCGCTGCACACAGATCAAGAACATGATCTCCTGGTAAGATATTCAAAGCTGAAACGGCAGCTCCAGAGGCTGCATCCATCCCATAGATCTGAATGGCAGTTACTCTAGATTAGCAAAGGCATTTTGATTCTGATTAAACTATTGCATAACTAAGAAATCTTTATTGCCTTCTATGGAGTAATAAAGATATTCCTTTTAGCTAGATTAAATTTAACTGAATGCATTAACTGGGACATACAATGAAGCCAATTATTTTTTCTATTAACCCTAAGGCAATCAGGCACCAGCACCCCTCAAATTTATGTTCCCCAATCTCCATTAAATATTCTAAATTTAAATACTCTGCTGGTTATATGCTCTTCCTGCATAAAGATCATATGCTCACTAAACTTTGGACATATGCAGCATCTTTTGTTTCAAGACAAATAAAATAACACAGTTGACCTTTAAGCCATTTCTATGCATCTGAAACACCAATTCCAGTTACCTTATACAAGTTTAACTTATTGGAAGGAGATTATGAAATCACAGGAGCTCCAAAACCAGAACTTACAACAAAAAAAGGAATTTGAACTTAAAAAGCCACCTCAGTCGAAAATATTGTTAGACAGACTAAATTTGCGTGTGATACTTGTTATAGAAACTGGGAGGTAAAACCTAAGATACATTACAGATAGTGAACTCATGCTAATCTTATCTATTCCAATCCTGCCAGAGGCCAAAAGTTTGATACAAGAATAAATATTTAGATGGTCTAGGAATAATCATAGAAACAATGTAGGATCATAGGAGAAGTTTACTTAAAACAACACTGTAACATTAATTTTGATGACAAACGAACTGTTGTTCAATCAACATCTGTACTTCTCTTCGGAAAAGTTGTGTGACTTACATAATAAGATTAAAGAATCATACAAGCCATCCAAGATGGAACTGAATAAAGGATGGACACTCAGACACAACCTAAAAAAGAAACAAAATTTTTTTAGTATAAACATAATTTGTATTTACCATACCTTTCCCTCTTGGTATGCCTCGGAGCCAGCAATTTGAATCTGAGGTGGGATGGCAAAGAAACCAGGGAGCCATGTGATTTTCTCAAGCTTACAATTGAGCTCATCTTCTATCTCCAAAAGCTGGGACTCAAATCCTGGTTTTACCCTTTGAATATAGCAAGTAGTGAGTCAATGAGAAGATTTAAATAATTCATAACCGAATGTATTCGACCTAGAAAAAATCCTGACATAGGAACACAAAGACAGTTTGTTGCCATCCAGCAAGAGAAAAACAAAAGAACAACTTGCAAGCAGGAGAAAAATCTACTTCCTTCTACCTTATGTAGCGCGGAACACTCTCCGCCTTGGTATAGATGGACGGGTCCAGCCCATTCGCCTCTAGAAAATGAAGAAATGCATCCGGCAAAGGTAAGGTGCCAGTTTTCTGCTCGTCACAAAGGGATGGAAGCATCTCTTTTGAACCCACTGAGCGTCCTGCCAAATTCTGATAACAGATCTCGCTAAAGCAACTAAAACCCTAAGAACGTAGTTTTTTTTTAGAACATTCTGATGAATCGACTCTATAATTCATGCATGAAATCAACAGAAAAACCGTCAACAATCGCATTACTAGATTACATCCAACAAATATAGATACGAGTCGAATCAAAGAAGTATCACTTCCTTAAAACGAGGAATCCCAGAACTTCTCTAAAAAACCCTAGTGACGCGATCGAAGGAGGAGCACGATGTGGATGAGCGACGGCGAAGGAAGAAAACAGAAGAGGCTCGAATTAATTGCGTGAAATAATTTTTTAAAATAATTAATTTACTTCTGACCTAAAAATAATATTTTTTCTTAATTTATTGTTTTTTTTCTTACTATATTTTCTTTTTCTCCATAAAAAATGTATCTATATTTATTATATTACCTATTTTATTTTACGGTTCAAACTCACAAACTATACGCAAAAGGGGGAAAATATAGAATAAATATACTTGAGGCTCGTCAGGAAGGACAACACCGAGTCTTTATAGTTGACCGTTTAGGAATTACTAACTCGATCAAGTTTTCCAAACTCAAGCGGCACGTAGAAGGAAACCAAGATGTACACTACATTTCACGCTCTGATGACAGCCCAGTTCTTCGACTCAGAGACCTAGGAAAAAAAAAATTAAAATAAACTTTTAATAATATACCATTCATCTAAACGAATTCTTCTAACATTTCTATTTATAAAATCATCTTTAAGATTTTTTAAAAATATTTTTCTCAATATATTTTTCATTTATTTATCACTTTACAAATTACAACATAAAAAGATAAAAGTAAAAGACAATGTTAAAAAGTTCTGAAATATAAATTTTGATCCAACTACCTAAAGCTCCAATTACATGCCTAAAAAGATAAAAGTAAAAGACAATATCAAAAGGTTCTGAAATATGAATTTGAGCTCAACTACCCAATGCCCCAATTACATGACTATAATACATAATACTAAAAAAAAAAAAAAAATTAGACCCTCTTAAGTTCTGGGCCTAGGGCCATCGCCCAGTGTTGCCCTCCTCCAGGGCCGACCCTGTCTGATGAGTAATACTTCCTAACATTTGATCTGCCTGAATTGGTCAATTATAAATAAAAAATGTTCACTCGTTAGATATGGACGCAACAAAGATTAACCTGCATGACATTAATACATATATAATAGACAATATCATATTAATAATGTGACAAAAGTGATTCAATCATCCTAACCCCCCCCCACACTCCAATAAATATGTCCTTAGATTAATACAGAGAAGGTAAATTATGATGGCTACTAGCCATTAATACAAGCAGCCAGGGCATAAGGGTAATATCATATTAATAATGAACTATGATATGAAATATCTATAAAATCAAACTACTAATAATATAGTAATTAACAAAGACTAAGTATTATCAGATAATATTAAACATATTATATTTATATAATTAATAAAAATATCATACAATTAATATACATATGTCTTTTGGTACCATTTTTGAATAATTTAAGCATGGTAATAGCAATCCTTTGGCTGATTTCAACTGAGGAAACAAACACCCCATTATTAAATGTAGAACTGAAATTTTATGTCCTTACAAGTTTAATGTTAACACTAGTAAGGGGAATTGTCGAGTTTGAGTCATTCTTAGAACTTAGATGGTGGAAGAATAATTTTAGGATGCATTTTCAAGAGTACACTAAGTCGTGGAATAACATGTTTGTTGCCTAATGGAAACAGAACATGAAATATCATAGACAAATATTGACTCCGAAACTTTTCAAACAATATTTACTGAAAATAGACAACCATGACTACTATGAAATGGTATAAAATTTTCATGGCTAGCCACAAACCTCAGTTGAATGCCTGAGATGTCGAGCCTTGTCTGAATGATTTCTTTGAAGTGAGCTCATGATTCTATCTTTTAAGGTGATTATTAATATGATATCACAAAACTGTAGAGATCAAGTTGATGAGGCGCCATGAAAAAAAATGATTTTCTATAATCATAGAGAGGAAACCAAACCTCGTAAACACTAAGAACGGATAATGAAATAAACATTGATCATCAAATGTTAGGTCCAAGCCATATCAGCAAGAGTAAATACAAACAATTCAAACAAAAATATTAATGACAACATGTAGGTTAAAGTTACTAATCAAGATTCATTCCTTGTTTAAAATTGATTCCTAGTTTAAGGTTACGAAACAAGATTACCCATAATTGATCGTGAATGGAAGTATATCCTAATAACACAATTCAGACGTCCACTTACCCAAATTAGAAAGCTCATCTACTGCTCCAACTGCACTATAACTCTGTAACTAAAATAGAGCTTCCCTTTACCATTTTAATTGAGTATTTTGTCTACAGCTACGCGATAATATTTGTGTAGCTCATTAGTTATCCAGATAACTGCACTATAACTCCATAAATAGCATCTTCAATAATGAAATCCTTACTGACTACAGATACAATATCTAACACTTTTAACTTCAGGTCCATCTGTATAATTATTACTTCCAAATTCGAATTTTGATTTCCTTTGAAATTACTTATCATGATTACCCGTAATTGGTTGTGGATGAAAGTGTATCCTAATAACATAACTCAGGTGTCCACTTCCTTACACTCAGAAACTTTATCTACTTATCTGTGTCATAAGCCTATCATTAAAATGGAGCTTCCTATTTACCATTGTCTATAAGTACACGATAATGTTTATGCATTCCCCTATGCACTAGTAATTATCCAGACTAGTAGCCCCCGTGATTTACCTCCTCCGTGTTGGCCTAGGGACGGTTTGGCAGAGGTGCTGGGGTAAACGAATCGCCTTTTGCCACAACGATAATGTTTATACAACTCAATAATTATCTAGAGTTTACTTACTGAATGATAGATTCAATATCTATTATGCTTACATTGTGAAACTTCATGCTTATTTATTTCATTATGACTTGTAATTTTCATCTTTGAATTGCAACTGAATATACTTTTCTTTACAAAAAGCCAATACGCGAACTCTGTCAATCCCCATTCACCACAAGGAGCATCAAATTAAACAAACAGATATGGTTCCTCGAAAGAAACACAAAAAGTGACTTCTAATATGAACAATCAAGAAGAGAAGTGTGGCCGAAGCCGAGGACGAGGCGAGCCCATCAGATATATAGAAGACGAAGAGAGGTTTTTATCGTACGGCCCATATCGCATCGAGGAACACATCTTTCCCATTCCAGATCAACGGCATCTTTCCCATTCCAGATCAACTGTCGTTATACATGTACAGTTGTCTTTCAGTCATCTTCAAAAGTTATACATGTACATGACGACTACTTGCAAAAGTCAAAAATTACGAGTCCGCTAGCAAGTCGTCCGGGATGCTATCCAAAACTTTCTGAAGATCAAGGAAATCCAGTGACGTCCCCTTGGGCAGGTGCCCGGCCTTCTGGACTTGTCGGATCGCTCCCTCGAAACCGTACTTGAGCATCGAGACAGTACGAGCGCCGAGCATATCGTAGAACTCGACTGAAGACAAGAACGCCTTCTTCTTGCTAGCCCACTGACTTTCTTCGCCGACTTTATAATTGGACAACTGCTCCTTCAGACTCTCGACCTCGGCCGCCAACCGCTCTCGCGCGCCGTCCTCTTTCTTCTGCCTCCCTCCTTTCGCTCGCAAGCCGGCGCTGTTTTGATTCCTGCAGTTTGGCTAGGAGTCGGGCAATTTGCTCCGTGTGAGCAGCCGCCTCCGCCTTGTGCCGGGCTGTCTCTGCCTTGGACGCCTCCAACTCCTTGGTCTTATTCTCGAGTTGCGCCTGACACTCGTCCGCCATCGCCTTCATTGCCCGATATCTCTCCATCAAGTAAGGCCCGCGGGCTGTGAGTTCTCGTTGTTCTGCCAAGAGCTGATGCATATTTCCGATCGAGGTCAGTATTGAAACTTGTCAAACAAAAAACACTCAATTTACCTTAATGTTGGTCACTACCATTGAGTCGCACAACTCCGGGAGCGACTTGTTCTTGGCCGCTTCTTCCTCTGTCGCCATGATCTGCTCACACATACTACTTACCAATGGAGGAGATCGAGGTCGTCGTGGAACGTCGTGGCCGGTGGAAATACCCGGTATGATCGACGAGCTAGGGCTGATCGGAGGAACCGATTCTCGAGGTGTTGTAGGTTGGGCACTTAGTGGTTGCGGCGCGACGGGTGATGGTGGCGTTACACTTGGACTAGCTGACTGGCGAGAAGAACTCGCCTCTGCTGATTGCTTCAAATCCCGACTCCTTTTGCGAGGTTGGAATTCGAATTGGAATTGCTCCTCCGACTCGCCCGAGGACACGACCTTTGGCGACATGGATGGTCGCGGTGGCGCGAGTTTAGCAGAGGTACTCGGATCAGTGGCAGGTGA
>JBBMJZ010413095.1:2316450-2329149 GCA_037833815.1 Zingiber zerumbet
CCTAGCGCGTCTCAATCCAACATATGACTTCGGCACACAGCCCGAGATAGGACACTGGTACTCAGATCGGGATAGGACATCGGTGCGTGAGCCGGAATAGGATCTTGGCACGCAGGTCGGGCTATAACAACAACCCGAAGGCTAGACACAAAGCACACAGTTTGAAATACAACTGCGGCTCGTAGACCGGAACACAATTACGACGACACATAGATCGGGATTCAACCACAGCTCGAAAGCCGAAACATAATAGCAATGCGAAGGCTAAAACACGGCACGCGGACGAGATGGGTGCAAAGGCCAGAACACAACAAAAGCAGAGTATGATTAGAGCGGAGTCAACGGGACTTGCGGCGATAAATGGCGTAGGGCAGCGGCCACTGCCGAGAGCAGTACATGGCGGAGACGGCTACTACGGCAGCATTGTGCTAGCAATGGACGACGGTAGATGGAATGGCTAACACAGTAGCTCACTGTCGCGACAGAGGCGACTAGAGAGGAAGACTGCGACGCGTGGAGAGGAAGGAGGGCTCGGTGGCTGAGAGGCAGCTGTCGACTATGGAGCGAGGAAGCCGATGAAAGGGAGTCGGTGGCGCGCGTGAGGGAAAAGGGGGTTGCTACCCGAGTGACGGGAGACGACGACAATGCGCGTCCTGGTAGCCGACTGCGATGACAGCGACGCTGGCGGCGATGTCTCATGAGAGGGAAGAGAAGCGGCCTCAGAGTCGTCGACATGGAGAAGAGAGGAGTCGACCGCTGTGGGGGGAGGCGACCGCAAGGGCAGTGTCGGTGCTAGTTCGGTGTCGCGAGCGTGGGGAAGGAAGGAGGCGGCTTGGAGGTGGTCGTCCTTTGCTGGCGGCGGCCGCGACATGCGCCCGTGCGGCGGCGACGGTGCATGAGGCGGAGAGGACTTGAGAGAGAGAAGATGAGGGGGCAGTGGCCCGCCGGTAACGAGGGAGAA
This sequence comes from Zingiber zerumbet, assembly GCA_037833815.1. Taxonomy (NCBI): domain Eukaryota; kingdom Viridiplantae; phylum Streptophyta; class Magnoliopsida; order Zingiberales; family Zingiberaceae; genus Zingiber; species Zingiber zerumbet. The sequence continues at coordinate 2,317,412 of JBBMJZ010413095.1, forward strand.
GGTGGTGTCTTCTTCCCTGTGGCGGCGGAGCAAAAAAAAGCAGAAAACCCCTCCTTTTCTTATGTGAACAGTGCCCATTTAATGCCCCAAAAACCCTCAACATGTGAAAAGACTTAAATGTCTGCCCTCTTATCTTCTTATGTGAACAGTGCCCATTTAATGGCCCTATAAATCCTCAACATGTGAAAAGACTTAAATGTCTGCCCTCTTCTCTTGTTACCTCTTCTTACGTGAACAGTGTCCACTTAATGCTCCCATAAATCTCAACATGTGAAAAGATTTAAATGCCCTCCCTATTCTCCATAATTCCATTTGAGCCCAGCATATATCCGTATCAATAATCATGTGTAAAATCAATTTGAATTAGGATCAAATTGAACTAATAGTATATATATTCTATCAAAAATCCTACATAATTAATGATTAATAATTATTTTTTTAAAAAAAATTATATATAAATAGATTAATAATTTGATGTTATTATCAATATAAATTTAAATTAAATAGTAATTTAACTATTATTCTAACATAATAACACTCAATAATATTTATATTTTTATATTATAAAATAAAAAGGTATAAAATTTCTATTAATATAATAATAATAATAATTTACGATAACCCAACTGAAAGGCCAACAAATTAACGTAACATAAACTATTAAATCTTTTGATTTAACACGAATAGTATTAATAATTTTCTAAAAGCTGATTGATTATGCATAATAATAATCAATATACATCCAAATACATGTTATTTTGAAGAAAAATGATAAAATATTATTGATAAAATACTAGCTAAATATATTTAAATAATCTCAAAATATTAATAGCAAAAGATAATAAAAAAGATTAAGTTGACTATGAAAATAGGCGGTTAAAGTTAAATCTTGTAATTAATTATAAATCTCTAAGCTAATTTCAATTTGATAGATTATAAATCTCATGGTTCAATCTAAATTAAAAGTTATAAGTTAATCCTACTCTGATCCTAACGCAAAAATCACTTTTGCACTATCCAAAATCAATTTGTACTTATAGATCGTGCAATCCTACAAAACAGGCTCACAATTTTACAAACTATACCCTAGGGAGTATTGTCCCTAAGATGGTAAATTTAAATTTATTTTACCATTTAATAACTTGTAATTTGCTACTTAATGATTTTCAAGAGACTTTTCAAATACTTAAATACAGTTTAATAGATGAAAATATAAGGATTTATAATCCCGATCCATTCAGGACCATCATTTTGAATCCAATAATAAAATCTCAATTCTTTTAATCTGAAGACTAGTTGATCAGAACTCTTAAAAACACGTTAATACTTTAGGAGTCCACGGATAAAGCTTCACGAATGAGGTTGTGAGTGAGACCCTTTGCAAGTCCCATGACACTGTCGGTGGCTCCTATCTGCAACCAAAACCTCAATGCATGAGCACAAGTATATAACGTTGCCGAAGTTTAACTAAATTAATGAGATTTCAGTGACTTCCATTGTTACTAACCACTGATTCAACAAATGGCAAGATATATGGGTGTTCCAGCAGCAGGCCACCAGCAACGTTGAATACGACACCCTCATCGATCTGCACCAAGAACAAATAAAATTACACAAAGAAAAAGAAGATACAATGCACACACAAAAAAATCTAGGCGTAAATAGTGAGGAAAATACATAAAACAAATTATGTTACAGGAGTTGGAGGGGAAAAAGAAATACCAAGTTCTCGATGATCTCGTCTGGTATGTCATGAAAATATACCTAGATGTGCTTAAAGAGGTTGTTAGACAGCTATTTTTTAAATGTTAACAACATTGACATGAAAAAATGGTGCCCTTCTGCCATGCATATTTCTGCTTTTAAAACACAGCCATGTAAATAAGTTTGCACGAACCTCAGCCTTATCTAAACCTCCAAATCTCCTGCCAGTCTTTAGATTGGTAACAAGAACTGAACCAACTGTTGATACGTGGCCTCCAGAATAGCCTGTGGAAGAAAAAGCATGACTCTACTTGCCTTGGAGAAAAGAAAGATATATTTTTGATAAATTTTGAACAAGAAAGTTGAGTGGAAGTCATCTAGATTTAACCTTTGAGGAACTGCCGAGCTTCTTCCTTGCTGCTAGGCTTTTCTCTAATTATCCCTTTATGGACCACCACCTCCAAATCAATACCAACATAGCACTCAAAACAATTCAATTTATTATGCATGAAGCTCAACGGGTGAAACCTTGTTACCATTTATGCAAAAAGATAGCTGAACTACATGCAACGATAGATCTTGTGTTTGCTTAATCTAGGCCTATGGAACAATGAATATCAAACAAGATAACTCTTTGGTCTAACATTCTTATGGTGAGTGTCTGATGAAAACATAACAATATTCAGTCACCACTCACTACTTAAAAAAGTGCATTTTTAATTATCAAAATTTAATAATATATTGTTAAAAGTTTTTGGTGATAAAAATTTTATAACTACCTAGATTCATCGGCCTGACTCCCATAGTAAAAAGTAGTAATCATAGCATTAAATTGACCCCTCATAAAATATCCCATTATTGACAATTTTTTCACAATTAATTGACAATACATTTTATAATATTGCCACAGAGTGATGTAATAATGATAAATTTTTTTATCATATATAATTATTATCCGTAACTTTGTACCATAAATACTTTTAGTGCCAACTATTTTGCATTGGTTGTGGATAAAGCATAAGCATTAGTTATTTGGTTTCTATAGGCCATAACAATTATGATGTGTTCGTATACAGCATTTCATCTTAAAGGACATGGTTTCGAGCGTTGCACCAAGCTGCCAAGTAATAAATATCTTTTTCGTGTCCTATAAATAAGGCATGTACTATATCAAGGACGTGACAGTATGAAACAAGATCCATGTTAGTGCAAGCACACTAGCATGGCTTTCTTTCTTGCGGATATAGTAGACAAGATCTTGTATGTACAATTAGGTGGCCGTAGTTCACCAAGAAAAAGAAATAACTAGCACAATAACAACAACAATAATCAAGCTTTTATTCTCACTAAGTGGGCTTGACTATATGGATCCTCTTACGCCAAGCCCCTACTATCAAAGATATGAAAAGAAATAACTAGCACAAAATAGAAAAGATTCGATAAAAGGCAAGCTTATCAAAACATCATCATAGACATAGATAGACAAGGGTTTTTGAGTAATCACTCACACACACACACACACAATATCAAAATAAAAAAATTAGCATATGCAATGGAAAACACATCTAATCTCTAACTGGCCTGTAACAATTTGTCCAATAGGAAGCCAAATGGACTGAGTTCAGGACAAATTCTAGTTGAAGCAGTCAACCATTGGTCCAGTCCAATTCTTAAAAAAAACAACCTAAAGATGAATTATAGCACAGTTCAAAGTAGCAACTCACATAGAAGATAATTTTATTGGAGCACGAGTACATAATAAGATAAACAGAAGCTGAGATGAACATAATAGTAGCAGGGTTACTTTTTTCCACTTTACATTGCTAATCTATAATTATAGCATGCCAGCATGAAAAATAAGAAAACAACGGCCCAAATATTTTAGCATAAAACATATGGAGGAATCATAAGTATATGAAATGCACCGTAAGCAAAGTTAAGACATACTATATCAGAAGTAATCAAGAGGGTTGGTTCCTCAATCTTCTCTATAAGACCTTCAACATTCATCCTTGATATGATAGCATCTGCCTGACACAATATCATACATCAGTACGAGTAAAAAAAAAAGGAAGATGAGACTGTAAGGAATAGCATAAATTTTTCCTAATATGATAGGATGTACAGTTGTGTAATAGAATAAAGATTATCAAAGCCATTGACTTAGGCAAAGTGAATTTCCTCTGATTCATTAGAAGAAGCCTACCACAAAACCATAGAAGTTGCAGATTACCAAAGCCTCTACATTTCAGCATACACCTCCCACTAGAACCACACTATCCTAAAGGACACTTAAACTAGAAAAAATTGTTAACTCAATCTTTCCCAGAACTGCCATCTAACAGATAGAGGTCAACTCAAAAACCTAGAGAAGGTTACCCTGACTCAAACCCAAACCAAATTTGCAATGTTATGGGCTATCATGGTAGGGATCATGTAGCATAAATGCATGCCCAAAGTACGGTCCATAGAACTTGTGCATGACTCTAAACATGAAGACACATACTCCCCAACCATGGGAAGTGATGACAATATTGGAACCACACACAAACTCCTACAAGCCGAAAGAAGTGAGGGAAAAGCAATAGGTTTCATATAGTGCACCTCATCTTGTACACACCCACAACAAATGGCACGTGTAATCATACTTCGACAAAGTGTGGAGATAGAACATATAAGATTGTAATAGATAGTTAGAGTTGCATGAGTGTAATTTCCACACAAGCCCTTTCTATAATCCAATTCACAATAATCTACTTTCCTTCTTCTACCTTTCTTTCCTCTTCAACTTGCATTTCCTTCAAAAATTTTACTTCATTTTTGCTACTCAAAGTTAAAAGGGTCTTATGGACATAATAGCACCATCAAAAGGGTGACATAGACAATATCCTTGGGGCATAAGCGAATTAGATTCAACTGACATAGAGGTTATAATTTTGAATTAGGACGAGCTTTGGCTTGCCTCCGCTTTATTTTATATTTTTCCTTAATTTTATTTTGCATAATTAGCATAAGCAAAATTTGTATCAGATATCTTCTAGAATTGATATTTAGTTCTAAAATCATAATCAAGCCTTCTATAAGATCTTAGGTTGCTTAAAGAAGCGCAAAGAAACACATTGGAACCTAATTTGAAGAATCTTAAGATGGTATAATGTGTCATCATAACTTAATCCCACATTATGAGTTATAAGCTAGGCTAATTAGCTTATATGAATTAACTACTATTAAATAGCTTTAAAATTTTTGGTCATTGATTGAACCTGACAAATTAATAGATTAATTTTCTTTTCCATGTCGATTATGAAAAATGAGAGCATATATCCTTGGCATGACGGGTTGTTGGAATGAGTTGCTTGTGTATAGAAAATTCACTGTTGGGCCTCACATGTCACCAATGAAGGATACTCTAGGTTATCAAATTGGTCTTTAAGTCTTGACATGAAGGTCAAGCTTTAAATGAGGCAGTTTGTACTACCCTAGTTTAGTCACATATGATGAGTTTTGGGCTAATGATGAGGGATAAGTTTAGATGAGTAACTTACTATTAACATAGGCTTAACATTTTGGATGAGTAAGTTACTATTAACATAGGCTTAACATTTTGGATCAGTGGTTGGACTTGGCAAGTTATATTACATCAACCTTTTCTGTATCAGAAGCACATCAAGACTATTATGGAGTTAAATATGTACATAAAAAATAGGACCAACCATGCTACAGAGGAAAAATAACAATTTTTTAACACAAAATGGGTACCACACAAATAAATCAAACACGTATAAACACAAGAGCACCCTAATCTTAATGTGCTAGTGAAAGTCAAGTTAAAAATCAATCTCCAAATTATTTTTACTGTACTTTCACCTTGTTTTACATTGTTATGCAATAAAAAAAATACTTGGACTAAGTTATCAAGCATAAATGCAAGTGAAGCCACGGAATTTCCCATATTTAGGCTACATACCTTAGCTTCAGCAAGAACCATGACCAATTCATCTGGATTTTCCCTGCGAATACTCTTCTCGTCAATGTCTGCAGTCTAGAAATAAATCAAGTTAATGTCTCTATCCCTTGAAAAGATGAATGCAGATCATTGTTAACAAACCATGACATCGAATAGAAACCCCATCTCTTTTAAGATGTGACGACGAGCCACCGACATTGATCCCAATATCAACTGCCACAAGCCAATAACAAATTAACGAAGTGACAAAAATGGGTCAACAAGAAAGAAAAAAAACGGCACCTTTTATCCTATCGCAGTAGAAGAGATTAGAAATCCCACAATAAAAGAAGGAATCGCAAGTTTTGATGTGATTAGAACTAGGGTGACACGATAAAATAGTAAATTCATACAGACAAGGAATTAGATTGGAGCATACCTTAAACGGAGGAAGAGTAGGAGGATTTGCAGTCATCTTTGTAGATCCCAGTAGCGAGAATAGGGAAGGGGTGAGGAGAGACGCGATTGGGGAGAGCAGACAGCAGCTAGCCGTGGAGGTTCCAGCGTCAGGCAGTAGGGTCTGCCGGTTGCGATAGAATGCGATAGAGGTGATCGGTTTCCAATGTCGGCGACGCCGAATATTTCCTTCTTCATTGAATCCAGACCGTCGATCCTGCCGAAAACATCTACTCGGATTCATCCTATCACGTTGTGTTAAAATTGCGGAATTAAAAAAAAACACATCTAATTTTCATATTTGTCAAACGACCCACTTATTTCTTATTTTACCCTTCCAACTAACATTTAAAAAATCAATACTATTATAGTGTTATATTTTGAAAAGTAATAGTATAATAGTATTATTTTTTGAAATCTAGCACAGGTGGTGTGATTTTTTTTTTAATACAGCACCATGGCGGTCGATGGAAGTGGTAAAACGGAAAATAAATGTATCTTTTGAAAATATAAAAGTTTGGTGTATTTTTGGGGATTCTGTAACTTTAATTGTACGCTTTGGTCAATTTATGAGTACAGTTGAGTCCAACTCTTGGATATTTAAATTTAATTTATTTATAATTAACTTAAATTTTATTTAATAAATATATGAATGACTCATGAGCTTATTTAAATTTTTATAGAGCCTAAATGAATTTAATAAATATAAATTATAAATTTAAATACTCATTACAAACTAAATTATATATTTAGAGAAAAAATTATAATATTCTTATTCAAATATATAATTTTATTTTAATAAATAAATTTTATATATTTATTTATATTTTTAATAAGTAGGGTGTAAAATCTATAAATTAATATCAAAATTATTATTATTTTCATTTAAAAGTTTATTCATGAATTTACTAACGAATATGTTCACGAGCAAACGAACCGAGTATTGTGAAACTTGAACTTGGTTGTTTATCTTAACGTCTCATTAAACGAGCTTTTATCAAATCGAGGTTTGAATAAATCATGAGCAGCTTGGTTCATTTGCACCCCGAGATTAATTATTGATTTTTTTTACGATATTTCACTTAACCACATGAGAAATTTCAGTGTTATCCATTTCACATATCTAACTTTCATAATTATAAAATCACGCTGTGTATTCCTATAATACTCCTTTCTCTGCCGTCAAAAGTTTGTCTCTCTTCTAATTTCTTATTATATCCATTTAAAAATAATATCGCTCTTAATATATGTTATACTGACTAATAAATCTAGAGAATTCTGAATTACTTTAAAATCAAGATCAACATACTCGGAAGTCATTTTAATGTATATGATCCGGTAGTAAGAATGGGGGACCCGTACAGATATGGGTCAACGGTATTCCTCCACCACTTTGCCAGCAGCCGACGCTACCAGAAGACCAGCGTCAGTTTATTTTCTATGAAGCAAAGGTCAAGAGAAACCCTCCGAGCGTACATCCGGCGCTTCAACCAAGCGGCGATGGACATCCCCATAGTCTCCTCCGAGACAATGATGCATGCTTTCACTCAGGGCCAAGTCGGTGGGGATTTCTTCCGCTCGCTCATCAGAAAGTCGCCTCGTGACTACGACCACATGCTGAAGAAGGCGAACGAGTATATCAATGTGGAGGAGGCTCAGGCGGCTAGAAGGAAAGAAGCGTCGTTCGAGCCCTTGCCCTCAGCCGAGCGGAGGCCGATGGTTAGCCATCAGGCGCCGAGAGGACCCCGCGCTGATGGAGCACGTCCTCATTAAGAAGCAAGGTCACACGCCGTCCAACATGTAGCGGCCGATCAGCCCAAGCAAAGAGGAAAGGTATGGACTCCCATGTTTTGTTCACTGCATTAGTCAGTGACCCACAACACACGCGATTATTGGAAGCTCACCCGGATCGCTCACCTGGCGCCAAGAAGCTACCGCCGACGATCGCCTTCGCCTGATCGACGACACCGACAACACAGTACCTAGTGGCGCGTGGCTAGGGAGTCCCCCGAACAGCAACATCATCACCAGCCGAGGGTCAATCACCGGGCCTCGCATGAGCGTGCCAGATCCTCCGCTCGGGAGGAGGAAAATATAAGCAACGTTGCTCGGGGCGAGATCAACATCATAGCCGGTGGATCGACGGGCGGTGACTCCAATCGGGCGAGGAAGTCGCATGCCAGGCAGCTCAGGATCCACGCGGTCGACTGCAATTAGGAGCATACGCAGGGGCCCAAGATCAGCTTCGGGCCCAGAGACCTAGAAGGGGTTGAAATGTCGCACGACGACACCCTCATCATCCGAGCGGTAATAGCAAATTATACTATTTACCACATATTCATAGATACAGGGAGCTCGGTCAACATTTTTTTCAAGAAGGCATTCGACCAACTTCAAATCGACCGAGCCGAGCTGCTTCCGATGACAACTCCGTTATATGGATTCACCGGCAACGAGGTTTTACCGGTCGACCAGACCCGGTTGGCTATATCACTCGGAGAGGAGCCACTTCGGAGGACGCAGACCACTAATTTCATCGTGGTCGACGCCCCCTCCGCCTACAATGTGATCTTGGGGCGACCGGCTCTCAACGAGTTCCGGGCGATCGTCTCAACTTTTTGTCAAAAGATCAAGTTCCCTGTGGAGGACCAGGTGAGAGAAGTCCGAGGAGATCAGCTGGCCGCTAGGAGATGCTACGTGGAGATGGTCCGAGCCGAATCAAGGTCCGCTCGGAAAACACCGCGTCTTGAAGTAAACGCCATAACTGAAAAGCCTCCAACTTTAGTTTATGAGGGAAAGGAGGAAGTGCATATCCAACCCGACCGACAGGAAGCCACAACATTCATAGCAGCCGACCTGGAAGAGGGCCAGAAGAAGGAGCTGATCAGGTGCCTACGGCACAACCATGACGTCTTTGCATGGTCGACACACGAGCTGCCGGACATCTCACCAAGCATCGCGCAGCATGAGCTCTATGTCCGGCCGGACGCTCGACCCGTTAAGCAAAGGAAGAGAGACTTCAGTGCTGAGTAGAACTCATCATCCGAGCGGAAGTCGAAAAGCTTCTGGAGGTCGGCCATATATGGGAGGTGCAGTTTCTGAGCTGGATCGCGAATGTGGTGTTGGTCTCCAAGCCGGGTAACAAGTGAACGGTCTGCATCGACTTTCGGGATCTGAATAAGGCGTACCCAAAAGACTTTTACCCTCTGCCCCAAATCGACCAAATGGTGGACTCGACCGCAGGATGCGAGCCGAATGCATGCTGGATGCTTATCAGGGATACCACCAAGCCCCGCTCGACTGGGACGATCAAGAGAAAGTAAGCTTCATTACTGCAGACGACACCTACTGCTACAACGTGATGCCGTTCGGACTGAAGAACGTCGGTGCCACATACCAGAGGCTCATGAACAAGGTGTTCCGGAAACAGATCGGACGGAACTTGGAGGTATGTGTTAATGATATACTTATTAAATCACTCCGAGCGGCCAACCTTTGCGCAGATATAGAGGAGACCTTCCGGGCACTAAGGACGTACGAGGTCAAGCTGAACCCCCAAAAGTGTCTGTTCGGAACAAAAAGTGGACGCTTTTTGGGCTACAACGTTACCGAGCGGGGCATAGAAGCGAACCCCAGCAAAGTGAAGGCATTACAGGGCATGCCGCCTCCCAGAAATTTAAAGGAAGTACAACGCCTCACCGGTCGGATAACGGCCCTGTCACGGTTCATCTCCAAAACGGTCGATCGGAGCTTTCCTTATTTCAAGATTCTGCGCCGAGTTACCAAATTCCAGTGGGACAAAGAATGTGATCAAGCGTTCGAAGAATTGAAGGTCTATCTAAACTCTTTACCTGTATTAGCTAAACCGGCTATCGGTGAGCCGCTCCGCATCTACTTATCCTCGACCGAGCACGCCGTCGACTCGGCGCTAGTGAGGCAGGACGGCGAAGAACAGTCTGTATATTTTCTGAGTCATATTCTAAAGGATGCTGAGTCCCGCTACACCGGTCTCGAGAAGCTTACCTTTGCATTAGTCCTCGCCGCTTGGAGGCTCCGGCCTTATTTTCTTGCGCACACAATAATCGTCATGACGATCAGCCCTCTAGGAAGAGTCCTCCTCAACCCAGAGGCATCCGGACGGCTGATCAAATGGACAACCGAGCTCAGTGAATTTGATACCCAGTATCAGCCCCGCACGGTAATAAGGGTGCAATCCTTGGCAGATTTCGTCACCGAAGTGCAGAATCCCGAGCCCGAAGCTCTATGGAGAGTATATGTAGACGGGTCATCAACTCGGCTCGGGAGTGGTGTTGGCATTCTGTTAATTTCCCCACAAGAGGAGCGGATGCATCTGTCCGTTCGGCTGGATTACCGCGTAACTAACAATGAGGCAGAGTATGAGGCCCTCATAGCTGGACTACAAGTCGCTCGGCATGTGGGAGCAGGCCGTGTGGCCATCTACTCTAACTCTCAACTGGCCGCTCAGCAACTCTCGGGAGCTTTCGAGATAAACAGCGCAAGGCTCAAACTCTACGTGGAGGCCTTCGAAAATCTCAAGACCAACTTTGTTGACGTAGTCATACAAAAGATCCCCCGGGCAGACAACCAGGCAGCAGATGAGTTGGCGAAGCTGGCGAGTTCAATAATGTCGATCAACCCGCAACAGTCGATCGAGCAGGTATCCTTAGTGGCTCACATCGACAGAATGGAGGGCCTCACGTTCTCGAGCGACTGGAGGACGACTATAGCGGAATTTTTACAGTTAGGAGATACTTCGTCCGACCGGGAAGAAGCCCAGCTGCTGAGAAGGAGAGCCAGTCGGTTTACCCTCATCGGGGACTAGCTCTACAAGAAGGCTTTCTCCCAGCTCAGAGGACGCGGAATATATACTTAAGGAGGTACATCAGGGAGCTTGCGGAGGGCACTCGGGCGGTCGGTCGTTAGCAAGGAAGATCTTGTTAGCTAGATACTTTTGGCCAACCCTGCAAGAAGACGCCGCTCGGACTGTTGACACCTGTCTTTCTTGCCAAAGATATCATAGTTTCTCCCATCGGCCAACGGAGGAGATGAAGGCGTCCACGATATTCTGTCCGTTCGACCAGTGGGGCATGGACATTGTGGGACCTTTGCCCATGGCGACCGGGCAACGGAAGTTTTTACTAGTAGCAGTGGACTACTTCTCCAAATGGGTCGAGGCCAAGCCCCTAGCGAAGATCACCAAGCGGATGGTCAAGAAATTCCTCTGGCAACACATAATATGTCGGTTCAGCATTCCAAGGTGGCTCGTGTCGGACAATGGATGGAAGTTCGTCGGACAGGAGCTCCGAGAATGGTGCGAGGGGTATGGCATCGAGCAGCACTTCACCTCTGTGGCATACCCGTAAAGCAACGGGCAAGCCGTGGTCGCCAATCGAGAAATCCTTCGGATTCTTCGGGTTCGGCTCGACCATCTCGGAGGAAGCTGGGTGGACGAGCTCCCAGGTGTATTGTGGGCGCTCCGCACGACCCCGAAGGAAGGAACAGGAGTCACGCCCTTCCACCTGGTATACGGAGGAGAGGCAGTCGTACCGGTGGAGGTCGGAATTGAATCTGATCTGGTGCGGCACTATGATGCGGGCAACGCAGAGCAAAG
>JBBMJZ010413095.1:2377431-2392757 GCA_037833815.1 Zingiber zerumbet
ACTGCTCGGATGATCAAAGCATCGTCATGAGGGATCTATACTCCATCCAAGTCTCTAGGACCGAAGCTGATCTCCGATCCCTCGACCCTTTCCCTGCTGCATCCAACAGTATGGATCTCGATCCACTGAGCATTTGATTTCCTTGCTCGGTTGGAATCACCGTCGATCGACCCACCGACAATCATGCCTAATTCTCCTCGGGAGGCGTTACCTCTGTTTTCTGCTTCTCGAGCGGAGGATCTATCTCCCTTAGCTGGGACTCGAGAGGGATCGACATTATCCCTCTGTTGATGTTGATTGCATCGTTCGGGCACCCCTCTTTCGTCCTCTCAATGTTCGGAAGATCGGTGTCTATCTCAACGATCGGGAGATGGGGATCGGTGGCAGTATTATCTGGGTGCCAGTTGGCTAATGATCGGCGTCAAACTGCAACAATCACGCGTGTTGTTCGTCGCTAACTAATGAAAAGAATAGAACATTGGTGTCCATACCTTGCCTCTTCCCGCCTTCTGTCGACCGGCGGACACATGTTGTACGACATGTGTCCTAGCCTCCTAGTGTGGTCGTGTTCCCTCCGCTCTTGTCCCTTTGGGCGGTTGGTGGTTGCTCGTTGGATGTCGCTCGGGTGCCGATGCAGGATCAGCCGGGGTTTCCCTCTTCCTTGCCGCTTGAGCTTCTTCCATATTTATGTACTTGTTGGCCTTTCTGAGCAGGTGGTCGAAGTCTTTGGGTGGCTTCCTGATGACCAATCGAAAGAATTCTCCTTCGATGAACCCTTTTTCAGCCCAACACTGACGTCTCTTGTGTTACAGAATCACGTGAAGTCTTTACTTCATTAACCTTCAAACTATATCCCCAACTTAAAATCTTCTTCACTCTCGAAGAGGAACAGGATGACCCTCTTTTCTATTTCGTCCATAGGTGTATCCAATAACATAATAGTAATATATTGTCCATCGGTCCTTTCAGTCACGGAGGCCTATGCATGTATTCCGTCTCTGAAGATAAACTCTCAATTTTCTTCGCATGTGGATACTTCCATCAAGGCCACCCAGCACAATTTTCATTTTAGCAAATTCTCCGCTGGCCAGCGCACGCTCTAGTAAACAATGACGGAGCCATAAGAAATAACCTACCCTATCTAAGAATAGAAACCTTTGGGACGCCCCGGTATCAAATTTTCGTACCTATCTCTTACCATTTTCATTTATGTTCCTTTTTAAAATCATAGGACCCTCAGGCAACCGTCTGGTTAGCTCTACGTGTGGCTCCGCCGTAGAGAATCGAACCGCTGTGTTGGGCCCGTGGGCATAATTTTCATTTATATTCTAACCTTTTGATTCATGTCAAATGCACGCTTTTACCGCTGTGTTGGGTAGGGATATAAATAAGCCGAGTCGAGCCGAGCTTTGGGGTGTTTAAAATTGTTTAATAAGGTAACCAAGTCGAGCCAAGCCGAGTTTAAAATGAACTAAGTTTTTGAAATGAGTATTCAAGCTTGGCTTGATTTATTTTTTATGAGATTGAGCTTGATTCGTTTAAATGTTATCAAGCTCTCAATTCAAGCTTGACTTGAGCTTGGTTCGAGCTTGGTTTATTTAGATGTTATCAAGTTCTCAATTCAAGTTTGTTTGATTGTGTGAAACTTTTAATTGTTTGATTAGTTATAGAGTTTGATAATATAAATTTATTTATTTTATTTTATTATTTATTGAAAAAAGTTTTATTAATGAATATGGTTTATGAACGTTGTTCTCGAACATTGTTCATGAACGCTAACAAGCTAAACACATATGTGTTCAAGCTTGTTTATTTAGCTTAACGAGTTATTCAAACTTGTTTATTTAATTAATCTTATATATATTAAATGAATATAAATAAGTTCTTACTAAATCAAATACTAAATCTATTCACGAACGTTCGATTCATTTACAGTCGTAGTATTCGGCCCGTGGCACAATTTTTCCTACTTTACCTTCGTACAAACTTTCTAATTAGAATAGTTTTAATTAAAATTAGTCGCGTTATTTTAAAAATTCGTGGTACCTTTTTGTTTTCTTTTAATGGAGCCCTTTTATACCTTTCTCGTTCCCCCAGATTTATTTATGTTTTATATATTATTGAATATGCATGCCACTTGATTTCGTATTAAATTATTAAGAAAAAACAATTAAAAGTGTACCGAAATAGACTCAGAAGAATAAAGCTAATATTTTTCAATATCTAAACTTCCCTCAAAAAATAAACTTCAAATATAATCACTAATATTCAAAAGTTGACTATTTGAGTCAAACTTAGTTGATCGCTTTCGTTAGAAAAGGAGGCTGAAAGGGAGTGCCGCCGCCTCCCTCAACTTAAACATATATTTTTCGCCTTCTCTTTTTCAATATGATTTTTTTTTATTCTATATCTAGTACGGTGTTAAAAGGCGACACGAAGAGTTTGAAAATTTCATAACGTTGGATCCTCCATTAAAATTTATGTGTTTCTTAATTTAACTGATGGTTGGTAAAATTTTTTATGGAATTGAATAGATGCATTAAAATATTCATATCAATTTTCATATCAAAAATGTATAATTTAAAATATAAAATTACTATATTAAATTTAGATATAAATTTTTTACTATACTATATATCAACTTCTCTAATTTTTTTTTTATAATATTTAGAGAATAAAATTTATTTCTTAAATTTAACAAAGTACTATTCATAAATGTTAAGTTTAGAATAGGGATAAAATAATAACGTAAAGTTTTTTTAATTATTTTATTTAAAACTTAAGATATAATTTGTAGATGGGATAATTAATATGGATATTTGTGATCGGTTCTGGGTTAGATAACTATTTGTTTTTGAAAAAAAAAAATCAAAGCAGTGATGCGGAGAAAAGCATCTGCTCGAGACATGTGCAGTCCGTTTCTCTTGACCGCATGTTGAATGCCCTCTCATGCTAAACCTGATGAGTTGCTCCAGATTTCGAAGTCATTCAAACTGCCTCAGCTATTGGGATGGGACTACAGTAGAAACCCTAAATTTAAAATCTGGCACAGAATCATTTTGAGCTATAGAAATCTGAAAGGCCCAAGTGGTGACACAAAGTTTCTTTCGGGTGATATCTTATGTATACAAATCCCATGTGATGCGGCAACCCTGAAGTTGGGGTCGAAGTTAAGATGATATGGCAGTTCAAGTTGAAGTGTGCATAGTTGAACGAGTCACTTCTCTTGAACAGGGCTCCTAGAATAAATTTGGCCGGTCTCAGAGTCAATTGGGCATCCTAGGCCAGTTTTTCACCCCTTAGGCATGACTCCCAGGCTATAGCCGCTCGGTCTCAGAGCCGGTCAAATATCCAGACTCAGTTCTTCACCTATCCTGGGTGCAACTCTCAATATACATTTGTCCGGTTCCAGAGCTGGTCGGACTTCTAGATTCAGCTCCTCATTATGTATACATACACCTGGTCCCAGATCCATCCAGACTTAGCCCTTCACCTCTCCTAGGCGCAACTCTTAGCATACATCCGCCCGACTCGAGAGCTAGTTGGACCTCCAGACTGAGCTCCTCATTACTCAGGGCGCAACTCCCAGCATATATTTACCCTGGCTCCAGAGTCGATCGAACCTCCAAATTTAGTTTCTCATCTCTCTTAGGCGTGTCTCCCAGCCTACATCTGCCCGACCCCAGAGTCGATCGGATCTTCTTTACGAGACAATATTGTTAGAGAATCACAATGGCATGTTAAAGAATATTCCACCAGTCTAACATGTACCCGTAGCGGAGCATTCCTCTGCCCGGAGAAGAGCTATTGTATTATTCCATTACTCGACATATTCTAATATTAGACATTCTCTGACACTTTGCTATTACGGAGGTTACTAGGGTTAGTATACAAGGGGTACTCTTTGTTGGTCAGGTACGGTTTTTACATCTGACTACTTTTTGGGAACACACGCATCTAATGTTTATCTTCTTTTTCACTTTTTGCTTAGCTACTATACTGACTTGAGCATTGGAGTGTTTGCGCTAGGGACGCCCTGGTTCTCGCTCTAATGTTCCCTTTACTCTTTTTGCGGTGCGCACAGGAAAGAGTGTCAAGTGTTGTCTTTTCTCCATCTCAAAGTCTTCCCAGTTAATAATAGAATCATCTATCCAATGTGTTATCCTCACTGATTTTAGACAGAATCACTTGACTATATATATTACAGTTCAATTAGTTTTAATTGGTCAATGACGAATGCATGCAGCAATGTCGTCAAATTGAAGATTACCGAAAATACTACACTACTCTACAAAGACCCACAAACAATCAAATGTACCACCTTGATTGTACATTGTCACTCCCAGTGACATAGAGGAGGCAGGGAAGACGATGACTGCATTTGGAAGGAATTGTATGGAGAAAGGATAACCTAGCTCGTTGCTGTTCATGCAGGCATAAGCAAGCTCTTTAATGGCGCCATTAAGAGCATCTCCACTGGTGATGTGGCATGAGGGACGAACCTGTCTCCCTCCATAGGAGGGAGGTTCGTCCCTCAAATGATGAAGTGGCTTCGTATTGTCAGTATTTTTTTTAACATTTGTTATTAAAAAAAAATACACACACATTTAACGTCAATTTTTTTAAAAAGTTTTTCTTAAAAATAAAAAATATTTAAAAAACAAAAGGGCTAGTGAACGTTGAATAACAAAGGGTTAGTGAATGTTGAAATTGAATCGTTGAGTAACAACTATTCAACGGTTATTTTTTTCATTTAAAAAAATTCTATAAAATATACTCTCAATATTTCAGTCTTCTTATCATTTTTTTCAACCACAAAAATATCTGAGAAGATTTGATGGCTGAAAATCCAGATTAACCTATGCTTTATAAATTCTAGATAAATGAATTGAAGTAAGATGCAGATGATATAGATGAATAAAGAATGCTATAGTTATATGAGCAACAACAAATGGTATGTCAAAGAGCACAAAGTTCTTCCGGGAACATAGAGGAGAAGATATTTAAATCGGGATCGTGAAGTTGGACATGCTCATCTTTTTAACGATGATTTCTCTGATAAGCCAATATATCCTCATGATATATTTCGACGTCAATTCCGAATGCAAAAGAAGGTTATTTCTTCGTATAGTCGATGCTTTGAAAAAACATTCAGAATATTTTCAATAGAAGGTCGATGTGACGGAAAAAAGGCTTGTCGCCACTTCAGAAATGTATGACGGCTATCCGTCAATTGACATATGGAGTCCCTGTTGATCATTATGATGAGTAACTACAGATTGCTAAAACAACGGTCATCCAATGCTTATTTAACTTTTGTCGATGTGTAATTGAAGTGTTTGGGGCTCAATATTTGAGAAGACTTAATGTTGTTGATATCCAACACTTGATTGAAATGCATGAGCAGAGATTGTATGCATTGATAAGAAAAAAATTGCCCGTCACTTGGAAAGACCAGCTTACTTGGGGAGATCATGGAATTTCAACAAATTATGTTTGAAGCAGTCGCATCTACAGACTTGTGGATATGACATATCTTTTTTAGGATTCTAAAATCACATAATGACATCAACGTGCTTAACGAATCATCGTTATTCAACAACAATCTTGCAAGAAAATGCATTCGAGGTTAATTTTATTATTAACAATATATAATATAAAGAGGATACTATATGACTGATGGGATCTATTCGGAATGGGCTATTTTCGTCAAGAGCTTTCTGCACCCCCAGGATCCCAAGAGAAAAATATTTAAGCAACGATATGAGGTCGCGAGAAAGGATGTCGAGCGGGTATTTGGAGTGCTCCAATCTCAATGGGCATTGGGCAATGATAAGAGGTCCAATATAATTTTGGTACAAGGATAATTTGAAAGATAACATGTATACATGCATTATTTTGCACAACATACTTCCACAGAACTTAGCTGAGTTGGTAAGTGATAGGTTAATTGCCACATAAGGTCTTGGGGTTGAATCTCGGGGCTGACGGGACGTAAATCCCAGCAATCCGTGTAAACTCACTCCACTTGCCACTTGCCTTCTCAGTCACCATGATTCATCTCCTCTATATTGGTCATGGGGCGAACTGGCGGGGGCACTGGGACAAGCATATTCGTCTTTTGTCATATTATTTTGCACAACATGACTATTGAGAATGAGGAAGATGCAGTAGTCAATTGGTTAAATGATGAAGGAGA
The DNA here is from genome assembly GCA_037833815.1 of Zingiber zerumbet. Taxonomy (NCBI): domain Eukaryota; kingdom Viridiplantae; phylum Streptophyta; class Magnoliopsida; order Zingiberales; family Zingiberaceae; genus Zingiber; species Zingiber zerumbet. The sequence goes on from JBBMJZ010413095.1 coordinate 2,383,631, forward strand.
TCCTATGTCACGAATATTTCAAGGTTCAACCGAAGAAGTCCAAGAATACCTCTGGAGAAATTGTGAGCTATGTGATAATCAATTGTACCATCAACCTTAACCGACTTGGTTGAACATATATTGCAGGCTACTATTGTAATTAATAAAAAAAATAATTTATTAATTATGATGATATTATATTTTTTTATTTGATATACGGTAATATTTATATATATTTTAATTATTAATATACTTAGAGTGTTAGTCATTTATAAATTTAAAATTTATAAAAATCTAATTATATTTTATGAATTTAAATTCTATAACCATTTAGTTACATATAAAATATAATAGGAAGAAGAAATAAGAAATATATATATTTAAAAAAATATAAAATATATAGAGAAACGGTTGAGAGATTTTTTTTATAGGAAAAAGTTATATAGAAATTCTTACTATCGAGTGTGGTGTTGTCTCTGGATGCTCTGATGGCGTCGTATTGTAAATACTGCGTACCCTTTTGATGTGAAGTGACCTGGACTGTGGGGTCCAGAGAGGGAGCTAGCTAGAGCCTAGAGGGCTGAGGCGCAGCCAATCCTCCTCGCTTCTCCGGTACAGATCGAGTTAATGGATGCCACGAATCCGTTCATTACAGGTCGAGTTTAGGGAGGCCAGGGAGGTTGCGCCCGCTTGCGGCCGGTAGGCGGTGAAGTGCAATCACGCAGTAGGCTCGCCTTGCCGCTGACGAGATCATCGGCCTTGATCCTTCCATTTGGTCGCCCTACTGCGTGCAGCTCACGGTGTTCGAGCTCAGCTCCGCCCACGTCCGCCATGCGCGCTTGGTCCGGCCGCCCTCCTCCACGTCCCCGCACTCATTAACCGCGGCAGCAGCCACGAAGATGCCGTCTGCCACTTTTGTCTTTTCGGAGGCTTCCCTTTCGACGCCGGGAGTGATGAGTGTCGCCGGCGACGAGTCTCCCATCTCGTACTTTATGCGGCCGCGCGTACAATGCGAGCATGCCCGATACCGTCTTTGGACAAACAACAATTAATTATAGGGACGCACTGCTAGGCTTCGTGCCAGGCCTTGCGCGACAGTCAATGCCTCTGCGCAACCCTTCTTTTTCAGCATTTTTTTAAACACCTTTTAATTATCGGGGCGTAAGAATCGGGGACATGCACATGTTAAGATGAAATATAGAGAGAGATTTTAGATAAAATTTTATAAATGTGATGTTATGTTTTGCCTATTTTTATCATCATCACAATCGATAACAAATATTATTCTGTCGTTATTATAATAACTTTAACCTATAAATTATTTAGTCAAATTTGATATTAGTTAAAATTATTTAAATATTAATTAAAATTACTTCAACTTAATTAATATTTTTACTAAAGCTATTATAATTGTGAAGTAATTTTGTTTAAAACTATTCTAATATAAAAAATTGACCAAAATTGCTTAGAATAATTTTGTAAAATTTAGCAGTTTTGATATTTTTTTTTACATTTTAATATATTTTACAATTTTTTTAGTAATTTTGACATATAATTTCTGAAGTGAAAATTATTAATAATTAAATAAATTTAAATTAAGCATTCACCAACATTTAAAGGGATCAAATTTACAACATTTAAGTTATAAAATAAAAATTAGATCAAACTTGAACAAGTAGAGGAGTAATTTATTCGAATATATCCGTGTTTAAACTGAAACTAATAGAATAAAATAAAATCAAGTTATATTTGTTCATCTAGTTATTTTTATTATATTTATATTTATATTTTCAAATGTCAATTTTATAATCTATATTTAGAGTAATAATTTTTTAACCCTGAACTAAAATTTTTAATTAATTATCCAATTGACTCCGGGATATTAATATATTGACGAACAAGGTCTAAACCAATTGCTTTAGCAATGATTAGGGTAGGCACGAACGAATGAGGGGTAAAAGTAAAATTGAACGTGTGATTTAATAATTTTAAATTGTTTTAGGTATTTGATAACTTTGACTACGTGAATTCAATAATTTGTCAAAAATCTAAGCAAGCATATTTTTGTAAATACTAATTGGCAGGGGGCTCTTTGGAAAGAACATCGGTTTTATCGGTGCGGGAGGGAGTGGCATTTTGGTGAAATGCGAATAAAAGCGGGGACACGAATAGGAATTCGTTGGTAGACATTAATTAATAATTAGTGGGAGCGGAGAGCTGACGTGGCACGATGGGGTAAACAGCGGCGACGGGATAAAAGAAACCCCCGAGGAAGAGGAGACGCCGCGGCCGAACCCCATCCGCCACTCCCTCCCTCCTCCTCCTCCTCCTCCTTCCCCACTCGTGCGTCTCTCCTCCGACGCCCCCTCCCTCTTTTCTCTTCTTTCTTGCCCTTCTTTAATTATTCGGGTGGCGGATTCCATCCAGATCGGCACCCTCGTCGTCACGGTGGCGTCCGGAGAGGCCGGATCACGCGGTGGCGGAGCCATGAGCGCGGCGGAGGGCACCGTGCCGCGGTCGCCGCTGGAGAAGCCGCTCGCCGAGCTCACCGAGGAGGACATCGCGCAGCTCACACGAGAGGATTGCCGTCGCTACCTCAAGGCCAAAGGTCCGTTTGCTGTAGCCTTTCTCTTGGACTGGATGCTTTGAATGCTTTTTTTTTAGGGTTGGTGGTGTGGGGGAATGGGTTTGGGTGCTGATTGTGGGCGCGGTTAGGGATGCGGCGGCCGTCGTGGAACAAATCGCAGGCGATCCAGCAGGTTATCTCGCTCAAGGCGCTTCTCGAGGGGCGCCCGGGCTGCAATGATTGTCCCGCCGGGGGCGAAATCCTCCGGAAGTATGTCCCTCCTCGTACCCCGCCGCTCCTGGCGCCGTCTCCCCAGGTGGAACTGCGTTTTCTCTTCTTTTGGGTAGACTCGAGAGGTAGGAGAGTCTTGTGATCCTTCGCTATTACAGGATTCTCTCTCTCCTAGGGAAGTGGGAAGATTGCTGTCGCCGCCGAGCCCGTACCGGAGAAGAGACCCGATCCCGACGCCGCAACAATCTGCCGGATCGCCGACTTCTCGGACGTCTACTGCCGTAGTAGACCACGCGGATACGGCCTTTCCAGAGAATAGATTCCTCTCTGCCAGGTTCGTCATTCCTCTCCGATAACCTTTACCTTGCGCTACGTTGCGCCGTGCAGCGGTCCCCAACGGGTCCTTTCGTCGCCCTAAAAGCTACCTTGTCCTATCCGACGGCTATGATCGTTCGTCTGTACGAACCCACCTCCTAGTGGAGTAAAGGAGCTCGTCGGTGCGCGTACGTTCCACAGGTGGACCAGCGCTCGATCCGTGGACTAAGAATCCATCGTTCGGAGAGGGTAGCATTCCAACTGGGCGAGACTGAACGGCCTGATCCGATACTTTCATTAACGCTGACGCACTGGTTTCTACTGCTCCGTTGCCAGGACGACGGCGGAGCTGCCGGCCGCGGGGCAGATGACTATATTCTACGACGGGATGGTCAATGTCTACGATGGCGTGGCCTGCCATCAGGTCAGTCGAAATTTGTCCTCCGGCCCCTTTCTGTCACCTATAACGAACGTTCCTTATATGCTGACACAGCGGCGCCCCTCGGCCTCGCAGGCGAAGGCCGTATTAGACCTGGCAGCCAGCACGTCCTGCTTCGACGGCTTCCCCTCGCCGGGTGTGGCTCCCCGGTTCCCTGGGCCTCTCTCCTCGGCGGCGACTGGTATGGCGGTAACCAGCTTCTCCCGAGATTTTTTTGGTTAATCCCATGTAAATCTATCTTAATCGGACGGCTGTGATCGTGCGCAGGCAGGGCGGGCCACCACGCGGCGGACGGCGCGGTGGACGCGAGAGCACCGCGGGAAACAGAGCCTGGTAAGAGAGCGGAGCAGTTTTAGCGGGTAAATTTGCGACTTTTATCGTTTTCTGGTTCCCGTCATCGCTGACTGCAAGAGAAATTTTGGGCCCCTTCGGTCGTACCATTTATGGGAGATGCTGCCTTATGCTGGGTCCTCCCACTGCCGTAGTGGTTGGTTGTCTCCCGTCCAAAATTTAACGTCACTGTGGCGTAGTAATTCGTTTAATGCAAAGATGGGTAAGCAAATAATAATAATAATAATAATAATGAGGATAAGGGTGGGATTTTTTTATTTCCTTCTATTTATGTGAAATCAGATTTCATTGAATTTTGGTATCTATAATCTCTTTTTCTCACAATCCCAAATATATTCTTTTGGGCAAGTTCTCCTTTAAATTCGTGATCCTAATTCCGCAATGCATTTAAGGGTGTTAATTCATGGTATATGGCATTATTGTGTCATAAGTAAATTGTGCTGTTTGACTTAATATAAAACTATATAAAGTAACATGAAATTATTTACATAGTTATACACGGAAAAAGTTCTTTAATAATTTGCTTTCATAAATGAGTCAATTTATGTTACATATTAATGTGTGTGAATCAGTTGTCTTTGATGCTAATGGTCTTGTTATTTGGTTGAAAATAATAATCTTTTTAAGGACTAACTAAATCATCAGTAATGTTAATGAAGATTCTTTTGTTGTACTTGTGCTTATGATTAAAAAATATCCAGAGTTTAAAATGTTAAGGTGTTCATCAAAGTAATATAATTTACTTCCTATTTTAACATATATGGTTTCAGTTGAATATATTTTTGAACACTGGTCACCAAATAAATGCCTTCTACAAACTTTTTCAACTGCCATGTTCCCTTGCCCATCTGTTGATCACAATGCTCATCTTCCTTACCTTAACAAGAAGGTTAGCGATATTCCATCTTATCAGATTAAGAAATGTTTGGCTGCGTAAGTTCAGCATTTACTCATTACTTGTTTAACTATGCTCAACAGTTCCAAGTATTTATTAAACAATCACTTCTGTCTAACCTGAATTAGAAAACAATCATTTTTATATGGGGGCTCCATCAGCACAGCTTTAATTCAACCCCTAAAGTTTGAGCTATACATCTGTCTCTGCTTGTCTTTGTTAAAGAAATTACTCGTGCTCTGTGAAGCTGGTATGTAAAACTCTTGTTCATCTGTCTCTTTCTGGTATGTTAAGAAAATTCATTTTCATCCTCTATTAGCCTGTTAATTTTATTTACAAACTTCTATTCTTCTCCAATCGGAAATTTTTCCCATGAATGTTTGATAAGATGGTGAAAATTTGAAATTCGCTTATCCATATTTTTCAAAAATGCACTGGGTTATTGAAGGTGAAAGGAAACAGCGTCTAGGATGCTGCTTGTGTTATACTAGAAGTCTAGTCTTTTCACACAGTGCAGAAAAATGTGATTTTGATTGCATGGGCAGATCATGGTTGTTGAGTGTTCATTGTGAATTTTAATGATAATTTTTTTTCTTCTTCTTTTTAATAGCTTCATGTTGTCAACATGGTTGTTACAACAGATTGTGTTATTGTGTTCCATTTATTTTATTACGACAGATGGTGGAACCCGCAGAAATGCCTCATTGAAGAGATACTTGGAGAAAAGAAAAGATAGGTATGAACTTCTTCCACTAGAGAGACAATTACGCTTGGCCATAACACAATTTTCTCGGCCTAAGGAACAGTTTCCTCAAATCTCTTCTTTTTTGAAGGTTTAAGGGCAAGAAAGTTATAGAAGGTCCATCTTACTCATGTACAGAAAAAATGTTCTTCAGTGAGAACTTCAGATGCCCAAATCCAATTGATTCTTCAGACTTGAATATGACAAGCCTCCCGTCAACGGTTCAACATCAACCATCTCAATCTCCAGCTAGCTGCCCAGAAAACCAAGTTCAAAAAGACAAAGTTCTCATAGATCTCAATGCTGACGGTGAGTAAGAATTTGCATAGTTATGTTTGTAAATTCATATGGAAAAACACTGGTTGCCATTGGATTCAGAAACAATTCTTCATATTGCCTCTTGCATGATATTCAACTCTCTATTGAAGGATCCTCAAACTAAAGGGTTTTGTTGGGCATTGAGCATGCCATGTGATTATCTCATATTAATTTTCTTTGTTATGGATTATCTTTTATGCTGAAATGGATCGAGAGACAAGAATTCACTTCCAATGATTTACCCTTTTATGAGATGTCGGTGATAGATACCTTACACTACTATTTTCCGGAAATGAAGAAAATTCACACACCAATTATATGGTTTGTTCATATCAGTAAATTTTAATGACACAATATTTCCAGTTGATTTGGATTGATTATCTATCCTCTTGTTATCTGTAGTCATTGGGAAGAATTTGATGTCAAATTTCAAGCTCTTTGCTGGCTATTCTATATATCCATATTGTCTATTGAGTTATGCTGTATAAAATACATGATATTTCTTTTTCTAATGCCAAAAAAATGAGCAGTATCAGGGCTGAGTTTAGAATGCATACCAGAAAGAAAGAAAAAAAAAGACATGTCATGACAATGCTAAGTTCTTGTCCCTTTTTGTCTGATAAGTTCTTGTCCTTTTTTGTCGATAAGTTCTCGTCCTCAGTTGATAGAACATTCTTTGAAGGTTAACTGGAGAGGAGCCATTTGATATACCTGTAAACATAATACCTGTGGATCTATAGTATCTTTCCAATGATTTTCTTTGGGATTTCCTACTGCAAATCTGATAGCGATCATCACAATTTGCATCAGGTGATGAGGATTGCTGAACCTGTCTAGCATTTTGTTCAGCAATCAAGACAGCATTTGGCTCAGCAACCAAGACACATAATTTTGCTATTCCGATAAGAGGAGAGGAAAACTACAAACTCAAGTTGCAGAGGTTCTCATTCGACATTTTTGTGGAACTAGTGTATGCTATAACCTATCGTCCTTTTTTTCCTGCTTTGGATTTCACTTATCCAAAGGTCTTCTATTGATGTATCTGTGGGATCATGATTATTTCCTATGCGGATACCAGAAACAAAGTCGTCCATTGAAGCTGAGTGAAATAGAACAAGATGATGGATGCTGCTAACCCAAGACTCGACTGTTATTGTTTAGTTATCTTCTGGCCTGTGCATGGCGGCAGCATGCTCCCATTTGGAGTTACCGACCATCGCGATGACCAGGTTGACATGACCGGGCTTCTGTCATGTGTGGTAAAATTTAGGCGGCGTGTTATTTCTTTGTATGAGATGTTCACGGAAGTAGTTGCTTTAGCATATCAACAGAATGAGTTACATGACATTATTTGAGCTCATATTTCTTTGTATGACGGTGCAAAATAGAATCTTCGACCTCAGATTAATCGGGCGAAGGTGGGCATCTGGATTATTGAAAAAAAAAAAGTTTAAATCCAAATTGAGGAGCGGTGCTGGACCATGCTGTATGTCTTAGCTGTTACGTGCTGCTGCCTCCAGAAGTTTCATAACTTGGATCCATTCTGAAACTAAAAAAACAAAAATCAGTGAGCATTGTTATTATGCAGCCAAGCACTTCAAAGGTTGTTCCAGATGAAATCAATTGATTGCGCAAGTCCATAAAACAAGGTCCAAGTATCATCCTTAATGATGAACAAGGATAGAAGAGGAGAGCAGAAACAACTGCTGCATTGAATTTAGTGACTTGGTCCAAGAAAACTCCAATTTGGAGGTGACCTCACTACCTCCTATTGAAGAGTTCAAAACCATATCCTTCATGCTAACCAACTAAAGACCATTTTTTCTGAACAACTTATAAGAATCTTCATATCATTCACTGATATGGCGAATAGGGGGAGGGCCCCCAAGAGGGGGTCCGAAGGTCAGTGGATTGGAGTAGACGACCGTCAATGTATAGGATAAGTAATTTGGCTAGTAGAATCTCCCCATGCTGGTCGGCCTAGGCCGATCGGCGCATCTTAGGGGGCCTAGCCTCCCCAAGTTTGTTGAGTGTTTATAGGGCCCTGCTTCCCCTCATCTTCTGATAGGTTAATGTCGTTCAGGCAATCTTTCAGGAACTCAGCCGCCCCAACTCTGTTGAGCGTTTATAGGGCCCTGCTCCCCCTCATCTCTCGAGCGACTAATATCGATCGGACAAACTCTTAAGAGCCCAACTCCCTAACTCTATTGGACACTTACGGGACTTTGCACCCCACCATCTCCCGATCGACTAAGGCCTATCGAACTAACTCTCAGGGGTCCAACTCTGCAACTTTGATGGGCATCTACGGGGCCTTGCTTCCCTTCATATTCCGATCGACTAATAAGCCGATCAGATAAGCTCTCAGGAGCCCAGCCTCCCCAACTATGTTGAGCATTTATGGGCCCTGCTTTCCCTCATCTCCTGATTGGCTAATGTCGATCGAACAAGCTCTCAAGGTCCAGCTCCCCAACTTTGCTGGACGCCTATGGGCAGGGACGGAGCCAAGAATTTCATATTAAGGGGGCAAAATATACGTGTTTATGTTGAGGGGAGACAATCATGTCATTGCCTCCCATTCACCTCTCTTTTACCCTCATTTTTATACTTTATATACTTCTTATACTTAAAAATTGAGAGGGGGTGGTCACCACCATCGCCTCCTCCATGGCTCCGTCCTTGCTTATGGGGCTCTGCTCCTTATCTCCCGATTAGCTAATACCGATTGAACAAACTCTTAGGAGCCCAGCTCCCCAATCTACTAGTTGTCTACGGGGCCCAACCCCCTTACCCTCTGTTTGGATGGGGCAAGTGAAGGTTCATTAACGGAAGGGGAAGGGAAGGGAATGAAGGGAAAAGGAAGGGAAGTAAAATATTTATATTCTCCTTGTTTGAGAGAGAGAGAAGATTCATTAATATAACATGTGTTACTGTGAGAGGAAAAGTGAGGGTAATAAAGTTAAATATATAAAATTATCCTCACTTTTATTAAATACTTATGCATTTAAGTAATGGTAGCTCATTTGTTAAAGTCGACATTGACATCCACGTCGAAGTCAGCGTTGGCGTCGAAGTCAGCATCGAAGTCGGCATCGAAGTCTACGTCGGTGTTGGTATCGAAGTTGGTGTCAAAGTCGGTGTCGGCATCGATAGAGTGTGAGCGTTGGGTGGTGTGAGTCGGGCTATGCGAGTGTTTTTCGTCGTGACGCAAAAGATACCTAAAATAATAATTTTTAGAATTAATATAATAAAACAAGGATAAAATTAGAATATATATTTTTTAAAATTTCC
>JBBMJZ010413095.1:2433397-2444684 GCA_037833815.1 Zingiber zerumbet
CAACCTTTCGTCACACATCTTCTCCCGTAGCTCCATCTCCACATCCACATCCCCTCTTCTCTTTTGGTTAGAAGAGAAGAGGAGCCCCTCTTAGCATTCCAGCGAGTCTGAGCAGAATTTCTTCTTCATCAAATTTCAGACAACTTTGGGTTGTTTTATTTTGAATTGATTGTTGATGCTTGTTAAGTGTGATTGAATGCTTGTATTGAACTTGCTGTTTGAATTGTATGTGCTATGATTAAATAGTTTCATGCACACAATGCGTTCGATGAATTGTTTCAACCATTAGTTAAGCTTAATTGGATGCATTTTACTTTGTTTAATTCTTACTTTGTCTTATTCTTCCAATTTCTTTATGTTATCTTTGGTTTCGTTACATGCTCTAGGTTATGTTCTATTCTTAGTTTCATTGATGCTTCATGTTGTCTTTTATTTTCTGTAATTGTAGTTAGGGTAGACTTAGCTCTTATTACTTACATTGTCTTTTGTTCATTAGGTTTAGTTTTATACTTGCTTTGCTATTTCATTTCTTAGGCTTAGAATCCAAAATCCAAACCCCTATTTTCATATCAAAACCCCAAAAGAAATAACAAATCAATCCTAAGAACTATCATTTTATCGTTATATTAGTTGGAAGACAACCAGAATCATCTCTATGCTACATTAGTATAGGAGGGGTTCGGTACTTAGCTAGCATGCTATCGCGCCTAATGACTATTTGGTCGGTTGTTCTAGATTCACTTGGGCATGGCTCCCTAAGGCATTTAGGTTATACATTGTGCCTCCAATCTCCAAGGTATTTAGGTTATACACTATGCCTCCACTCTCCAAGGCATTTAAGTCATAAACTATCCCATCTGGGTCATACATCGTGCCTCCACTCTCCAGGGTATTTGGGTCATACACTGTGCCTCCACTCTCTAAGGCATTCAAGTTATATACTGTGCCTCCAATCTCCAAGGTATTTAGATCATACACTGTGCCTCCAAGCTCCAAGACATTCAGTTCATACAATGAACCTCCACTCTCTAAGGCATTCGGGTTATACACCGTGCCTATATCCTAAACTTTCACACCGCTTGACCTAGTTATAAATGAGCATGCCCTCACGCTAATGCCCCAGACTCTTGTGCCACTCGATTGAGTTACAAGCGTGCATGGCTCACACGACTTGTTCACTAGGGCATGACTCCCAGCGCTAATTCACTTGGGCATAGCCCCAACATCAACTCACATTGGTAGGACTCCCAACTGATCGACATTTACATATCGCCGCCCACTCGACATTCCTTATATATCACCGCCTGCTTGGCCCTTACATATCACCGCTTGCTCAACAATTACATATTGTTACTTGCTCGGCACTTACATATCGTCCCCTGCTCGGAACTTACATATCGCTGCTTGCTTAACACTTGCATATCGCTGTATGCTCGACACTTACATATCGCTGCTTGCTCGATAATTACATGTCGCTGCCTACTCGGCCCTTACATATCACCACCTGCTCGACATTTCTTAAATATGGTCGCCAGCTCAACATTCCTTAAATATCGCCGCTAGCTGGACATTCCTTAAATATTGCCTCCAGCTCGGCATTCCTTAAATATCGTTCGGCACCATTACTACCACTCGCTCAATCTCGCCACATCTACTCGTTCGATGTTATATGACGGGGGTCTAAACTTTGTGGTTGAGAACAATTTAGTCTTGGCAATAGGCTACCAAGTCAGTTGGACTTACGCCTCCTCCTACTATACTTGAATGGGAGGTTTGTGATACAACGTGTTGTGAGTGACCCCAAAGGTAATGTGGGGTCGATAGTTAAGATGATGTGTTGGTCAAAGTCAAGGTGACGTGACAGTCAAGGTCTGAGTATGCATATCCGAATGAACCACCTCTCAAAAGCAGAGTTTCTATCATAAACCCAGGCGACCATAGAACTAGTCGAACTTACGATTCTCAGCATAAACCTGGGTGACCCTATAACCGGCTGGACATACGAGACTCAAGTCTCCACTCTCTTGTGCAAGTCTCTCAGTGTATACCCAATCGAGCCCTAGAGCCAGCCAGGAATACGAGGCTCAGCTCCCCACTCTCCTATTCAAGTCTCTCAGCATACAGTCAGTCAGTCGGGCCCTAGAGCCGACCAAACATACGAGTCTTAGCTCCTCACTTCTCCTGTGTAACTTTCTCAAGATACATCCGCCCGGACCTAGAGATGGTTGGATCTCCTCTAGGAGACAACATTATCAGAGAATCATAACAACTTGTTAGAGAATAACAACTACTCATCAAAGAATATTCTCTTATTTTGGCATATACATGTAATTGAATCTTCTTATAAGGGTTATTGTACATCTTCCATTACCTGGCATCAAACATTCTCAGTCATATTATTGCAGAGGTTATAAAAGATGGCTCATATACATGTAACGTAATCTTCTTCGGAGGATGACTATACATCTTCCATCCTTCAACACATTCTGACATCAGACATTCTTTGTTGCCTCATTAATTACGAAGATTATGAGAGACGGTATAAAAAAGGGTCATCTCTATTGGCTTGGTAGGCTCACTTACACGAACACATCCAAAGACACTCAAATTCCGTTGTTCTACTATTCATCTTCTCCATTTCACTCGATTACTGTTCTGACTTGAGCATCGGAGTGCTTGTGTCAAGGACCCCTCCCTGGTTCTCTCTCTAATGTTCCCATTGGCTTTGTCTATGATATGCGGAGGTCTATAACTTCTAACTCCATGCCCGCAATTCTATGCTCGAAGTCTCTCCTACGTCAACATTTCAAGCCACATCACCGGCCCCTCCATCTACTCAGCTTCCGAACGGATCAAATGTCTTCTTTTGGAAAAACAAACATATGCTTTTTCCCGTAGTTGGTTGAAATCGAATAGAGTTAGATTCTCGACAACCCTATTTGGAGTTACCCAAGCCATGTGCTTCTATTTTAGGTTCACTTCGTCTTTCTCTCCGTATATTTGTCTTAACTATTTGGAATTCATTATATGAATCTTATTCCTGAATTAGTGGTCTCTGCAAGCAATTTGTTCCACAAGAATATTGGATGAAACATATCAAGATATCTGTAGCGCCATTACACCAAATATGACTTTTCGCAGCGTGCAAATATGCTATTTGCAGCGTGCATTGCACGTTGCACAACTGTTAGCTGTTAAAAGTCATAAAACATCGACAGGCGTGCCACACGCTGTGGTTAACAATATTCGCTTGTCCGAGAGAGGATGGGTGGAGATGTTCAGTAGAGAGGAGTTTAGGACTGCGGCAAAGAGGTTTCGACAGAGGGAGTTCACATGAGGAGGCTTCGACGGAGAGGGCTTTGACATAGAGAGTTCGTGTGAGGAGGAGAGCTTCGGTCGATAGGTGTTCGCCAGAGAGGACTTCACCAGAGACGTCTTCGGTGGTGAGAGGATGGGCGAAGATGTTGGTGGAGATGAGTTTAGGGTTGCGGCAGAGAAGTTCCGGCAGAGGGAGTTCGTGTGAGGAGGTCGCGATTTTAGATTTTGTGGGCTAGTTTCTGGCATAGAGATATGTTTCGCGTGAGAAGTAGTTCACGGGTTGGTGAGGATGCTTGGCGAAAAAATAATTGAGGGAGGTTTCTGCTTGAAAAATTTTGGTTAGATGTTTAGAAAATTTTGAAGATTATTAATGACGCACATTGCATGCTGCTAAAATTTTATAATATTTATTCGCAGCATACATTTTTGCACACTATTATTTATATATGTATAATAACTATTAACATCACGCTTCACATGTCGTTAATATTAAGTTTTAACAGCGCACACTACATGTCATGGAAAAATTTATTGACAGCATTTTTTTTTTTTGCAAGCCTTCGTTTGTATAAATATTATACTATCCGCAACGTACATAATTGGGCACGCTGTAAAAACTATTATTAACGGCGTACTTTAGCCGCGCGCCATTGATAATGCACTAAGGAAAATCACTTTTGTTGTAGTGCGCCAAATGAATGAAGAGAGGAAGAGACCAACATAGGAGACAACGAGCTACGGAAGTGGCAGTGCATGGAAAGATTGTTGTATGCCTCATCCCATGCTCTGCCTCATCCCTATCCTCCTCTCTCTCACTACTAATTCACATGCACTTACCTCCTCTTCTTCATCTTCTTCTTTTGCGGTCATTTGCACACTACTTTGTTTCTTGTGTATTGGTCATCCACTGTAAATGTTTGAGAGTTTGATATATTTTTTGTGGCTCATGGAGATCAATTTGAACTATAAATGTTGTATTGTTAGGTTCAGCGGCCCCATGAGTATGACCATGTCACATATTCTTTAGATCTTGGTTTTACCTTTCCTATCATAAATTTTTAATTGGATAAGGAATCAAAGTTATCTATGTTATCAGGTTAATATTTGTAGGGAATTGTTTGTAATGGAAAGAGAAACTATTGGAAAATCATCATGTCATTGTGGCGCTGCATAAGTTTCAAACTATTTGAGCTCGGCTACATAGATTTTAGTCTCTCATAGTTGTTGAAACATCTATATGTCTACTAAACAAATGAGCCAAACATCTATATTCTTGGGAAAAACACAAGACTTTTGATTATTTTTTCATAGTTTGCAGGACTCGACTCAGAGCTGATGGTCCCATTGAGGCACTAAAAAAGAAGTTGAGTAGCAAGGTAGAAAACACAGTAGAACAACTTCATAGAATGACAGGGGCTGATATATGAAACTATGTCTTTGCAATAAAAAAAATAAAAAAGAAAATGAAATCTAGCACAAAGAGGAGAAGTAGATGCATCTTTTACATGTCTTGATGTCCACATTCACCCGAGAATCCTCAGAGCTCCAATAGCTTTCTTTCTTCTCCTCCTCTATTTTTTTAAAAACCCTTTTCAAATCAATTTTATATTTGAAAATTTTCAATAAGAAGAGATGACTTTGGTTGTTGATTCCCTGTTTATATGTATCAAAGTCCTAATTTAAAATTCATTTAGTGGTGTAGCTCAATTCATGGTGACATATATTGAGCTCACACCAAACAACTCAGAATTTGGTGGATTTCAATTCATACCGACAAGGTAACCAAACTACAAATCATTAGCCTCACACTTAATTCTTCCATGATAGACATTTTTTTTTCTTATTTTTTGTTTGAGCGTAATCACCTTTAACTATAATGAATAAATATTTTGTAAATGGGTGTTTGGTCTAGTGGTATGATTCTCGCTTTGGGTGCGAGAGGTCGCGAGTTCGATTCTCGCAACACCCCATTTGTTTTTTTATCCAAGAATGAATGAGTGATCTTTGTAGAACTTGATTGGACATAGTTAGTGCTGTGTTTTTAAAATTATATTGTACTATCCAACTCAATCGACTAACTCAACAACTAAAGACGAAGCCGACTTGGTTAGATCCATGGAAGTATATATCCTTCGAATTTTAGGATTTTAACAAAATATCAAATTGATCAATCTCAGACCATTCTCTTATGGAAGAAAGAGGAGTTACCTTGATCAGGAGAAACACCCCATTTTTTTATCCAAAAATGAATGAGTCATCTTTGTAGAACTTGAATGCATATAATTAGTGCTGTATTTTTAAAATTAGATTGGACTACCCAACTCAATCAACAAACTCAACAACTAAAGGCCAAGCCGACTTGGTTAGATCCAAGGAAGTATATATCCTTTGAATTTTAGGATTTTAACAAAATATCAAATTGATCAATCTCAGGTCATTCTCTCATGGAAGAAAGAGGAGTTACCTTGATAAGGAGAAATAACCATGTCCCCTTCCATGCAATGCATTACCGATTCATTTCAACATGATTCATATAATTATTTGGGTTGATCTCTTAAAATAAACAAATGGTGGAATTATTAATTAAGAATTGGATCCCAAAGTTGGATTCACATTGCTGAACCAGTGCTATCTTTCCATCCTCATTCCCTCTTAGGAAGCCCTAAAATTCTTTCCGCCCTTTACCCATCGTAACACATAAGGCATCGCTAGTTGAGGATGCCCAGACAATAGTTCGAACTACACCATATTGGTCACCTTACATTTAACATTATACATTGTAACAAACTTGATTTCTAGGTAAGATAAGGATGATGATGTACTATCCTAATATGAATCTCATGGAAAGACATAGAATTAAATTTCTTCTAGTTGTCAAAGTCTAAGAAATTATCAGCCTTGTCGGACCAATAGATAGAATGCAACCAAGGATGGTGATGTGATCTCCACGTTGTCGCTTCGTAACTAAGACAAACTAAAACAAATCACTGTAGGATTATCAGCCCTGTCGGTCACTAGGTGAACATGTCTAGTCAGTATAATGTAAATCTCCAAGGTTGTCTGTCTGTCTTTCTAAACATAAGTCCTTTTCTTGGGTCCCTTTTTAGATATCTCAATATTTGAATCATAGCATCCATGTGATCAACTGTAGGATTTCCCATAAATTGGTTAATTTAGTTGACAATAAAATTTATATTCGGACGAGTGTGAGTTAGGTAGATAAGTTTCCCTACCAATTGTTGATATGGTCCTTTATCAGCTTCCATTTCATCAGTCGAAGACCTTAACTTGGTATTAGGATCCATAGGTATACCAAATGGTTTACATCCACTCAACATAGTTCCTTGTAGTAGGTCAAAACATACTTTCTTTAAGACACAAAATTCCTTTGTGACTTCTAGCTACCTCCATTCCCAAGAAGTATTTGAGTTATCCCAAATCCTTGATTTCAAACTCCTTAGATAGGAGTGACTTAAGCCTTTTAATTTTTGGTTCATGGTTTTTTGTGAGGATAATATCATTAACATATACAATTAGTACTGAGATTTTCCTACATGGAAAATATTTCACAAATAGCGTGTGATTAGCTTGAGACTTGAAGCAGCCATCTCCTTTACAGACTTTAGTAAATCTGTCAAACCAAGCTTTAGGTGATTGTTTGAGCCCATACAAGGCCTCCTTAGTTTGCAAACTTTTCCTTTTATACTATTTGTCTCAAATCCTACAAGGACATCCATATAAACTTCCTCTACAAGATCTCCATTTAGAAAGACGTTCTTCACATCTAACTAGATGAGGAACCAATCTAATTTAGCAGTAATAGACAATAATACTCGGATATATTGAGTTTTGTAACCGGTGCAAAAGTTTTCTGATAGTCAATCCCATTGGATTGGGTGTAACCTTTTGCCACTAGTTGAGCCTTGTATCTATTTATGCTTCCATTTGGGTTCTACTTGACTAAAAAAATCCACTTACATCCGACAGTTATTTTCCCTTGAGGTAGCTTAGATAGTGTCCAAGTCCGTATATTCCTCTAGGGTTGCTTTGTGCCATTCAAGAACTTTTAGAACATCATACACAAAACTAGGAATACTGATCTTATTAAGTGATGTCACAAATGATTGGTACCCTATAGATAGACGTGAGTAGGACATATAGTTGTGCATCGGATGAAGAATACAAGATCTAATACCTTTTCTGTTTACAATAGGCTAGTCTAATGTGGGATATGTCTATGGAACTAGTTCTATTAGATCTTGCTGATTTTCAGGTTCAACTTGGCCTCAAGTTGACTCATGATACTACTGAGTTTCATGCAAAGACACAAGATGTTTTCTCCTCACATAGACTTTCACTATGTCATGGGAAGGTGGTGTATTCTTTTGTAGTTCTGGGATAGGTGGTACATGTGATTGTGATGATGATGGAGAGAAAGAAGTTGATGGAGATGATGGAGGGTTAAGTGATGATAATGGTAAGATTGAGAAAGGACTTGGGTCAATAAGGGACCCCTAATCCACAATTCAATTTTGTTTTCCCCCTAAATTGTGGTATTATAGTAGTATGGAATGTGTTAAAAGAAGGTGATATTCATAGAGTGATAAAATTTCTGGATGACAGGAGAGAAGCACTTATAACCCTTTTTGTTGGTTGAAAATCCTAAGAAAATGCACTTAAGTGCACGTAGATCAAACTTTCCTCGATATTGAGAGTGAATGTGGACAAATGCAATACATCCAAATAGTTTGAGAGGGATGTTGGAGACAAGTTGGAGTGTAGGATACATGTTTTGTAGAACTTAAGATGGAGTGTTGAACTTAAGAACATTGGAAGGGAGGCGATTAATAAGATAGATGGTTGTTAGAACTGTTTCCCCCGAAAATTTAGTTGGAGCATGGGCTTGGAAGAGTAAAGAGGTGTATCAATGCATAAACTTTGTTGGACTATGCCATTGAATTAGAGATAGGAGCTAAGGTTGGAATTAAAAAAGTCTTTGGCATTTCTGTTTTGAGAATTTGTATGTTAACCTATAACTGGGTCTTGATCATTGCATGAAAATTCTAACAGATTTGTGTGGTCTCAGATTTTTCTTTTATAAGAAAGGTTCAACACAACCTTGTGTGATCATCAACGAAAAGTAAGAACCATCTAGAGCCAGTAAAACTTGGATTTTTGAATGGTCCCCATGAATGAGAGAGAAAGGTTGTGTTGGTTGATATTGATGGGATGCAAAAGTGTGTCTGGTATGTTTAGCATACTAACATACATTATACTGAAAAAAAAGTAGGACTTTTATTGATAAATAATGAAGATAAAAAGATATTTTCAATACCTAAAGTTAGATGTCCTAATCGATAGTGTTGGATAAACCTAAAATTATGGATTGGCTGACAGTTGAACTTTGCAGACTGGCTAGGTGTAGAGGAGGATTCAAGAAGGTAAAGTCCTGCACAAAGTTTAGCATTTCCCTTTTCTAGTTTGAATTTTAATAAGAAGAGATGACTTTGGTTGATGATTCCCTTTTCTATATGTATCAAAGTCTTGATTTAAGATTCATTTTGTGTTGTAGCTCAATTCATAGTGACATGTATCGAATGGCCGAGGTTCATGATGTCAAACCAAGCAGCTCAGAATTTTGTGGATTTCAATTCATCTCCACAAGGAAACCAAACCACAAATCATTAGCCTCACACTTAATTTCTCCATGGCAGACACATTTGATTTCCTTTTTTTTTGTTGTTGTTGTTTGCCTCTCTTTTTTTCTTCCCTTTCCCAAGCAGTTGTTTGCCAATTAAGTGTTTGTGGCAAACACCAACATGGTGGAGGAGGGATCATCATGATTCCTGTAAGTGAAAGCTACTTCTTGTGAGTACAATTACTCTTTTCTATAATGATGAGTGCTCAACAGTGGGTGTTTGGTCTAGTGGTATGATTCTTGCTTCGGGTGTGAGAGGTCGTGAGTTCGATTCTCACAACACCCCTTTTTTTCATCCAAAAATGGATGAGTGCTTTGGAGGATCTTTGTAGAACTTGATTGGACTTCTTTTTTTCATCCAAAAATGAATGAGTGCTTTGGAGGATCTTTGCAGAACTTGATTGGACTTTTTTTTTTCATCCAAAAATGAATGAGTGCTTTGGAGGATCTTTGCAGAACTTGATTGGACATAGTTAGTGTTGTGTTTTTAAAATTAGATTGGATTAGCCAACTCAATTGACTAACTCAACAACTAAAGACGAAGTCGACTTGGTTAGATCCATAGAAGCATATATCCTTCGAATTTTAGGATTTTAGCAAAAATATCAAGTATATCAAATTGATCAAAATTAGGCCATTTTTTCATGAAGAAAGAGGAGTGACCTTGATAAAGAGAAACAAAAGAGAGAACCACGTCCCCTTCCATGCATTACCAATTCATCTCAGCATGATTCACATAATTATTTGGGTCGATCTCTTAATATAAACAATTGGTAGAATTATTAATTAAGAATTGGATCTCAAAGTTGGATTCACTTTGTTGCACCAGGACTATCTTTTCCCTCCTGTTCCCTCTTAGGAATCCTGAAAATTCATTCAACCCTCTAGCCATCGTAACACATAGGCATCGCTAGTCGAGGATGCCCAAATGATAGTTAGAACTACATCATATTGGTCACCTTACATTTAACGTTATACATTGTATCGAACTTGATTCTAGGTAAGATAAAGTGGTGATGTACTCTCCACATGCATCTCATGGAAGGACATAGAATCAAACTTCTTTGAGTTGTCAAAGGATAATGAAATTATCAGCTCTATCAGACCAATAGATGGAATGCCGCCAAGAATGGTGAACTGATCTCCACGTTGTCGCTTGGGTAGTAAGACAAACTAAAACAGACACTGTAGGAGTTGGATCATTCCTTGAACCACAAATGCCTGTGATTTTGGATTCTTAACCAGTTCAATTGAAAACAACACAATTCATAATCCAATAGGTTTAGGGTTATGTACATTGATATAGAATGTGAAACCATTTCTTATTTATGACACAAAATGATAAGATCAAATCCTTTCTAACAGTTCTTGAACTCTTTAACTTTGGGTGAAGTTCTAAGAATTTGATTGGCTTAGATAACTGCGATTGTATTATGTACTGCTCACCCTGTTGTAGGACACAAGGTAAATCTATGGCAAGAGACTGTTTTGGTACTTGCTGTCAGCCAAGGTTTGCTTATAATGAAGAACACTGGGACGGAAGGGTTAGCTTCTCTATCTTCTTCTCTTGTGTTTTTCATCTAGACTTTACTTTAGAGAATGTACAATAAATAACAAGATTAGGAGTGGATTGATTGATTGATTTTTGAATTCTTTTCTGAATTATTTTGGACCAGATGTTAGTTTTTTATCCAACAAGAAAGAACGAGTTGAGTTTAGCCTTCCTCTAGAATCACGTGCAACCTCAATTTATGTGGATGAAAATCAATTGAATCCCATTGTCGTCCTTGTAGGATTTGATTATTTAATCCCCATTTCGATCCTTGTACGACTGTAGGCAAATATGATGGAGGGGCATCTCTATCTTTTCATACTGTTCTATCCTGATTTCTCCTCTGTTCTCGGTCCTGTATTTTTGTTCTCGGTCCTGTATTTTTGCTTTTCCTGGCGCGCCAGTCTTGTTCCCAATCCATGTTGTTCCCACCTTGACAGCTCACCCCAAAGCCCCATCCTTGCCTCAAGGCGTCAAGTCCCGTCAATCTATCTCCACCAGCAGAAACAGTTCTAGTAGCAGCAGTGCGTTCTCTGTGTTCTCTTAAAGCGGTCTAAAGAGTAATGATTAATAACTAATGAAATTGTTACTAATTTAAATTTAGGGTTTAAATTTTAGAATAGTCAAAGTAAATGTTTTCTCTACATGTTAATTATTATTTCAAGAGCTAATAATCGCTCGTGATTTACCAATCTCCTTGTTGATCTTAAGACGAATTG
>JBBMJZ010413095.1:2474713-2490857 GCA_037833815.1 Zingiber zerumbet
GCCGCCGATGAGGATGCCGGCCGCCGGCTGCTCCTTTCCTTTCTTCCAGCAGGATGTTCTACTCCTCCTCCCCCTCTCTTCCCACTGCCAGCATCGCAGTCAGTTCGCGACCCCCCTCACGATGTCATCGCCGAACGGACCGGTCACTGCACTTCTCCCTTTTCCTAGCGACGCTGGCCACAGTGCCACCTCCCCTCTTCCTTTCACCCTCTCGCCGGAGTCGAAGCCGGCCACCTCTGAGACTGGCTACCCTGTTCATCCCACGCCTCCACTGCCTAATGCACGTTGTGCGACTCGTTGTCGACATTGCCACTGCCATCTCTCGTGATACCGCAACTACCTCCTCTACTAGCACACCTTCTCCCTCTCCTTTAGCACGCCGGCACTCACCGCCATTTTCAGCAGTCGCTGTCCTCCAGTGGCAGCCGACAGCAACTGTTAGCTGACCCGTGGTCCAACCTCGATCCGAGCCCTCCGAGCTCTCGCTGTCATTATGTTTCGACTCGATGCATGTAATGTTTGTATGTTTTGGTCATTCTGCTGCTATTGTATCCCGGCCTGCGAGCCGTGGTTATGTTTTGGACTATGTGCGTTGTATCCAGCCTTTAGGTTGCAGTTATTTCCCGCCCTACGTGCCGATCTAGTGTCCGGGCCTACATGCCGATCTAGTGTCCTGACCTGCGTGGCGACTTAGTGTCCCGATCTGTGGGATGATCTAGTGTCCCGTCCTGCGTGTCGACCTAGTGTCCCGGTCTGTGTGATGATCTCGTGTCCCGACCTGCATGTTGTTAATATCTCCCGGCCCGCGTGCCGGTGTTTTATCTCGACCTGCAGCTCATCTTCCGGTCCCATGTCGCGTTCAGCTCCTCATCGTCAGATCCAGCTCTCCAGCCTGATCGGAGTCATCTACTCTTCCGGGTCGCGACAACTCGAGTCGTGCATCCGAGGGCGCCCCCTGGGCCAGGATACATTTTCCGTACTCACCCCCTTTATTTATTTCATTATTATATTATTAGCCGGTTACTCATATATTCGTTGGATCTGCCTCGAGCATCGGGGTACCGGGGGCCGGGCCAACCCGGTCACTGGCTGCAGGTAGCGTTGACTAGAAGACTTCTGAAGACTCGATTAACATAGGAGTCATCTCAGCATACCTCCTCCGGGACGTCGCGACTCAGTCAACATTCCGTCCACCTCGCCCCGCGGTCCGTCTGACTCAGCTTCCGGACGGGATCACTCTCAAACTTCAATTTAACTCAATATATTGAGAGCAATAATTTATTGAACACAAAAATATTTGAAACTAGATACCTTGGATTGACACAAACTAGTTTTAAATATTTTCATGTTCAATAAATTATTACTCTCAATATATTAGGTTAAATTAAAGTTTGAGGGCATGGATATAATCAGGAGAGGTAGACGAGCATACAAGAACTAGTTTCATATCAATCCTTGGTCATTTGATCCCTCAGCCGTTTTTTTCCAAAATTGGCTGATGGATCAAATGAGTTCGGATTGACATGAAACTAGATTCTATATGTTCGACTAGTTCTCCTGATTATATAAATGCCCTCAAACATCAATTTAACCCAATATTGAGAGCAATAATTTTTTAAACTTAAAAATATTTAAAAAATTCAATTCATATGAAACAAATTCAAAATCGGCTAATGGACCAACGACCTCAGATATATGTAACAAGTTCTTATATGTTTTTCTACCTCTCGTGATTATTCATTCTCTCAAACATCAATTTGACCCAATATATTGAAAGCATAAGATGAAAATTCCAAGTGGCTTACGGTTGAACAAATTCTTAGTGATTAGATGTCTAACATATACTTAGCTTGGCAAGAGGAAAGTCAACGTAGGTCACGGTTGATCAGACACTTGGTTAAAAAAAATCCAATAGGGAGTTGGCATGAGACGTAAAGTCCCAGAAGGTCAAGGTTGATTGGATGGTGAAATCCTGATAGGTCAAGAATTGATCAAATGCTGGGCAAATAAACTCTTAGCAGGTTGAGGACAATTGGGCATTAGACAAGATGAGAATTCAATTTTAATTAGACTGAAATAGGAGTATTACTTGATTGATATGGTGTATCAATTGACTAATAGACGCAAACCCCTTCCAAACCTTAAAATTATGTTTGCTACAGTGCTATTACGGTTTTGCTAGAGTGTCGTGCATGATGGTAGCAAGCTAGAGTGTCATGCATGATGATTTGCTGCACTATTTTACGGTAAGAGTTGATTGACTAATGATGTGGTACTGTAGCAAATAAAGAAAAGGGGTCTGTTCAGGTGGTAGGGTTTGCAAAATTCTATATCAATCAACTAACTATAGATATCAATCGACTGATGTTAATCAAAATTAAACAGAATCAAGTCAGTTTAATTGTTCGACTCAACTGATAATTGATATCAATCGAATGATGTTGATTAATAGATGAACAAAAGCAAGTTGATTCGACGGTAAGATTTAACTAATTGATATCAATCAATTGCTCAGATAAATCAGTTGATTGATGTTCAAAAAGGATCGACAAAGTCAGATATATTTTAGAAAATTCAAAGGTCATTCAACGATAGGAATACTGTTGGAAACCATATCAATTAACTAATGGATAAAATCAATCGACTGATAGGTGAAAATTAACCTCAACCTTGAGGTTTTAGAAGAAGGGTTTTAAGGATAATTAAAGTATTAGTTCTTAAAGGTTTGAGGACAAAGTGCTACTACACTTCTAGACTAATAAGAGATAATTCCAAGCAAAAAAGACGTTCAAAATAAGATTTCATTTGTAATGTTGTTTGGCTTTCATTTGTATATGTATTTGTATGCGCGTTGTATTTTTTATTTTTTTACAAGAATAGGTTGTATAAACTTCTTCACCTTTGAAAGGTATCTAATAAGAAGAAAATTTAGTGGTAGTAAATAGCTAGGACTATGCCTTAGATTAGCCACCTTAATAGATGGATACTAAATAAAACTAAGGTATTATATATGTTACGTCAAGTTTGATTCAAATATTTTATTGCGCATCCATATAATGTGTCTATAATTAAAATAAAGTGATCCAAGTTATTCATACTCACTCTGGATCATACCGGTCCTAACAATATCTTTTAATTAATTTTATATGTTTATATATATATATATATAATTTTATTATTAAATAATTATATTCCTGATAAATTTATTATTGAATATAACATACTAGTTAAATAGTTTTTATAAATTTAATATTAAATAAATAAAATAAGACAGTAACAGAAGAGATTAATAAATTTAATGAATTAAAAATATAATATTATATCATAGAATTCAAAGTAAATAAGTTGAAAAATTAACTTTAATAGAAATATAGAATAGTCAAATATCAAATAATTCAAGATAAATAGATTAAAATTTTAGTTAGAGAAGTAGAATAAGCTAATTAATATTAAACCATACAATTAATATGATTAAAATATTATAAATGAATTAAAAATAATAATAATAAATGTTTTTAATGAATTGGCGGTTAATAGACGATTGAACGGGTGGTTCGCTGTGTTATTGGAGCCCAACTCATAACCAATTTGTTACAAACTGGGACTATTGAGCCAGGTCAACGGATAATAAATCTGTTGACCCAGTTATCGATCCAGGCCAGACTTGGCCTAGGGTTTGTGACTATAAATAAATTAAATGTTCAAATAAATTTGATGTTCATAATTTTTATATTCAATCAAATAAATAAATAAATTCAAGTAAAATTTTAAATTAAATTAATTCATTAATATTTATTGATGGTCTCTTTTGCCTAGGCTCAGGCTCATTCTCTTCAAAAAAAAAATCTGCATCTCCACTCATGAGATTCAACGTCCTGAGATATAACATCGATTAGAGCTAGGGTTGGACCGATCAAATAGGAACAAGAAAAAAAAAGAAAAAGATAGAGAAGAAAACTCATGGAAAGGAGTAGCCTCTGTTTGTAGGAATCAAACAACCAACCTCCCTCAAACTTACTTTTCGTAGTGTTTATATAGTTATTAAAAAGCATCTCCACATCCAAGGTCGACGCACTTCTGATAGTTCGTTATACCCTCCTCCATTCATCAAGTATCATGTATTGCAAGGAAGAAATCAAGGAATTAAACAAGATATAACATCCACTTCTTACTTCTTTACTCTCGGATTGTTATGTATTCTTACCTAGCTAGAAACTTCAGAGCTTTTGATATTCAATAAAAAAATATATATATATCTCTAATACTTAGTACAAGATACTCTTGATGTTCAATAAAACTTGGATATATTGTTCAATAAAGCTTAGTAATATTGGTCGATATAACTATATTACTCAGATGTACTGTCTAGTATCACACGATACTATAATTCTACTATACCAGCGATGATAATTGAGAGATAATTGACAATATGATTGCTCAGAGTAACACGATTTCCTCTCCAATGTAGTGATATAGCAACACAATAACGTAGCAAGGATGTGATTGGCCGGAGTAACATCAATCTGATTTCCAGAACATTTAATTTAGCAGAGAAAGTCCTGCAGCATCACTGTAGTTCATACAATAGCACGCACCGCAGTGTAGCATCTGATTGCCCAGGCGATTGTTCCTGTTGGAAATTATTGCAGCACCAATGCAGAGGTATTTCGGAAACGTAGCAGTTAATTGTAGCACTGATTGTTCGGAAAGATCTTTGGAGTGCGGAGGTGATTGTGGCCGAACTATAGCAACACTGTAGCAGCTGATTACTCAAAGAGGTCTTTTGCTTGTGATGTTATTGTGACGGACACTGTAGAAACTGTAGACTGTAGTATCCGGGGATTGATGGTTCGGAGAGCAAACTTATCCCAAACCTTGTAGCATCTTTCTGTAGCACGACGCTAGAAGAGCTTGTAGATAGTGTAGCACAAGGCAATTATTGCTGTGATGCACTGTAGCAGAACTGCAATTGTAGTGACTGTAGCTCCAAAGTTTGGTTGCTCGAGTGACCTTGATTGCATTGATCGGTCGGTAAATCCGACTACCATCATTTACGAATATAAATTGTGAATTATGAAAATTTATAAATTATGTTCGCCAATACGTCTCTTCTTAATAGGATAAAAAAATAAATTAAGAAAAGTTTTTTTTGGATTCCTTTCTCTCCACCACGAAGGAAACAGACGGCTTTGATGGATGGATCAAAGTAATTCTCACTAATTCCTCTTTGGACAGGACGTTTGGAGGATCTAGAATGATCTAGAAACGGGTGGAAATTGTGCAATAGCAAGCTCAAATTACGCTCCTTTCGTATTTTTTTAAATACATTTTTATTGTTCTTGTTTTTTTTTTTTTTCTACATTCCATTGTGTACTTTGTGCGATGCTTAATTTTCAAAATAGAATAATATTGAATATTGAGCGTTGCCTAATTTGTCGCCGGTCAATCGTAATTAGTTGCTTGCCGTGCTAGAACTTGACTTCTCCAAATATGGAACGTGATTGATACCTTTGACTAGGTTCCGTTCAAAGATTTTTGTGTGAATTGTAAACTTATTTCTAGATGGATTCTTGTCATCTTCTACTGTTCACAGTTTGATTGTGGTTGTGATTGGATATTGTGTTGATTATTAGGTCTAGATAAGGGCTTCCTTTGTTAAGTTGGAATAATCGCCCGCTTAGTTGTCATGAGTTGGCCGGATCTTTGTGTAAAAACATTTGCGCAATGGCTAGCTGAAATAACTTAGAAACTTCTAATAAGAGTAAATTAATTTTCTCGCGAAAAAAGAGTAGGGTTGAATGTCAAATTGCGAAAGTAAGGATGAGCTTTTTATATTATTATTAAAGGTTTAGGAAATTAATCTCAAAATCAAAATTCCAACTCAAGAACTTTGACAACTTCTCTCCTTTATTTATTTTTTTGCTTGCTCAAACCATTTTCAACTTATGTGTGGTGTTGAGAGAATAAGCATAATATTATTTAAATGATAGATTTGTTATAAAATTCAAAATATCTGAAGAAAGACGTGGAATAAGTATAAAAGATTTTTTATAGCCACAAATATTACTATATCAACAACCTCACAAAAATGAGATAGATTCATTGATTCATTGATTTAAGTTACTATTCTATTCCAAAAGAATTGAAAAAACTCATTATCGATGATATGTCTAGTTTTTTGAATAGTTATTTATCTCTAGTGTGACCGAGAATTTGATAGTGACATTTTAACAAAAACATGCATGATTTGAGAGTGGAAAATCAATAAACAAGTTTGACAAAGATACATGTGTTAGTCCGTCAATGCATGTATTGACTAAACCTTGAATTTGTTCCAATGCCATGCTTTGTTTTTTTTTCTTTTATGTATTTTCAATAATGTTTAGATCATCCCATTTAATATTTTTTTCACAATTCCGTCCCAAGAAGTTGCACCCATCAATTACCGAATACATCGGAAAATATAAATGATAAATCACCAAGTAGCTAACGTTATCTCGATTGGACGTTTGTTTTTTATAGCTCTTACGACTTGGAGATATTTTAGAGAATGAGCAAATAAGCGATAAAAAAAACTTTGTGATCTATGATATATTTTTTAAAAGTTTCATTAGTTTTAGATTATGTAAAATTATATTTTAAAAATCTAAAATAGATTGTGAACAATTTATATATAAGAGATGATTTGACTCTGGATTTGACCATGTAGTGCATTGCTTAGCAGGGCGGCTGCTGCGTTAGCCATATTTGACGTGGTTTATTTTATTATAATTTTTTAAAAAAAAATCATTTTTTTGAAAAGTAAAATGTTCTGTAACGGGTCTTTTGAAACTCGAGTCAAAATTGTAGGGTGCTCTGCAAGAAAAGGGCGAGGAATATATTTTTTGAATTGTGAGGACTAATATGGAATTATAATCCAAGGGGTAAACCGAACCGTAAATTTGTAAAAAAACCCAAAAGTATTTAGAAACTAAAATGTAGGGACGAAGAGAATGCAAAGCGAAGACCGCGAGAAGAAGCATGAATTTTCGCACGGGCACACCATAAAAGCCGTCACTAGCGGCTTCTCCATTCTCCAGCCGATCTCTCCCAAGACGATTCCACCCTCCAAGCTGCGATCGGTCCAAGACAAGTAGGAGGAGGAGAAGGAGGAGGAGGAGAAGTGGGAGAGGAGGAAGGCGGAGAGGAGCCAGCGGCCGTGAAATGGCGAACGACATCATCCGGAACAGCAGCAGCCGACGGAGCTGGGCGGAGAGCTTCCAGGACCGGGCGGATGTGTTCCAGCGCAGCCGGATGACCGACGAGGGCGATGACGAGGAGAATCTCAAGTGGGCAGCGCTGGAGAAGCTGCCGACATACGACCGGATGCGGAAGGGAATCCTCCGGAAGATGGCGGAGAACGGGAACGTCATCACAAGCGAGATCGATGTCAACCAGCTCGGCCCGCAGGACCGGAAGCAGTTGCTCGATCACATCTTCAAGGTGGTGGAGGAGGACAACGAGCGCTTCCTCACTCGCCTCCGAGACCGTATCGACCGGTGGGTTTTCGCTTGCCCTATTCCTACGATCGAGGGTTTGATTCGACAGTTTGCTCATTTTTTACCCAAATTTTTACATCTTTTACTCGAATTAATCAATCGATTTCGGGATGAACAAAGATGAAAAAAAAGAGGCTCTATCCCCAGCTTAATTCGTACTTCGATTAACAAAAATATTGTTCTCATTAACAAATTTCCCCTTTTTTATGCTTCTCCTCCCTTATTACTCTTTTTTTTTCAAGAGAGAGAAATCACGAAAACTATTATGTTCTTGTTCTATGTATTGATTAGTTTGTGACAAATATTACAACTGGAACAGAGTCGGGCTGGAACTTCCAAAGATTGAGGTCCGATATGAGAACGTATCCGTGGAGGCAGATGTGCACGTCGGAAGCAGAGCACTCCCTACCTTGTGGAATTTCACTGTCAACATTCTCGAGGTATTGAGCAATCATCTTTGAAAAATTGAAACTAAATTCAAAGGCAAACAAAGTGAATCAGGAAAGAAAAAGGGTGAAGCTTTATTTGGATCTACATGCTTGTAGAATTCTTTTTATTCACTTTGTGGCTAGTCTTAGTATGATGATCGTTGTAAATCCTATTCCCTCCATTTAATATCTCTTGTTTTTCTAAATTCAGGATATTGTTGGTCTCGTAAGATTAAATCGATCCAAGAAAAAGAATTTAAAGATCCTTAATGATGTTAGTGGGATATTAAAGCCAACAAGGTAAGTATATAAAGTCTTATTTTGCCTTCCTCTGCCATTCAGTTGTTCTAAGGTTTCTAACAATCATTAATTTATTTTTTCTTCCTTGTATAAGTTTGGGGACTCTAGACTTTTGTTTTAAACTGCTTCTAATTCCCAAGAGATTTTATATTTCACAAGACTTTTGTTGATTAATTGTCAATAACTACTAAAGGTGCTAACGGGCCATGCTTGAAACAGGTCAAGTTAGGCTCATATCGGCATAGAATCATCTTAGACCTAACATGAGCTTAGGCATGACCATCCTGTGCCATGCTTAGGCCGGCTTGTTTGACCACCATTTAATAATAAAATAATATTTATTTAGGGATGGAGAAGGAATACAAGTAAAAACTATTGTTCATGGTCATGTTAGGTCTACAGGTTGTGCTTGACCTAGCCTAATGTTAGAAAGAGAAAGCTATGCTAGCAATGCACGTGGGCCTTGGCATTGGCTTGACCAAACATATATTTTAGCACTAACCTTATGTTGAGAGAGTTTTGTGTAGTGAGCCTAAATTAGACATCATTCTGAGAAAAACAAGAAGCATCTCACTCTTCAATATCTAACTGTTATCAGGATGACATTGTTGCTTGGACCTCCAGCTTCAGGGAAAACAACACTCTTGCTTGCCTTGGCTGGGAAGCTTGATAGAAGTCTAAGAGTATGCTATCTTTTCTTGTTCCCCACTATTTTAGTGCAATTTTACAATCTCTTCTGTAATATTTTTGTAAGAGTTCAAATAAGTTCTCGTGTGATATTAAGGTATGTGCATTTAATGTCTTTCTTGCAGCAACAGGGTCGAGTCACATA
The DNA here is from genome assembly GCA_037833815.1 of Zingiber zerumbet. NCBI lineage: Eukaryota > Viridiplantae > Streptophyta > Magnoliopsida > Zingiberales > Zingiberaceae > Zingiber > Zingiber zerumbet. Next base: position 2,483,812 of record JBBMJZ010413095.1, read on the forward strand.
TTGTGGCCATGAGCTGTCAGAATTTGTTCCTCAAAGAACTTCCGCTTACATTAGTCAGTTGGATATTCACAATGGCGAGATGACAGTTCGAGAAACATTGGATTTCTCAGCACGGTGTTTGGGTGTAGGATCAAGGTATGAGATGTTATCAGAATTGTCAAGACGAGAGAGAGATGCAGGTATTAAACCAGATCCTGAGATTGACGCATTCATGAAAGCTGCTGCAATGAAAGGGCAGAAAACCAATGTATCAACCGATTATATTCTCAAGGTTCATGCTAACAACTTTTTAGTGTCATTTTATCATTGCTTGAGCATTTACTAGCAATGTTAATACTTAAAATGTTGGAAAATAGGTACTTGGTTTGGACATTTGTGCAGACATCTTTGTCGGTGATCAAATGCGACGTGGCATTTCTGGAGGACAAAAGAAGCGTGTGACAACTGGTAGGTTTATTGCTAGGAGAACATTATTGAAAGCAAATGCCATTTGCAAACTTTCTTCATCTTCAAAGTTCAAACTGAATACTCTATGACACCCGTCCATACACGAGAAAACAATAAATTTCAAATAACTAGATGTTCTATATTAGTCAAAAAGTTCATGCAACAATGAATTACTTATCAATCATTCTTGTTTTTGTTTGCAACTCAAGCACCATGTCAAAGAAAAAGAAATACTATCTAATAACTTTTCACATAACGACGGTGTCCAAATATTCTATATGAAGAGGAAGTTTAAAATGCCCAACTATTCAAATTTATAATTTTGAGGTCATGAGGCTTAAAGGAATATTCATACTGAAAGAAGCTTTCTAATATGTTTGGTTTTTTGAAACTTTATTCTCTTTACCATATGTCCATGTTTAGTAATCTGACCCATGTGCTCTTGGTTGCAGGAGAGATGTTAACTGGGCCTGCACGAGCACTTTTCATGGATGAAATATCAACTGGACTTGATAGTTCTACTACCTTCCAAATAATAAGGTTCATGAGACAGATGGTCCATGTCATGGATGGAACAGTGCTAATTTCTCTTCTTCAACCTGCACCTGAGACATTTGAACTATTTGATGATGTTATTTTGATATCTGAGGGCCAAATAGTCTATCAAGGTCCTCGGGAGCACGTTGTTGAGTTCTTTGAGTCTGTTGGTTTTAAATGCCCTGAAAGGAAAGGTGTCGCTGACTTTCTTCAAGAGGTAACTTCAAAGAAGGATCAAGCACAGTATTGGGCTAATAAGGACAAACCTTACCGTTTTATTCCAGTACCCGAGTTTGTTGAGCTTTTTAAGAAATTTCATGTTGGGAGACAACTAGCTGCAGAGCTTAGTGTTCCTTATGATAAGTCTAAAGCCCATCCTGCAGCACTGACGACAGAAAGATATGGTATTTCTAACTGGGAAATTTTGAAGGCATGTTTTTCGAGGGAGTGGTTGCTGATGAAGAGAAATTCTTTTATCTTTATTTTTAAGACAACCCAGATAACCACACTTTCTTTGATAGCCAGTTCTGTGTTTTTCAGAACAGAAATGCACCATCGAACGATTGCTGACGGTAACAAATTTTTTGGTGCACTATTCTTTACCTTGACGAACATCATGTTCAATGGAATGGCAGAAATTGTGATGACTGTTGAGAAGCTCCCCGTATTTTATAAACAGAGAGATTTCTTGTTTTTCCCGCCTTGGGCTTTTGGCATTGTATACACCATTCTCAAAATTCCTCTTTCATTTTTAGACACGGGAATTTGGATCGCACTTACTTACTATATCATTGGCTTTGCCCCTGCTGCAGGACGGTAATTATCTCATTTCTTTAATTTTTTTATTTTTCAAAGTTAACTGCTTTAGATGCTTTTATATTACCTGTGATAAAATTTCATTTTCTGCAACTTCATTTTTCTATGACATGATATGTATGCAGGATAAGTTAAAATCAACCTTCTCATTTTGTTCTCCTAATTTGGTAGGTTCTTCCGCCACTTCCTAGCACTTCTCCTTACCCATCAAATGGCTCTTGGTCTGTTCCGCTTCATTGCTGCAGCATCAAGAACGATGGTTGTTGCCAATACATTTGGAACCTTCGCCTTGCTTATTGTTTTCGTGCTAGGAGGGATTGTCATCTCTAAAGGTTAGAAACTCCGTAATATAACCCCGATTAGTTCCTCGTATACTTGATCGATTGTCATGAAACTGATGTGCCAAAACTGAAGTGAGCATTTTTTTTTTTATGTGAATAGATGACATCAAACCCTGGTGGATATGGGGTTTCTGGAGTTCTCCCTTAATGTATGGGCAAAATGCTATTTGTGTTAATGAGTTCCTTGATCCAAGATGGGGCGGAGTAAGATTCTATCATGAGTTTGTTCTCTGAGTGTATTTTGCATTTTCATTTCTAATGCATGACTTCCATATCCTTGTTGCAGAACAACACTGACAGAACGATATCCGCTTCAACTGTGGGAACAGCTTTTCTTAAATCTAGAGGAATGTTTACTCGTGGCTATTGGTATTGGCTTTCAATTGGAGCCCTCGTAGGATTTATTATTCTATTCAACATATTGTTTGTCCTTTCAATCACTTACTTGAATCGTAAGTTGCCTATTTTAATTAGAACTTCAATTTTTCATTTTCTTTGCGATCTTTTCTCTTATGCGAACCAATTCCCGTGTTTGTAGCTTTTGCAAGTGCTCAAAACGCAATTGTTGATGAGGAATCAAGTAAGAAAAAGAAAAACTTATCAATAGAAAATGGAAGGGTTGAAATGATAGAGAATGCGAGTTCTGCTCGGCAGGATATATCTGGTTAGATTTTCTGATCACATTTGTTCTCTTATTTCTTTGTGATGTTTTATCATGATTGATTATGAACTCAAAATATGGGATAATTTTTAAGAGGATTTATATGTTAGCTTCCAAAATCATTCAATCATGCATGTCGAATAGAATAATACAATCACGCTCAGGTGCAAAATTTACGACATCTTTCAATCAACAACCTGTTATAAATTGTTGATCTTGTACTCTATCCCATCATCAACAAGCTATGGGAAATGATATATGATTTCCATGCATTTTTATGGTATCTGCAACATGAAGATCCATTCTGGAGGTGAGCTTAGAGATGGTGCCGTTCTAATATTGGTCTGATTATGATTTTGAGAATTCACCTCTGACATGGCCAACTTGCTTCATTCCCTACTGAAACCACTATTAAATCCCATCTATAGTCTTCAGGGCATGGTTCAGTTGTTGGTTTTGGCCATAATTAACATCTCTGAGCATATGGCTCAAATAACCCTCATCATTAAACATAACCAAAAGCTTAAGTCTCATACCGAAGTTCTCTTCACTCTGTTAAATCATAAAAAAAACATTCAATTATTTTCCATTTTTATTGATCGAAAAGTTTCTTCTATTTTCCCAGATGCAGTAAGGAGAAAAAGCTCTGAAAGTTTTAGCGCTTCAGTTCGTCCAGCAAAGAGAGGAATGGTTTTGCCTTTCCAGCCTCTTTCTCTTGCTTTCCATCATGTGAACTATTATGTTGACATGCCTGCTGTAAGTCTATCCAATGTTTCCTTCTTTGATGCTTTCCCCTATGATTTAATTTAAGAAGCAAATCCGAAGGAAAAACAAATAAAATCAAATCTCATCCTTTCACATCAGGAAATGAAGAGCCAAGGAGTTGAGGAAGATCGTCTGCAGTTGCTGAGCGACGTAAGTGGTGCATTTAGGCCAGGAGTCCTGACTGCATTGGTTGGAGTTAGTGGAGCAGGAAAAACTACATTGATGGACGTTCTAGCAGGAAGAAAAACTGGTGGTTATATTGAAGGCAACATTAGTATTTCTGGTTATCCTAAAAATCAGGAGACTTTTGCCAGAATAAGTGGATACTGTGAACAAAATGACATTCATTCGCCTTATATGACTATCTATGAATCACTTGTTTACTCTGCTTGGCTGCGTCTTGCGTCAGACATCGACAACCAAACACGACTGGTCAGCTGCAATTTTTGTTTCCATCCAATTGCACCTTTAAGAGTGTTATTTATTATGAATTGATATCTAAATTTGTCATTTTCATAAGCTGGACTAATAGATGTTTAATGCAGATGTTCGTGGAGGAGGTCATGGAGTTGGTTGAACTTGATACTCTAAGAGATGCTCTAGTTGGCCTTCCTGGGGTTAATGGTTTATCAACTGAGCAGAGAAAAAGACTGACGATTGCTGTTGAACTTGTTGCAAATCCATCCATCATCTTCATGGATGAGCCAACATCCGGACTTGATGCAAGAGCAGCAGCCATAGTTATGAGGACAGTTAGAAATACAGTTGACACAGGACGAACTGTCGTGTGTACAATCCACCAACCGAGCATAGACATTTTTGAAGCTTTTGATGAGGTTCTTATTCATACAAATTTTAATTTCTTGCATCTAATATTTTAACCTTATGTGGCTTTGATACTAAATTGGAAACATTGGTTCTCCTAGCTACTTTTGATGAAAAGGGGAGGTCAAGTTATATATGCTGGCCCTCTTGGTCGCCAGTCTCACAGGCTTGTTGAATATTTTGAAGTGAGTTCATTTACTAATGATTTTGAACTCTGATCATATTTATTTTAAATTTTCTTGAATTTTTTACTTCATAATTTTTACTGCACTTCTCATTTAATTTGCCCACACGTTGTTATATTTAATCAAAGAGATTAACTTGCAGGCAATTCCAGGAGTACCAAGAATTGCTGATGGTATTAACCCTGCAACATGGATGTTGGACGTAAGCAGTACCCAAGCCGAGGCTAGCTTGAATATTGACTTTGCAGAAGTTTATGCCAATTCCCCACTTTATCAGTAAGTAGAGCATAAATGTTTCCAAAATATTTATCACATATCAAGATCGTATAACTTACTTTGTCCACTTGGTACTTTTCAGACAAATCGAAGAACTTATAAAAGAATTGAGTATTCCGGCACCAAATTCTAAGGATCTATTCTTCCCTACAAAATACTCGCAGACTTTTACTGTTCAATGCCAAGCTTGTTTCTGGAAACAATATTGGTCTTATTGGAGAAACCCACAATACAATGCTGTCCGATTCTTCATGACAATTGTTATCGGTTTAATATTTGGCACAATGTTTTGGAACAAGGGCAAACAGACGTAAGCTTTCTAACTTCTAAGTTCGTTGTGTTCTGTTCTTTCTGTCCGAATCATAATGCATGTGAAATAAACTACAGAACATGCTATCGACTATCCTGAACAGAAGAAGAAATTGCATTGTTACTATTATCATAGGACACAATTTAGTGGACTAGTGGCATGTGCAAAATTTAAGCTCATTTGATAAATTAGGATGATATATATGCTTCTATTTTCTGAAAGTTCGGTGAAACATTCACAAAAGTGATCATCGAGTACTAGTGTCTTTGTGATTCTTTTCCTGGAAGATTTAATTACTATAACACCATAATCTTGTAAAGAGTGTGTTTACCTTTTAAACATGCATTGACATTCATAGCCAATGGACTGTTTTTTTTTCTCATCCTGCTTCTTCTTTTGGACTTGAACAGTAGCACTCAACAAGACGTTCTGAATCTACTCGGAGCTTTCTATGCTGCGGTCTTCTTCCTTGGATCCAGCAATTCTATCAATGTGCAGCCGGTTGTGGCTGTCGAGAGGACAGTCTTCTACCGTGAAAGGGCTGCCGGGATGTACTCAGCATGGGCCTATGCATTTGCTCAAGTAATTAAGCCAATGCTTTCTTTCCTTCCATCAATGAAATTTGCATAGAAGAAATACTTACATTTCTTTCTTGCCTTCCCAGGTGAGCATCGAGGTGCTATACATAGTGGTACAAGGATTCGTCTACACGATTCTTCTTTTCTCGATGATTGGCTTTACTTGGCGCGTATCCAACTTCCTCTGGTTCTTCTACTTCATCGTCATGTGCTTTACCTACTTCGTTCTGTATGGGATGATGGCTGTGGCAGTCACGCCCAACCATCAAGTCGCGGGCATCGTGTCCAGCTTCTTCTTCAACTTCTGGAACTTGTTCGCGGGCTTTCTCATTACACGACCGGTATGTACATCTCTTAGATGCACTTGTTGTCGTGAAGCTGATATATACCGTCTCTGATCAATTCTCGATGGCACATTTTGCAGGAACTTCCTATCTGGTGGAGGTGGTACTACTGGGGAAATCCAGTATCTTGGACAATTTATGGTGTCATTGCATCGCAGTTGGGGAAGAGAGGTGGCAGTGTCAGCGTTCCTGGAGAATCAACCGATCGGCTACTTACGGATTACTTGAACGATACCCTGGGCTACGAGTACAGCTTCGTTAAGTGGGCGGCATTGACTAACGTGGGTTTCGTCGTCGTGTTCTTCGTAGTCTTCGCCTACTCTATCAAGTTCCTCAACTTCCAAAAGCGATAGATAGGCGAATTCTCCAGCCCCATCACTATCCTCTATAAATGCTGATTAGCTTATACGAGCTATAGTAATTTTTGGATTTTTTTGTACACTTTATTTCACTATACATGAGCTTGATGTTGACGATGGTTTTAGCAAGTACTATTTTAAGTGTGGGAGATGTCAAGGATGTACAATATTCATACAATTATTATAAGATACGTTCGACTTCCAGTCCGAGTTCCCCGAGATCTTAACGCACTCCTCGATGGCTCCACGAGGTTAATCATGATGTGACCTGATCGAAATGCTTGCCATTTCACCGAATGAGAAATATGATCAATCACCGTCAAGTCCATTGAACCCAAAATAGAAACCTATGCTCAATTTAGTTGGGGAAAAAATTATTGTTAATTTTTTTAAAATTCAACTTAATAAAAAAATTATTATAATAATTATTTAATAATACTGGTAACAGTACTGTAGGAATGATAATATTTTTTTAAAAAAATAAAAATTATAATAGTGAGTTATTTTATATATATATATTAATGGACTAAAGTTTTAACTAATATTAATTAAATAATTGAAAGAGAGAGAAAAAAATAGTATTATAAATAACAATATTAATT
>JBBMJZ010413095.1:2578550-2615838 GCA_037833815.1 Zingiber zerumbet
AGGGCGCCTCGGATGGTGCCTTGGAGGTTCCCTCCACCGGAAGGAGTCGGAGGTGCCTGGAGGGCCTCGAAGGCGCCCTCAACACTTTGTTGAGACGCTTTCAGTAAGGTTTTCTAGCTTCTTTTGACCTTCTGAAGCTCCGATCGTTTGGGTGATTGCAGCCAACCGAAATAAGGTTCACCCGAATTCAATTTCTGGTCTTCTTCTCTAGCAGGCTTCCGCTCCGGCTTCTCATCCCTCGAACGTTGCGTACGTTCTTCTCGTCTATCGATATACTCTTCCGCAGCTCTTTCGTCTTTCGGATGCATCAAGCCTGTCGACTCCCTTTCTGTGTTATCCTTCTCGCTAACTGCATATTACACTCGACTTCCTACGTTCTTAAGCTCATGCACACTTAAACACAAGGATTAAAACAAAACAGGATCTAACCCAACTTGGTTGATCACATCAAAATAACCACGGGTTCCAAAACAGAAGAGGCGGTTTTATTTTAGTAATTGATTAATATTCGTATAGAGAAGAAAAGTAATACTATATAAGGAGGTCTCCACTTACAGACATAGGTAAGCTTCATCATAAGAGTTCACTGTTCATCATCTCTTCTCTTCATTTTCTTTTTCAACCACTTGTCTAACTTGAGTGTTAGAGTGCCTGCGTCGGGGGCTCCTCCTTGGCTTGGTTACTAATGCTTTCTTCTCCTAGTTCTTATTTTTGCCATGCAGGATAATCTACAACACCATGTTCCTCCTGCTCGGAGTCTTCTTACAGTCAACATTGGAGCCACCTAGCCATCACGTCATCTTCCTCGCTTTTAGACAAGATCAAATTTAGCGTTGTCTATGGGAAAATGGACGAAGGAAGCAGAGGAAGTGTAAAAAATGAACTTATGATGGGGAGAGGAAGCCCTAAGCAATCATAGGCGACAACCAGAAAGGTTGAACGAAAAGTCACAGAAGAGAACGAAGAATAGGTAAGGGTCGAAGGGAATGTTTGAAGCCTTAATCCTAGTAACACTCCATCAAAGTCATTCGATCGTAAGATGTAGGAGAAAGAGGAGGGATCATAACCATTGAATTTGAACCACCAAAAATCATATCAAATCTCCATAGTAGCCTGACATGTTAGACATCATTTTCACAGGAGCACACCACGTGGCAGAGAGAGACGACCCACATTTATTAGGGATGGGATTCGGTAATCATTCTTATGGTCAACAGACGTGCTAATCACACTGAACATTAATTATGAGTGGCATCCCTATTTTAAGGTACAAGTATGGCAATGGGATAATTAAGTCAGCTCGAACTGAGTGACTGCTCAGGGACTAAGCATCCTGTTGTACCTAAAGGATTTCCACATATCTCTACAATAGCATGATATTGTCCATTTTGGGCCTAAACCCTCATGGCTTTGCTCTTGGGCTCTCCCCAAAAGGCCTCATGCCAATAGAGATATCCTACATCCTTTTAACCCCATGATTTTTACCAAATCTTTCCAATGTGAGACTTTGATTGAACCCCAACAATCCTCCCTTCAAAAGACATCTGATCACACTAACCTACTCTGGGTCTCCCCGCAAGCATTCGCACCTGGTCACCTTGACCTACTCGGGGCCTCCCCACGAGCATTTTGTCACCTTGACCTGCTTCGAGCCTCCTTGCAAGCATCCGGTCACCCTGGCCTACTTGCCTCCCCGCGAGCATCTGGTCACCCTGACCTACTCTAGGCCTTCCCGCAAGTATCCAATCATCCTGACCTGCTCAGACCTCCCCGTAAGTATCCGATCACCCTGACCTGCTTCGGATCCTTTCCCACAAGCATCCGGTCATCCTGACATGCTCCGGGCCTCCCCGTAAGCTGTCGAATTCGATCAATCTTGACCTACTTCGGACCTATCCGCGAGCATCCGGTCACCCTGACCTACTTGTCTCCCTGCAAGTATCCGATCACCCTGACCTGCTCCAGGACTCCCTGCAAGCATCTGGTCACCTTAACCTACTTTGGGATCCCTGCGAACATCCGGTCACCCCTGACCTATTTGAGCCTCTCCGCGAGCATTTAGCCACCCTGACCTACTCCGGGCCAACCCTCAACTTCGTTTAAGGCCACTCCACATGATATCTAGTCAGGACCATGACTCTGATACCATTTGTTGTGCTCAAAGGATGTCTACATATCTCTACAATGACATTATATTGTCTACTTTGGATCCAGACCCTCATGGCTTTGCTCTTGGGCTCTCCCTAAAAGGTCTCATGCCAATAGAGATATCCTACATCCTTTTAACCTCATGATCTTTACCAAATTTTTCCAATGTGGGACTTTGATTGAACCCCAACACATTCGATCGGGAAACAGAAGGACACAAATGTCTAGTCAGTTGAGTTTGCAGTCTCCTTCGACTAGACTTGAAGGGAACACTTGTAATACGATAAATAAGGTAGGGCCCCTGTAGCGATGGCCTAAGTCAAGGAAGCTGGCTGATGCGATGGTCAAAATTACGAAGGGGTCAACACTCAAGGCCAACACGGGTGTATGACTTAACCAAATATTCTAGCCAATCAGACCTCTTGTCCGATCAAATCCTCCAACCCTCCCGGCTCGATAGAATCCCAAGCCGAGTTCTAATTCAATTCAGAATCAAGTGGCACAATCACAAGGACCAGTAGAATAATTCGGTTGATCGAACCTTTTGCCAAATCAGATCTCAAGTCTCCAAGTTTGATAAAATCCCGAGCCAAGTCTTCAGAAGGGTTGAGTCCTCAAAAGAGTTGAGTCTTCAAAAGAGTTAATCCTTTAGAGGGCCAAGTCCTCAAAGAAGCCTAGTTCTCGAGATGGTCAGCACTTTTTAGCCAACCCGATCCTGTTCGAGAATAAGTTTGGGCAGACATTAAAGGGGACTTGGCCGACCTACCAGCAAAATGTATTAATGGCCCATTAGATCAATGACCTAATATTCCTTTTTGATACATTATGTAACCGTTGTCAGAAAATCAAGGCGGCATACTCTGTGCGAGTTGTACAACAAAAACTTCTACCCTACAAAGCATAGAAATTGTGGGTCTATTTTAGGAAAGTTATCAAAATGACAGAATAGTCGGTCCTATTTTGATAATGCATCAATATTCATGTAGAGAGGAAAAATAATACTATATAAGGGGCTCTCCACCTACAGGCACAAATAAGCTTTGTCATCAGAGTTCACTGTTCATCATCCTTGCTCTTCATTTTCTTCATTCACCACTTGCCTGACTTGAGCGTCGGAGTGTATGCGCAAGGGACCACCTGGCTAACGAGTCATCCTCCTTGCTTTTAAACAAGACCACAAAATATATTTATTCAACATCAACATAAATGTGTTCCTGAAACTCTCTTGACTATATCAAAAATTTTAAAATTTAGATATTATACAACCACAGTGAATTTTAGTCAAACCTTACTAATGGTAGTATAAATTCCAAAATATGAAATTTTAAGCATGGTGAGACCTAAGAGTGCATTGGTCCTAATTTGAATTGATTCTTCCGTGGTTAAGACTAATGGTGGTACAATGCTCATATTTTAAAATGTTTACCATGGTCAGAGTCCCAATAACATATTGATATTATGTTTTTAGTTTTTTAATTGATACCAGATATCTAATTTACGTCGACTAATTTTGGGGTGACTATTCTGGCTCCATGAAAATTTTCCACTGACCACTAGGATAAATTGGGAAACACTCATCATAGGTGGTCCGTCAGCCAAGCCTTAGGTCAATCGTTCATTAAGGAAAAGTCATTCGTTCATACGCTGAAGTTGGGATTCAATCTTTAGATGTTTGGGAAACTGAAAAGGTGTCCTCTCACTACACGATTGTCTGAGGGTACATTGATGTTATTGTTGAGTAAATATGATAGACCTGAATGTAGTACCGAGTTGGATCAATTATACTAAGTTGTCTAAATTTTATAAATCCACAACATATTATTTAGGCTTTGAATTTAAAGTTTGAGAGCATGATTAGACTCAGGAGGCTCGTATGAGTGTATTATTTTGGTTTGGATTGATTTGGATATGTCTAAGGTCATTAATAAGCTTTAGCCAAAACTCATCGATCGCTTGAAACTCATCAAATTTGATCTAAATCAAGACGATTATGTTAAACACGTGCCCCAAGGGAGAGTATTTTTTAAAAATAGAGGTGTTTGATCTGATAAAAGTAGGGTATGTATTAGTAAAAGTCACATAAAACATTTTTTTTTTTTGTCCTGCAACCTGATAGTGTAGCAAATGAGCCATGCAAAGTCTCAGGACAATGGTATATATACTTTTTTTTAATTTTTCATATATATATATAATGATTGAGTTTTAATTTTGATAAATTAATAAATAATTTTTTTTAATAAACGATTGATCTAATTAAAAATGCTAGGTTGATATACTGTCCACTACGAGCATCTCTTAATTTATCCGGATGATTGATAAAAAAAATTTTATAGGACCATACCGATCACCTACTATTAATCGGTATATAATTGAACAATTGGCGCCAACTGAAACCCAAAAATAGACAGTACACTCGTGAATTGAAACTGAACTGTTGACCGAGATAGAAAGGAAGCTGTATCAAGATGCTTACAGTCTTCACTTTGTCTTCTTCCTGAATCTGGCCACACTTTTGTTTCTTTATGTCTTCACTGTTGGAAGAGAAAATTAATATGATCACCTCGGTGATCAAAATATAAAAAGTTTTTTTGGAAGTTGTTTCGGTCCTTCTACTCTCGATGCAGTGCCAGCTGCTACGACTTTTACATGAGACAGGCAGTATACTTCCTGAGCTGAATAACAATGAACAAGACAACTCAAATTTACTACAACAATGGCGATGAACTCGTCAAAGTTCTGAAGTGATAAGGACCTATCATGTCTAAGATTGTTTCCTCTTTGATGTCTTCCAAAACTGCAGCTCCTATCTCCACTCCAACCTCTCCAACCAGATCAGATTGCAGTCCACTCCACTCCAAATTACTGAGACATGAAAATTCTGAAGAGATCACCAAATGCCTTTGGCTGCATGTTAAATGTCTCTGCTGCCTCTCCACTAAGAGTATCTTCTCATGAATGTTTTTCTCGGTTACAGCTCTTCTTTTAGATCCGATGAGCTGATGAAATGCAGGGGTGTAAGCAGCCTCAAGAATCTCATTGAAGACGCTGAGAAATTTCCTTGGCAAGCTAAGAACAACCTCCGCATCACCTGAAACAAGAAACTGAAATATTACTTACTACCTGATCACGCAGACAGAATCTTTAGAATAGGAATAGAAATAGAAAAAGAAGAGCTCAACAGCTAGCTTACAGTGATCAACACTGTAATTGCTGTGGTGATGATGATGGTGGTTAGGAGTTTTGTGACACGAGGTGAAGGCATTCTTCCAACACTTGATGAAGCCATGGCTAGTAAAGAACTGCAGCTTCTTTGATGCATTACCATGGCAGCAAAAAGTGCAAGAGGAAGACTTATTGGATGCAAGGAGAAGAAGCCTCTCTGAGCAGCAGTGGCCTCTCTCAGCCAGGTAAACGTCCAACACAAATGGCTCCTGCTGCTCTTGCAACAGCTCAGAGAGGGGCCTTCCAGGGCCTCTCATCTTCCAAGTGGAAGAAACAAGAATGAGGAGGAGGAGGAAGAAGATGAAGAAGAAGAAGTAAAAGTGTTCGAATAGTTAAGTGAAAGAAAACTGATAGGAAGAGTAGGCTAGTGAGGGAATCTGTACATGTCAGTTTTGGTACTGGTTTTGCTTTCTTTTTCATGCTTTTGGCTTTTGCAGCAACCACCAGGATACATCATACCATAGTTGATCAGGAGACTACTAGTCATTATTTTAAAGACTATTAGTCGTCTGTGATTTATCTCTTCCGTGTTGGCCCTAGGACAGATTGATAGGGGCACTAGGGGCGAATGTATTCATCTTTTAACATGATCAAGAGAATCAAATTTCTTCTTCTCTGGTTTTTAAGATGTAATGGATTGAGTCACCTTCATCTTTGAGAGGTTAAACTGATCAGCTTTGTGTTTATTTGTGCCATCATTAGATGGTTTAAGATATTAATAAATATGCATATTAATTAATTGAAAAAAAAGAAAAAGAAAAATGGATTATTAATAATAAAATATGATAAAATTTATTTAAATATAAATTAAATTATAATAAGGAATAGAGTTGAACGACTTAGGGTGATCTATATAGTATTAGTAACATGACTTTAATAGGGAAAAAGGTTCGATGGTTATTATTTTGAGTTGTGGAGAAAACTAATAAGAACTCAATGAAAATTAAACAATCTAATATCGAGTCATTATCCAAATATGTAAACTAATAAGAACACAATGAAAATTAGACAAATTAACACCCACTTTTTGGCATGTTTAATTTGCTTTGAATACCGCGTAAAATTTTGAGTTCTTTGACCTTCAAATCCGTGTTTGTTAGCGCCATATCATTGTCAATTGATATTTACTATTTTAGGAGATTTAATTTGTAAAAAAAATCAGTATTTATCTATAAGTCACTGTCAAATAATGGAATAAATGTGCTCAAAGTCTTCATTCTTCGAATCCTTCCTTTTGTAGCTTTCAATCTTCCCAAGAGAAAGTAACTCTAATTGCGGAAAAAGGTGAAGCACTTTAAATCATCAAGCTGGCTCCAACCAACACAACTCCCTTGCCAAATGCTGTGTGCAAACAAAATCTATGTAAATCTTTTCCTCAACCAAGTCAACTTGTTGACTTTTTACCATCCTTGTTTTTTTTAAAATTACATATCTATAGGAGGTCTCGTTAAAAAATAATAATAATAATAAAAAGACTTTTTGATTTTATTTTAAAAATATCCCATATTTTAGTAACGTTGGTGTAGCCTACTATAAAGTATAGAAAGCTATTATTATATATAAAATTATTCAGTAACTATTGTAATATATATAAACTATTTGATAATTACTATATATTTAAAATAAGAGCATATAAGGAAAAATTTTATGAAAAAGTTGAAAGATAGCCACATAAATTTATGATCCACTATTTCACTTTTTGTGGGCTTCATCATTTTATTTGTCTATCCTTGAGCTTTTCCTTAAGATCTTTTCCTTAAATATATCATTTTTTTTTAAGTAAATTTACGATTCAGTTTGATCAAGTATGAAATAGACAATATTTTATGTTATAAAAGTTATCGAATAACTGCTACACGTATTTAGGTAAATCTTAAATCATAAAATTTTGAATCTTAACATTTGAATACTATTATATCAAAATACTCTAATCAAAATTAGTTATATTTCATCAAAATCATTTTTAAACAATAATAGAAACAACTTAAATAGTTATTACATAATAATAATAATAATAACTTTTAAGGATTATAACAGCTAATATCCAGTCTATCTTTTTTTTCTTACAGAAAATATTAATATTTTTTATTTTTATTTTCAGAAAGAAGGTAGAAGATTCCTGTTTTGTTTCTCTGTTGCGAGTATGAACAACAGAAAGGGCAAAAGCAATAGAACAAATAACCTAGTCGGCAAACAACCTTGTACACACTACACACTCACACTGCAAAACTAGCTAGTCTGTTTTTTTTTTTAAATGCAATTTAATTCTTCTTCATTCTATTTGCCTCTATATAAAGCCACCTCCTCCCTCTTCCAACCAAAACAACTCCATCATTAGCTCGCTCTATCAGACAATGTCCAAATCAACCGCCCTCCTCCTCCTCATTGCTCTTCTCCTCTTCTCCTCTCTTGCTGAAGCAGCAAGGCATGAGCCAGCTGATCCCACAAATGCCCAGCAGCAAGTAAGTTTTATTATTTACTTTTCTTCTCTAGCTTCTTCTTAATTTTTTTTTTCAATATTGTTACTGAAAAGAAAAGGGTTATCTTTTGATAATTTATAAATTTGATGTTGGAAATTTTGATAGGTTGGGGAATCAGAAGAGATAGAGGAAGGCTGTGAACAGGTTGGGGAGGATGAGTGCCTAATGAGGAGAACACTGGAGGCTCACACTGACTACATTTATACTCAAGGGAAGGGCAAGAAGCATTGATATGGATGACAAGCTCTGTTTTTGAAGTTCTTTTTTTCTTCTTCTTTATTTGGTGAATATTAAATCTCAAGTTTAAGCTGTTATTGCTACCACAGTTTCTTCTTCTTCTCCTCCTCTTTTTAATATATGTTTTTTTAATTAGAATATTAATAAATAATGCTGTTTTTTGAGTTCATGCTACCTTTCTTCTGCTCTGTCCCTCTCTTCTTCTGATCCACTGCTGTGTTCCTCGTCGAGGGTAAAAGTGACAGTATGTCTTGAATCAAACCTTTGATAGAACTAAATAGTTGTTTGCAGATATATTGAATCATAAGCTTTTGCTACTTATTTTTCTGCCCAGATTGTTAAGTTCTTCTCCTCTTTCTCACTTTTCTTTTGTTTTTAAAGTTCGTTGGCTATGTTTATCAAGTTCGATGAAGAGGATTTGCTTGATTTCTGCATAAAATCTAAAGTAAGATTTGTGTTTATTGATCAGATCTTAATGAAATAGAAAGGTGAATTTTAATGACCTTTCAGTAGGGAAGTAACTTTATTGAAAATTTAAAATATCCTAGAAATTTTCATGCCAAATTTCTGAAAATGCACAGCTGATGAGTTATAGAAATAGAAATTGTGACTGTTTAAATGGAATAACTTTAAATATCAAACTGATCAATTAAATAAATTTTAAAATATAAAAATTTCAACCCACCTCAAATTACCAGCTAAGATTTGAATTTTGTGAAGAAATCTTAGGGCATCTTCAATGTCAAAGATCTAAATGAGTTTTTTTTCACAATCTCCTGTGCATAGAAGCTTATTATTCTCTTCGTTATAAAAAAATCTTCCCATAATTAGTTTTATGAGTTCTACACTATTAAATCCTAAATTTTTATTTATTATTTTTCATTTAATTCTCCATCCATATTCCCAATTTTGAGATTATCGTTCTTACAATAAAAACCTAAAAAAATATATAAAAATTAATTGACCCATGATCATTACGTTAGAGATATCATGCGCCCACCATCTGCGTACTGAAAAAAAAAAAAACCTCTTCAAAAACCTCAAACCTCATAGGATTAGAGATTTTTTTTTTAAAAAAAAAATATTTCACACACCTCTTCAAAATCTTCCATTACTAAACACTAAAAAAAATAATAAAGGGTGCATTTAATGTTAATGATATTGAAAAAATATAAAGTAAATGAGCATGCTCAACAAATCAAGACACATCTCTTCTTCGATTTAATAGAAAATAATGGTGTGTTATTACAATAATGATGATGTTAATGAGCCATCAATGTCGAATTAATATGTGTTACATGAAAACACATGTTTTCTGCACAAAACGTAGCGATCAATTTTTTTTATTAATTCAATCATTCACCTTTTCAAATCTATTAATTACACAGGTGTCCCACCAAAATTTCTCTCTGATAATTAAATAAATCCTAAAAGTACAAATAAGTTTTGATCGACAGTCCAATATTACGAATAATTTGAATTGCATGACACGGAAAAATAAAATAAAATCATCTAGCAAAAGCGATTAACGTTAAGGATTTTTTTTCTCTAAAAATCTGTAGTGATTAATGATCAATGCACGAGCCGTCATTATCAGCACCGAACCAATATGAAGGTCTTATTCATATTTGACCGTGCAAGAAAAGTGTGGCGTTCCGTGTGCACGCACAGATCTTAAGTCAAGCGCGCACTAACTCAAGCTCCTAAACATTTGTTCACGCAATCAAATGGGAAAGGAACCCTCCAAGAAGTTCGATGGAAGGCTCCTTTCACAGAAGATCGATGCTTCTTCCCAGGCACTGAGGGAGGGTGATAACTTAAGAGACACACTATACTTCCTCACAAGCAAAGCAACATCTTGTGGGAGCTGCTGATATCTTATCTCAAAGCTGTACTACTGCTACTGCTGCTGCTCACCAGACTTGGCATCTTGCTAGCCTTCGCTTCTTGAAGTGGCATGCACAGAGAGGCCGAATCAGGAAGGCCCGCCCCTCTCACTGCCAGCGTCAATGGCTACTCGTTGAGTACAGAGAAAGTAAGCTAATAAAAAGGGCCATGACTTGCTTGCTCGAGTGTCTCCCAGTGTGTGTCATGTCTTCATGGCCCATCTCCTGTCACTTTCGATTCCCTGAAAGCAATTTGGGATGTCGATCGCCCATCTCGGTCACCGGTCAATGGTCATCACGTCCTCACGCACCTAAAAAGTTAAAGTCGAAACCAAAAAAGTAGAAGCATTTTGTGGTGCAATTAGGCCACTCATTCCATCACCACTTTGTGGATAACCAAATGCTAAGAATAGGCTTGTTCAGTAGGTCTCTAGCCTCCGCTTTCTGATGCCTTACAGCACTGGAGTTCCTATTTTAATGATTTATAAAAGTGAGAATCGAAATCAACTTGAACCTAATAGTTCTGAAAGGAATGTGAATCTTTGCAGTTTCAAACACCACAGCAAGGAGATTCATAAGCTCACCAGCTTATTAAACATGAAGATCAAGATCTCTTCTTTTATCAAGAATGGGAGTTCCATGTATCTAGAACTATGAACAAGAAGCAGGAGCCTTCTTGAGTCATGAGGATCCAATATCCTGATCCAAACTTGCAATGCTCACGTCTTCGATTGCGGATTGTTAAAGATAAATTTATGATTCGGGTAGCTATTGGAATGTTCTCGTGAGCTTGCACTTGGAAATGAACACAGTTGTAGGATAATTGTGACTGCATAGCTTCAGTAGCTCGGCAGCCTGTTGCTTCGTCTCCGGATTGCAACCGCTTTGGATCACGAGCAGTAGCTTCGCGGCCAGCCCGGCCTCGACGGCGAGGAAACTGCACTCGTCGGGGGCTAGTCGGCAGACGGACTGTAATATAGACAATGCATGTTGAGTGCAAGCTTGAGAGGCATTCATCAAGATCCTCACTGCCGTGGGAATGGCCTGAGGGCAATCCTTCAATGCAGACAATCCGTCCGGTGTGCTTGAAAGATCATTCAAGATCTGCAATGCCGGTTCTACCGACTTCGGCTCCCGTTTCGGGTTCGGGTTCGACAATAGCTCCACCAGCTGCGGCACCGCCCCGACGCGCACCATCAAGCTGCGGACTTGCTCGTGAGAGGAGGAGATGGCCTTGAGCAAGCTGAGCCCGGCAGCGACTCCGTTCGGATGCCGCTTGTCCTTCACCAATCTCAGCAATGCCACCAAGAGGCTCATGCTCGACACCACCTCCGGCCGGAAACTCTTCTCTCCCATCAGCATTCCGAGGAGCCTCGCGGAATTGATCTTGGTATCGATTGTGCCTTCGCTGAGAAGGTCTACCATGTGGGAGATCTTTGCCGGCTGCATCAAATTGGTGAATGCCACTGAATCTAAAGTGAGATTGACCAGAATGGCGATCACCTCGGATCCGACGGCGTGGGAGGTGAAGGGGCCGAGGAGAGAGGAAAGGAGCGTCGCCCCGCCGGCATCTACCACGGACTTGTCGACGGAAGGGTGGGTGGCGATGGTTTTGCGCAGGTCCTTGAGGGCTTGGACTCTTGCTTGCCCCTTGGCGTTCTTTAGGGTTTGGACGAGATCGGCGGCGCGGCCCTGCACGTCCTCAGCTCGCTTCTTCATCTGGAGGTAGCGCTGGGAGAACCAGGCGTTGATGAGATGGTGGAGGGTCCGGTTAGGAGTGACGGCGTCGTCCCAGAGTTCCTGCATCGTCGTGGGACAGGTGAGGTGCCCCGTGGAGAACCACTTGAGGATGTTGGCGCGCTCGTAGGTCTGGCCGGTGATGAGAGTGACGGGATCCACCATGGGCTCGAGGGAGATCGGGCAGATGAACACCGAGGGCATCTCCTCCACCGCCACGGCGGAATCGAGCTCCTCGATCATCTTCCGCAGGTCAAACTTCTCGGAAGCGGCTTCTAAGGTGCCTCCGCCGGCGCCGGCGCCGCCCAAAATTCCGTCTTTGACGGCGGTCTCCAGATCTATGATCTGCCCGCCGCCCGCCGTCCTCCAGGAAGTGTGCTGCTGGTACTGTGGCATCGCTGATACCGCAATCACCAAATTTTGCATCCCAAAGCAAGACGAAAGCAGGAACTGCTGGAAGCGGAGGACTCGAGAGCTCCGATAACCTCCGCTTCGGAAGCCCCGGCCAAAAAGCAACCTGTAATCATCGCCAATATGATGAAGAACACGTTCTCTCCCAAAGGCCCCTTCTTCCCTTCTTCCTCTCTCCCAAAGCCCTAATTCGCACAGGGACTTGCTCGGCGCTCAGAAAAAGGCGAAATCATCAGCGAGCAAAGGCGCAAATCAGGAGGGAAAAAACAAAGGAAGAGCAAAAGGGAGTGAAAGAGACGGAAATCTGGTCCAAACAACTCAAACAAGACGAAAAAGCCAGCAAATTGCCAGCTTTTTAGGGTTCATAGATTGCCTCGCCTCCCAGCCTGCAGGCGAAGCAAAGAGATCTAAGGCGACCTGGTAAGCTACGAAGGAGATAAGATTCACGGAGAGCGATGAGATTAAACTATTGAATAACGAAATCTGCATTTAAAAAGGAAGGATTTTGAAAAAAAGGAGGCGATGCTCTCTCTCTCTCTCCAGCTACCCTTTCCGGCTTCTTCAGCGCAGAACAGAGAAGAGGAAAGGGAGACCGGGAGGGGACGACCGGAAGTAGCCGGTTGCGTGACGTCTCGGTTTAAGACCGCACGTGTATACCGTCTTGTGCCCGTCGCCGTAAACTCCACTCCAGCTTTTTTCGACGAGCATCACCCAAATCTTCTAAATTCCATCTTCACCCTTAAATCCGAATTTATTTATTTCGAACAAACAAACATTTATTGTTTCCAGATAATAAAAGTCAAATGTACCTTTATAAAAATTAATATTTTTATGAAATGTCTTAAGGAGATGTCTTGATTATGAAGTTTAATATTTCCCTCAAAGATCAGAATCTTTGACCAGCGATTTAGACCACTTGTGAGAAAAGAAAGTGACGTGGACGGTGCTGATTCCATATGATCTTTTTGTTGATCGACAACTTAGGGCATCTAATGGTTAATTTCTATCCAAGGGTTATTTTTTATAATTTTTAATATGTCACATAATTTATCACATCATTAATAATTTTCATATAACTTTTTTTATACTGGACCTATTTTATAAATCATATATTTTTATTTATTATTATTTTTATTTAGTGTCTCTATATAATTTTTATTTTAAATATTTTAATTAATTATGATCTTTAATTTAATTTAATTATAATTTATATTTTTTATTTAATATTTAATTAGTTTATAAATTTTAATTTAATTATAATCATTTGTATCTTTTTTAACTTTATTTTCAATATAATAATTTACTAACCATTTTATTAAAAATTTATATTTATATATAAAAACGAATTATTACTAACAATGAAATAAAATATTATATTAAATACTTTATAAAACTAATTTCATTAAAATAATTCATAATTCATTTTTAAATTATTTTGAAATAGTCAATGCAATTATGCAATATTATTTTATCATTAATCATTAGCTTTATCTTCTATGAAAAGAACACAGATTTAATTTTTCACAATTACTTTTGAACTAAAAATCTCAAATCTCACCTTCACAATAATCAAAAAATATTTTTTGAGCTTTTTAATTTTATAAAACCAGGTAAAAACCTGGCAATATAGAAGATGCCCTTAGTTACGTGGTCATAAGTAGATCGTAGTGTAGGCAACCCCGATCATAACATTCAGAAGACACGGGATGAAACAATTAAAATAGGTTCTTAATTTTTTCTTTAATAAAGTAAAATTTATTTACAATGGCTTCTTTTAATTTTTCTAGATACAAAATCATTCAATCTCTCTTGTGACATTATTGATTTCATATATGTTTTTAACAATTTTAATTTTGAGAAACTCCGATCCTACGGTAACATGCATAATTAACAATATTCTATAAGCAATTGCAACATTTGGATAACAATATATATTTTTTATTTTTTTACAAAGAATATCAATTGTTGACATTATCTCATTTGGTAAAGTTATTTGTAATATTTTTAATTCTGTAAACAAATTATCTAACTCAACATCTAATGAATTGTGTGTAAAAGTGGATGTTATTAACACAACATTTTCTCAACTCATCATTATCTAATGATTTTAATATTTTCGAATAAAAAAAACTAAATATATTTTTAAATGTTTTCATTTCATCAAATCTACTTTTCAAAGAAAAAATTGTCATGTCTACAATAATCACAAAATAATCAATTCTAAATGATTCTTTGGGTAATAGTGAAATTTCATCATCTTCTTTCTCATCAAATTGTTTATTTCTAAAAATACGAAGTTTCATTGAAAATATTGACTCTATATTTATATCAGATGCAAGACTTTTAGCAATAGTCAAACTTATTGTAAAACTATCATTCCTATATTTTTCAAAATATGATATTACACCATCTAATTATTTCATAGCAGAATCAATGCACATAGACTTTAATTGTAACTTTTTTACTTATCCTGTTTATAGCAAATAAAATGTCATATCAAATAACCATATCAAGTAAAAAATTAAAACTTTCAATTGAGTTAACTATACTTTCATCTTCACTCTTAGACTTTGCATCATCACAAATGTTATATAACTCTAATAAAACACTTCGCACTTCAAGAGCTTGAAATCTAATAACTTAAATACTTTTAATACGACTTTCTCAACGCGTGTTTGAAAAAGATTTGACAGTTAATCCTTTCACATTATCAAGTAAAACTTTTCATCTTTTAGGAGAACTTGAAAACAATGTATATATGTGTTAGACTACTCCAAAAAAAGAAACAGCTTTAGCACAAGAATGTGTCATATCACTAAGAGTCAAATTAAGATTATGACAAACACATGACATGTATAAACACTCTTGGATTTATTCCAAATATTGACCTCTAATATTTTCAATACTAAGATCAAGTGATTTTAACACATTTTTTAATTAATTAAAAAGTCTAAAACCAGATGTATCATTAACTTTTAGAAACTCTAAAAAATACTCTTATATTTTTACATTGCTAGATGACATATTAACACATCGTACTATGAAAGTCATTTGTTCTTGATGACTTATATCTGAAGTACAATCAAGAATTACTGAAAAATATTTTGCCTCCTTAATTTTCTTAATGATGATACTTCTAACATTATCAGTTAAAAGAGAAATCAACTCATTATGAATTTTATGACTAATATAATGATGATGAATTTCATGATTTTGAATGCGTCTAATACGATCTTGCATCACAACAGCAAATTCAGCAATCATTTCAATCAACCCTAAAAAGTTTCCATTACTTTCTTGATATAGTTTCTCATTAGCTTCCCGAAAAGCCAAACAACGTTTAGAAAGACATTTTATAATTGTTAATATTCTTGTAAGAACTTGTCATCTAATCTCATTTTTAATTCTTTCCAAGAGTTCATATTAATTATATGTTCAATAAAATTTTCACGTTCTTTAAGTCATTCACTAATATGTTTCCAATCTTTTAACCCATCATTTGCTAAAGAACTTCTATTATTTTTAGATTTAAATAATTTACAACAAAAGCAATAAACTTTATCTACATGTTTACTGTATACCAACTACTTTCGATTTATTACCTCTCAATTACTTAACTTTTTAAAATAATGAGTGTTTGAAAAATGTCTAGTATAGTGATCAAAAGTAAATATGAGATTCATTTCTCTTATAGGCCATTTTTCAACTAAAATATCATGTGCATTATTATCAAGATTATCTCAATTCCTTGGATTATATATATCAAGTGGAGGGATAAATTGTTTATCAACATTAGTATTCTCATTATCTACTATAACATTTTCACGCTCTCTTAAATTATCTCTATCTTCATTAATGAATTTCATTAGACTCTTCGTTAATATCATATATTTCTTTAAACTCATCTATATGATCCCTATTTAAATTTTTTATATTTTCATTAGAACTTGATATTTTAACAAAGATTTATTAAGAGCACCTCCTTGTAATTCATTTAATTATTCTAGTTTTTTTGTTCACATCCATAAATATATTTTTTAGGTAACATATTATAAATTTATAATGCACAAAACCACAACAATTGCAAAACTATAATTTAAATCAACTCAATATAAAAGGAATAATTGGAACAATTGCACCTGGATGAAGAAGATCAGAATATGAGTAGATATGTAGATGACAACCAACAACCGTTGCAACTCGCAAATCGCAACGCAAGCCGTAAAGGTTCCGACTTCATAAACCTTGTCGTCGCTGCAGGAGGTGCTCTACACAATGGAAGTTGCACACTCCTTAGCCCTTGCAACATTGCGTGCAGGAGGTGCTGCCGTGTAGAGCAGAGGCAAAGCCGCAACCTTGCCGTCGCGGAGTCACAAGTAGAGGAGAGCAAACAAAAATGAAAAAAAAGAAGAAGTGCAGTGTAATTATAAAAAAAACTCTAAGAGAGAAATAGAGAGAATCTGAGAAAGGAGATGGAGCAATTTGAGCAAAGGAGGTTGTGGAGATGTAGAAAAGTTAACTT
This sequence comes from Zingiber zerumbet, assembly GCA_037833815.1. Classification (NCBI taxonomy): domain Eukaryota; kingdom Viridiplantae; phylum Streptophyta; class Magnoliopsida; order Zingiberales; family Zingiberaceae; genus Zingiber; species Zingiber zerumbet. The sequence continues at coordinate 2,595,194 of JBBMJZ010413095.1, forward strand.
AATTTCTATAAAAAAAATATCATAATATATAAATAGACTTTAAAAAATTTGGCCCTTCCTAAACTTTGGGCCTTGGACAGTCGCCCAGGACCACCAACCAAGCCTCCAGGCCGGGACTGAGTGTAGGACGAATCTTCATGCATCATTCAAATTTCTTACACCATACATCATACATTTTCTAATACGCTGGGTCATTCTCCCTATGCATGGTGTAATAGTAAAATATATTTTTGATTTTTAAATATTTAAAAATTGAATTTCAACTTTAATTATTTAAGGGATGAATTTTTTTAATAAATAAGTTATTAAGATTCGTTAAAGCACTTTCTAAGTTACTTTAAGAATAAAATATATATTTTTTGATTTTCTCGGTAAAAAAAATCATGCAAATCATCTCAAAACTAATAGGCAAAATGTTGAATACCTTCATTATCTTAAAAAAAAAAAATAGTAAATAAGTCGCATATGGACTAAATAAATTAATAAATTATTATACATGTAGAATCATCACATCAACGGTATCTAATGCTGATCCTACAGACATAAAAGGAGATAAATATAGATACATCAATAAATAGAAAGTGTACAGTGAAAACGTTAACGATCGAATAAATTATTATACATGGTCTTATTAACAATGACACAGTTTGAGGTAAATAAATTATTTATTTTATTTTACTTTTTAATAAAATAAATATTCACTCTATTTTATTTGTTTTTTTTTTTTCAGTTGTCTAGTCTATTTCAGTTCAGTTCAGTTCCGTTCACGTCTCGTCTCTGTCGCACTCTCCCACCCGTAATGAACCATTCACCTAATCCTTGATTCCTTTCTCGACCCGATTCAGATCTTTCCTTCTCAATTAGGGTTCTCGCCCTTCGATTTGGTGTATGGCGAGATCCTTTTCCTCCTCCTCTTCGGCCTCCCTGTTATGATCTAACGACAATGCCGCCGAGGGTTCCCTCGTTGGAGGATCTCAAGGACTCGTCACCGGCGTCGAGGGCGGCGCAGCCGCGTGCCTTTCCCTCGCTCCTTCTCCGGGTCTTCCTCCCTCTCCTCGCCCTCGGCGTCATCGGCTTCTCAGCACTCGGCATCTACGTGACTTGGCAGATCGGCTCCCTGCCCGCGGCCGCCAGCAACGCTGGCGGTCCCCCCTGCTTCGAGGAATCGCTTGGCCTCGACCGCTGGATCCGGCCGCCCGTCAACCTGATGCATTCGATGAGCGACGAGGAGCTGCTCTGGCGCGCGTCCTGGGCGCCTCAGGTTAATAAGTACCCCTTCAAGAGGATTCCCAAAGTTGCGTTTATGTTCTTGACGAAGGGGCCGCTGCCGCTGTCTCCTCTCTGGGAAAAGTTTTTCAGAGGAAATGAAGGCCGTTACTCGATCTACGTTCATTCCCTTCCGTCTTACGAAGCCAACTTCACCTCCACTTCTGTCTTTTACCAGAGGCAGATCCCTAGTAAGGTATTCTATTCACTATCTAATAAAAATTACATCTTTTTGGTATCATTTTCTTTTATGAACAAATAGCAGGATGCTTCCTCTACATTTTAGATGATCCAAAATAATGGGATAAAATTCAGTGAATTTAATTCCTTATCTGAATTCTCAAATTCACTGTGCAGTCAAGAGGGATAGAATAATTTTCTTTGCTCCCCAAAGGTGAACTTCCATGACTGTTTTTTTATACATTTGACTATGTCTACATTAACAACGTTCAATTTAGTTTTTTTTTTTTTTAATCTACAACGAATAATAATCATAATGTGTTCTGAGATGATTACTTCAAAGCTTAGCTTGTTTCATATTTCTGAATCTATATCTTCTTCTTCTTCTTCTTCCCTTTTTTTTTTATAAACTTGATGGAAGTAGATACTGCACAGTAGACATCTTCTAAAGGTCTATTAGGCAAAAGTGCATTCAAGAGTTATATGTTGGAGATAGAAGGACAACAGCACAATTGTGACACCACAAATTAGTTTCAAATGGCAAATATTGCATCCATGAAGAAGCTTTGTAAGTCTAGATGAGTGAGCTTCTATTAACTTAAGATTAAGTATTTTGGATCAATGGTTTCATTGATAAATCATTAGGTTAGTTCTCTCATTCAAGCAAATCATGACAATTGGTTTGAATTAATTTGAGATTAAATATTTTTGGCTAATGGGTTCATTTGACAAGATACTGAGTTAATTCTCTTATCTGAACAAGTCATTTCAACAACTGAAGGGAGAGCTTATATATATATATATATATATATATATTAGAGAGAGAGAGTAGTTTTAGCCTACACACCCACCCGTGTGCGACTCCGTGGGTGACTGAGTGAACTCGGGGCGCCTGGAATCAAATCAAGGAATGGCTAAATGGTAGATTCCTTTTAAATGTTTCTTTAGTATGTTTTTCATTTTCTTGTTTTGTAAAACGAATAATTGTTTGAAAGGTTACATATTGCTGAACTTCATAGTTCAATCGAGCTGTATACTAATTATCTTTGAATCTTATAACATAGAATGCTTTATCTGGTTGATAAGAATCTGAAACAGATGATTGATTTGCCATTTTAGTCAAACAACATATTTCTTTTGCATTCATACTCTTAGATTAATAAATCTTTTTCGCATAGAATAATTATTGTCATCAAAGAAAAGATGACTTATGGTACGATATAATGTCTAAATCACTATTAATTTCAACTTCCTTACCACTATGTGCATCGAGGGGACAAATTTCTCTTCTCAGCCACTATTAGGTGCCAAGCCCACCTTGCCTACTATTGACTTTGCACTTTCACATGACAAAAATTTCTTCTTCAATGCCATCAGTGACTTTGAGATTTCACTTTCCTCGACCTTATACATGTATAATATGCATGTTCATTATTTCTTTGCTCTTTTATAATGGTTTCAGTCTAATATCTATTCTATTGGATATAATTTAATTTCTTATAATAGTAACATATTTTCTTGTATGAATTACCAATTTTAGTGTGCATAACAATATTCTCTTTCTTCCATCATTTGTTTAAAGATTGACCTATTGTAGGGTAATCGACAAATGAACTGATGGAAGATTGTAAGGATTTTGTCTTCCAAAAATAACAAAGATGAATTGCAATTATAAAACATTTGTGATGAGATTGCTGAATGAAATTGAAAATAACTTGGAATAACAACATCATCAATTTGAACTTAGTTATGTTAGATTGCACGGTTTAAGCTTTATGTATCTTCATAGCTTCTAGTCACATTCTTTTTACAGTGATATTGACAAAATATCTCATGAATAGGTGTCTGAATGGGGGCAGATGAGCATGTGTGATGCTGAGAGACGGCTCCTCGCAAATGCTCTACTTGATATTTCGAATGAATGGTTCCTTCTACTGTCTGAGTCATGCATTCCATTATATGATTTCAACATAACCTACCAATACTTGATGCGATCAAGATACAACTTTATCGGGGTGACTGACGATCCAGGTCCATATGGGAGGGGAAGGTACAATCCTGAAATGGCTCCCGAGGTGAGCATCGAACAATGGCGCAAGGGTTCTCAATGGTTTGAAGTGAACCGCAAACTGGCCATCTACATAATTAAGGACACCATGTATTACCCGAAATTTGAGAAATACTGCAGGCCACATTGCTACGTCGACGAACACTACTTCCCAACCATGCTTTACATCCAATCGCCTAATTTTCTTGCGAACAGGAGTCTCACTTGGGTTGACTGGTCTAGAGGGGGTGCTCACCCAGCAACCTTTGGCAGGAAAGACATAACAGAATCATTTTTGATGAAAGTTATCGCAGGCAAAAACTGTTCATACAACGATCAACTTTCTTCAATGTGTTACCTCTTCGCCAGGAAGTTTGCACCGAATGCGCTGGAGCCTTTGTTACAATTGGCACCCACCATTCTCGGTTTTGGATAGCTCCATTTTTTGCAACAGGGGTCGTTCAGAGTTCAGCCAAAAACATGAATTGATGGGCCTTTTCAATGAATTTAAGTACTGAGATTTTGTAAAACTTTTACATTTTTAGTTTTGAAATAGGTCTTATTTTTATTTTTATTTTCATTGTACAGCAACTCGGCTATTATTTTATACACGCGATAAGTTGATTGGGTTTGGATATCTTCTTATGCCCTATATACACTTTTACAGATGCTGGATTGCAGTTTTTTTAAAGTACTGTTTAATATTTTCTAGGGAATATTTTATTTTGCTCTTAGAAGTTTATTTGTTTGTTTTTTTAAAAGACATATATATTTTTAAAAATTTGATTCACTAACAAACTATCAAATTAAAAACAAACCAAAAGTGTTTATGTTTAAGTGGATGAAAGCTTAACGACACTAAGGTCGTTGGAAAATTAAACAAAATAAAAGGGGTAAAAATCAAATGGGTGTCTTAACTTCAGAAAATCATCAAAACTAAATAAATAAATAAATAAATAAAAGGACGTTCCACATTTAGAGAATTTTTTTTACTTTAAACATTACTATAATAGTTATGACTATCTATTACAACACTTAATAACTAATACAATACTATTATATATAGCAATTGACTTAGTAGTTTTTATAATTGTACAATAGCTAGTTAGTATCTTTTAAAATTGTTTTAAAATAATTTTGATAAATTTAAAGTGATTTTAATTAAATTTAAATCATTTTGATCAAATTGATAAAAAAATATTTTGATATATAATGTTCATTTTTTAGAATTTAGGTTTGTTAACTTAGATCGATTTAAAGTAATTTTGATAAAATTTAAATAATTTTAGCTAATTGGTAAATAATATTATGATATAATGGTGTTTAGATTTTAAAATTTAGAGTTTAAAATTTTGAGATTTAAAATTTATAATTTAGCAATAATTATATTCTGCATACCAGCTACTTGGTAGCTTTTACCACTATATAGCAGCTATTTAATAAATTTTATAACTATTTAAAAGTAATTTAGATCAATTTAAAACAATTTTAATCAAATTAATGAAGAATATTTTGATATAATGATACTTTATATAAGATAATTTTGATTAAAATAAAATTATCTTTTTGATATCTTATTTTGTTTTTTTAGGAACGTCTTGTTTTATGATTTACATAATTTAAAGTACTCATTTAATTTTGTCCTAGTTAAAAAAAAAACTATTTAATTTAATTTTCTATTTTAAATTGAAGCAAAACTGCAGGAGACAACGCAAGTGACCAATAATCTAGGTGGTACTAGGATTGTAAAATTTTATCACCATTCAAATCACATGAGATTCATTTCCCCAGAAAATAAGTAGCGCGAAGCTGAGTAGGGACGGAGGTGCGATCGCTCTTAGAGCTGTAAATAAATTGAGTTGAGTCGAGCTTAGTTTTAGGATATTCAGACTTATTTAATAAGGTAATCAAGATAAGTCGAGCTGAGTTTAAAATAAGCTAAATCTTTGAAATAATTATTCAAGCCTAACTTTATTTTTTATGAGCTTGAGCTGGTTTAAAACTTAGCTTGACTCAATTCAAATTTATTTTATTATTTAAAATTTTTAGTTGTTTGATTTGGTATTAAATTTGACAATTTAAATTTATTTATTTATTTTATTTTATTGTTTATTTAGAATAGTGATAAGAGTTTATTAATGAATATGGTTCGTGAACATTGTTCACAAACATTAATCACAAACATTGTTTAAGAACGTTAACGAGTTGAACACATATCACATATGTATTTAAGTTTGTTTATTTAATTTAAGGAGCTGTTCAAGTTTGATTGTTTAATTGATCTTGTGTATATTGAATGAACATAAACAAGCTCTTGCCAAGCCGAACACCAAGCTTGTTCACGAACGCTGGGTTCATTTACAGCTCTAACCACCCTTGACATTTAAAAAAATAATAATACTATACTTTTTGATCACTTTACCCGCCCATTCACCACCGTTTGCCATCGAAAAATAGAAATTGACCACATATTTGAAATGCCCTCAACTTAAACTTGTTAGAAGATTATCGGTGCAATTGTATCTGGATTAAGGCTGACCAATTTGACTAAGCTCGAGTGTATTCGAGTTTGAGTTTCAATATTTGGACAATATCTTTAGAAAATATCTGAAAGGGGTCAAGTAGGCCAAGATTGACCGGATACATGACGATATGTGAGAGGAAAGTCAAGTAGGTCGTGGAAGATTGAATATTTGACTGACAAAGTCATTAGTCGAGGATTAGGTAAGGGTAAAGTCATAACTTGAGGTTAGACAAGGTAAAATCTTAATTAGAGGTTAGGCAAAGGCAAAGTCCTAACTCGGAGGTTAGGCAAGATAAAGTCCTAACTTTAGGATTGGGCAAGGGAAAGTCCAAATGGGTAAAGGAGAACCACACATTAGCAAAAGGAAGTCCTAACTCGGTTAGACAAAGAAAAATCCAAGTGGGTTAAGGAGTACCACATGCTGGCAAGAGGAAAGTTCTAACTGCTGCTAGGCAAGAGGAAAAATTTAAGTATGTCAAGTAGAATCACACTTGGTAATCAGAAGTCCAACGGGAAGTTGGTATGAGATGGAAAGTCCAAGTGAATCAAAGGTTGACCGGACACTTGGTGGGGAAGTCCTAACAAGTCATAGTTGACCGAAAGTTGGGTAAGAGAACCCTAAACTTGGATTAACTAAGTTAGGGTTTGACAATTGATTGGGTAATCAATTGGGCCAAAGTCAATTGATCAGATGATCAATTGAAAGCCTTTCTTCTTGAAACAGAAAGGTTTTGAATCTATTGGATGATCAAGGGTTACACTAATCAATCAGGTGGTCAATTGAGAGCTTTTCTTTGCGAAACAATAAGTGTCTTAATTTATTAGGTAATCGATTGAGAGCACTCTTAATCGATCATGAGGAGTTTTTTTTCGTGAAGCTCAATGGCTTCCTCGTGAGGAGTTTAATCAATCAAGTGATCGATTGGGAGCTGTTCTCGCAAGAACAGAGAGACATTGAATCGATTGACTAATTGATTTAACCCTCTTCAATTGATTGGGTAATCAATTGAAGTGAGGTTTTCACAAGGCACTGTGTTTTTCCATGCGGAATCGATTAGGGAAGTGCTTAATCGATTAGGAGCTAGAAGCTTATGACAAATAGTGGGATTCTAAATCGATCAGGTGATCGATTGTGCCACGTGAATTGATCAGGTGATCGATTGGGAGAAGGTCGTGAGCGAACAGATGGCTTATTAATCGATTGTGTGATCAATTAAAAAACCTCGTAATCGATTGAGAGAAGAAAGAAAGAGTCATTGTGAGGTTTAGATGACTGGATTTACTTGAATCTGACATGACCATCGATTAGGAACCCTAATCCGCAGGATATAAAAAGTGTTTAAAGATTCAAATCAATATCTTCTTCTCCGCTCTCTTCGCCAGGTCTTAAAACTTTTTTGAGACAAATGTTGTTATACTTTCCAAATATCAAGAGAAATATAAAGCAACAAGAGATCAAGAGCAAAGGTCATTCATATTTTTATTTATTTCATTGTTCTTGTTACATTTCTTATTGTATTTCTTGTATTTACTTATACAAGGTTTCTTCGCCTCCTAGAAGGAGTTTTTTATAGTGTACTATGAGTGAGGAGAGTGAACTCTTGGATTAGTCATCTCACGGAGATGGATACCAAGTAAAATCAAGTGTAGTAGCATTGCTTCAAATTTTTCCGCTGCAAATTATCATCAACGAAACAATTGGAGTTAATCACACCCTCTAGCTCACTAAGTGTCCTAGCAAAACTATCTATTGTACCACATTTACGAGGAAATATCACGACTTGGAAGTATTAAATTTTAAAAATAAAATGTATAATAATAAACGGATGAACTAAATCATAGAACACGAAGTGAGAGAACTAAATTAAAATTGAATCTAGTTTCGAACTAAATCATATAGTTAGGCACAGAGATCAGGATTATGTTGGTTCAAATCAGGATTGATTTGGAATTGATTTGATAAAGTTATGATCAAATCAAATTTAAAATTTAAATAAGTTCTATCGATTTAAAATAAATTAGGATAGTTTTGAAAACATTCTCTTTCCTTTTTCTCTCCCTTTTCTCGTTAATCATGCTATAACCCTCACCTTGCCATATGCCACACTGTGCCTTCTCTCATCCCTCTTTTTTATTTTTACATTCATTTTCTTTTCTATTTTCTTCTTTTCCTTCTCTTCTACAATGGTAACAAACCTATAATTTTTCCTCCTCTTTTCAAGTACAAAAGTTCTCTTTTCTTCTCTTTTTTTTTTCTCCAGCAAGCACGAAACGTAGCATCTATCCTCTTCCAGTAACAAGAGCAACTCTCACATCTTTTTCTTCTTCTTATATTTTCTAGGGTTTTTTTTTAATATAGTAAGAATAACTCTGTTTTACTTTACCTTGCTCTCTTTATGTCATTGGCGAGCTCACCTTGCTAACGAAAAAGGTAAAGTTTTCCTCGTTTATTCTTCCTCTCTATCTTCTCTTCTCTATTTTTCTCAAAAGCAACTACCTTCCTTTTATTTTTTCTAGCAAGCAACCTTTTAGAAGTAGTTATTTTTCCCTTTTGTCCAATCATAACAACAACAACAAGAAGAGAAGTAAATTCTTTTTTTTTCCTTTCATGTTTCATTAATTGAAGGAGAGTTGTAAAATGTAAACTTAATTTTATTAGTTTGTTAGTTAGGATAGTTATTTAAATTAAAATAAAGGTCTCATATGTAAAATACTTAATATTATGATAAAGTGATATTATAAATGATTCATCGACTTTAAGTCATAAATAAGTTCTAGGGATCAACGGATCGCTATTTCAACAAGAACCAATCGCTAAATATTTTTGTATTGTATTAATATTTTTAATTTTGAGTCATTGATAAGTTTGGAGATCAACGGATATTATTTTGATTCTAACTAAATATTTTTTATTGTATTAATTTTTTTAATTTATTGAATTTGTGCTGGTTAAAATTCCTGGCTATGCTATTAGGAATAAGTTTCTCTTATCTAGAAGGCCTCTTAGAATTATGATTCATCTCTTTTCTATATGTAGTAAAAAATGATGATTCGTTTGTCCAGTGCCCCAAGATTTACCTCTGTTCTATAAGACCTGTGTGAAGGTGTTTATCTTTACCACATGCTTCCAAATTAATCGGCCAATTTAAAAATTTATATTATCAAAACAAAATAAAATAATGAATAGCTAACTTAATGTTACTTTTGGTAATTTGTTGTCTTTTCTTAATCCAAATCACAGCTCACAAATTTGACTCCATTTCTTAAAGTCAACTTGCACGCCGTAATTTGGTTCGAAGAACCATTGACTTTGAGATGATTCTTGATCGATAATGCCGGGTTACTACCCGTTGACATTGATTGAGTTCAATAGTTCTTTAGATCAAGAAGAAGGAAATCGAGCGATAGCGATCATGAGCAGCGGCGGCAACGGCACGAGCTCGGATCCGTACTACTTTACCGGCGGTTCGCAGGGGCGGATAACCGGCTTCGGCTTCGGCGTTGGCATCTTCGCCGGCATCTTGGTCCTCGTCGGCACCATCACCCTCATGTCCTTCTTCTGCCTGCGGACCTCCCATGACGGCGGGGACACGGCGCCGCAGTCGCGCCGCCGGCGGCGGCCGGAGGAGGCGGCCGTGCCGGACCTGGAGGCGGCAGGGCTCGACGAGGAGACGCTGGGGAGTTACCCGAAGGTGACGCACGCGGAGGCGATGGGAGCCACGTCGGCGACGAGGACGACGGCGTCATGCTGCTCGATTTGCCTGGCGGACTATCGCGACGCCGACGTGGTCCGGCTGCTGCCGGAGTGCGGACACCTGTTCCACGTCGACTGCGTGGATCCGTGGTTGCGGGCGCGGTCGACGTGCCCCGTCTGCAGGGCGTCGCCGGCGCCGAGCCCGATGCCAACGCCGCTCGCCGAGGTCGTTCCGCTGGCGATGGCACGGCGGCCGGAGCAATACATTCTTTGAACCGTTTTTTTGTTTTTTGTTTTTTCATGTCTGTTCTGTTAGAATCACTTACCCCTCCCATTGACTTTTTTCATTAATTTTTACATATGATTCAGATTTCGTCCAACTAATTTTAAAAATATAAAATATTTCTTCCTGACTCATCTATTTGATAAATTCAAATCACAACTAGACGTACTCAGAAATCTCAATTAAAATTAAAATTCTCATTTATTTATTTATTTATTTTTAAAATTATTTTTTTACCATGATGGATTACTTTCTTGATCGTGCAAACAGAAAGTTAGAAAGGTAGCACCTAAAAACTTGGAACAAAGAACTTTACTGGGTCCAAGAGAAGAATTTATTGTGTACAACTTTATTCTATTTTGTAAGAGATTATTTTCAATACTCCAATCTGCATATGACAATAACTCTAGATCCACAGCACTACTTACAGTTAGAAATCTTTAATAATCTTTCTACCTCCATATCACATGTACACTTGCTCCAAGAACATGGGGAAATCGAAGATATCCTTGTTCTAAATTGGATAGGAATCTATTCCGCCGATAATCCAAATCCCAATAGTCGATGGTTAATTAACAAAGGAGGGCTATTCTTAGGATTGCTGTTCTAGCAAAAAAACTGCTTGGTCGGGTTCTGGAGGCCATGACAACTCAGATGATGCTGTTGCCTCTCTTCTCCCTAAAGGTTCAATCTCAGACTCTGCAGCACTGGAGAACAAAGAACAGAAACTTCTCGGTTAGTTCTCATACAGGCTCCACCGGTCTCTCCTTGAAGCTCTTGAGTGTAATGAAGTCGATCTGGAGGCGCTGATGGATTAGCGTGGAGGTAGTCGATCTGGTCCTTAGATCAGCTTGGAGTTGCCTGATTGGTATGGCTGCCAGGAAGCTCTTGATGTATTCTTTGCAGGATTCCTTTCCATGGCATATGAGCTCATCGTCAGAATTGGAGGTCACAATATCAGGTTCTTCCTGTGTGGCTTTCATTCTCTGTTTGCTAATTGTTGTGGTTTCATCAAACTTGAGGATGTAAGCCTTGCTGCACCCTTCATGAAGTCTTTCCCCAAGTGTGTCTATTATGTAATAAGCATCGTGCTCGACCTTGAGGATGAAAAAATGGTCATTCCAACTGATAATGTACAAATGAGGATCATCGGCGGCTGAGGTCTCCAATTCAGCATGGCTGATTTCATCCCAGATCTCGTCAAAAGACTTAGCCTCCTTTAGAAAGTTGAATTCTTCACCATCATCAGCTGCTTCAGCATCAGGATGGAAGAATCCCACAAAGGACTTTGCAGGGACAAGCGAAAGATGTCGAATCTTGGCCTCGAGGACAGTTTCAATGTCAAAGTGTCTATCATGGAATCGGTCCTTGTATGAACAATTCTCACAAAGGTCCCTCCAATTAGAAGAGCCTTCCCGGATAAGTTGGTCTAATTGAGATTTGATAGGCATCACATGGGGGTTAGCATAAAACCAGTCTGCGATGATGGTAACAAGAACAGCACAAGCAGCCTCGCCGGATGCTTGTTCACTCCTCTGGTCAATTGAAGCAAAGAAGACTCGGGTTTGGAGCTTTGACTGACCGTCACGGCTTATTATATCTTTCAGTTCCCATCTCCCTACTACAAAGTTGTCATCACCAAAGTCATGTGCTGGTGAGCAGTTCTCCAATGAATTGCCATTACAGTCCTGCAATAGCATTTGAAGTTATTTGAAAGCTATTATATGATTAAAATGGTGCTCATAGACAGAGCAGAGTAGGCAAGCAAATATATCCAGAATACAGTGAAGGAAATGTAATGTTCATGAATTAAGATATATGAATGGTTGTACTAACCGTGGATGTCAATATAAGCAAACAGGGCAAAAGATATCGATTTTTACCTTCAATATAACAAAGACAAAAAATAAATGAAAAACAGGAATTATATAAAAGGAAAAATAAGTTTCAACACATGCTTAATGCATGCCTACCAAGAATGCAACTAAATATAACTATGAAGAATCTCAATTCCGACACAAGAACTGGTGAATAACCAGAATATACCTGTAGTGACGTTGATATTTCAATAGAGCTTAGTTGACGCCGAACAAAATCAATGTCATCACCACCTTCTGCTGCATTTGATTTCTTTAAAAGAGGCTCCTCTTTATTCTTTGTATATCTGAAGCTAAGCCTCCATGAAAGGATACTTCTCTTTGATGTGTTGGAAATAAGTTGTTCAGACACAAACATCTTTTTCTCTTCAATAAGTGATTGACCGGTACCTGAGTTCTGCTGACTATAATAAATCAACCCCTCATTGTCATTTGTCACCATTCCCGTAGTAAATGATTCCGTCATACAATTTGCATATGCTAAAGTTCCATAGTTGAAGGATTTCCTTTCACTGGAATCCCCCGTAATAGATTTTACATCTTCATGGTCATCATTGAGTGACTCTATGCCAGAAGAGCACTTTATCCGTGTGGAAATGTTCCTATGAGAAGAATTCTCACCACTGATGTAACCAATCTGACACACTGTCTTCTTGGGGGTTCGACACAAAACTAGAGCTTTTAGTATACCAATTTTTCTATATCCAGGTTTACTAGGAGGAAATTTATTATTTTCAGAACGGAAAGCATCAGAGATAGGAGGCGAAGATAGAACAGGAACTACATGATTCTGCACAACCTCTGCTGATTCATAGACATTCCTTAACTCTAGTAAGCAACATGTCAACTGTAGCAAAAGGATGTCACATTATCAGTAACATGGAACAGAAATGGTGAGGAAAGGTAAAACATGCAGCTTATTAAGAGAACAAAAACTAGATTGTCTTAACCAACAATCGGCTTAAAAGATTTATGTCAAAGGCCTGATTATTACTAAAATCACGATAAAATCAATGAGCGCATACATACTTTTAATGTTGGCTGAAACTCAGAAGCAACACTTGCAGGAGACAAAGGAACAGCAGTCTCAATCTCCTTCCCTTCAGTAGTCAAAGCAAACTCTGCAAGGTTCAAAGAAGCCTCTCCAATCACCGTGTTCTTTTTCTTAGTACCTTCACTTAAACCCTAAGAGTGGACATTAAAAAGGTTATTTGCAGGATCTAAATTTTCTATAAAATCTCGAAAGTGGCATAGCTTAACTCGAAGAGAGAAATTCATCAAACTGAGAGGAATAATTTGTCGACAGATGGCAACAAAAAATGAAACGCAGCACAGAAAGGTCGCAATATTCATATTGCAGAGACATGATATAAGAAATAATGGCATTCCAGAAATGTGTAACTTGCAAAGTCATTTGGAAATAAAATAGCAAAAAGTCAACTGCAATCTTTAAGTTTGGAACCATGATCATAGATAGAAGAAACTTTAATTTATTATGTTATTCAGATTTAAACTACGATATCACACATCAGATGTTCTTATGAACATGCTCTGAAACTAAAATAAAAGGAGGATCTATTCTTTTCAGAAACAAGAAGAATTTAATCATTGAATAAACTTTACAATCTCATACTTTAGAAACTCTCATTATGTTATTCTCAACAAATGCAAAAAATCAGCTATTCCAAACATAATATCAAAACTTTTACATGAACAATAATGAATTTTACATTCAATTTCTCGTAAGTAAACAAAGATATGCACACAATCCACAAGAGCAATGGAAGACTACATTTTAAGGGGTTTTTTTTTTTTTTTTATTTTCTAACGTTAAGTAAAAAGTGGAAAGAAACCTCCCAATTAATAATTAAGACTGTGAAGTAAATCTGCGCAGGTAAAGATAGAGCGAAAAACATTTTGAAGCACTCTGAGAAGACTACGAGGAATCTAAAATTTGATTCAAACTAATTGTTCAAAGCCTGGATGATGTCCGAATGATATTACTTAAAAGCAATAGGTTTATAGAATCGAAAACTTTGGGAATAACGAAGAAAATAGAAACAAAGAAAAGGAAAAAAGGGAAATTTTTAGGGCAATCCAACTCACGGAGTAGACGGTGAAGTCGATTTCCCAAGGGAGGATGGCGGCGGCATCGCCCTTGAGGACGGTGAGGGTACAGGCGGTGAGGAATTCCTCGTCCCACACCACGACGCCGCCTTCCCGGACCTCCTCCTCCCGCGTCCAGCTCCGCCTCACCCGGTCGCGCCGCAGCGATTTTAGCACCGTCTTCGGCCCCCTCCACTTCACCTCCACTGCCGCGGCCGCCGATTTCTTCGGCAGCCCCTCGATCCGACGCACCAACAATCGGACCTCGTACTTCTTGTTCTTCGCTGACCCCCATTGAAGCCACCTCATGATCCTTGACGCAACCGCCATTTGCCGTACACCTAAAGCAATGCCGTGGATACGGAGATCGCTTCTCTTCCTTGGCGGAAGCGTTTGGCTTTTATAGTAATCCTGCCTTTGATGCGCAAGCAAAATGAGTCTCCAAACACTTGAAATACCCTAAATACCCTCAGTCTTTCCCAGAAAGGCGTTGTGTTTTACACGCCAGAAGGCCCAGAACCTTAAGAAAGAGGGGTATTTTAGGATTAAAACAAGAAATAAATGAAGTCAATCATTAATTAATATAATTTCGTTCACATTTCACCATGTTGATTAGATATTATGCCGATTTATTAGATGCTGAAATTCTATTTTCCTTCTTAACTTCTACTGCTTTTAGTTGTTATTTTATTTTAAGAATTCTATAAAAAATTAATAAGAAATTAAAATAAAGACATCCACCGAAGGAAGGATATGTTTTTTTTTAAAAAAAACAAATAAATAAATGTCATTACGGTGGTAGCAAATGACGATTTACTCAGTCTGTCCGTCAGCCCATCCATGTTAAAACGGAAAATAAATGTCATTATGAAACATAAAAACTTTTAGTGTTGTCGTGTAGAAATTAAATAAATACTGAGTATATCTTAACTTTTAATATTAAATAAATTATATTTAAATTAGAACATTTGACTCAGAAATAGTATAAAAAAATGACGAGCTAACATCTAATTTGAGGTGGCTCATTTAACCCAATAGAAATTTTTTATTGATAGTTAGATAAATTAGGGAGTGCTTACGGTGAACAGTCCAGAAGTTCAGTATTTTATGATTCTACATTTTATTTAGAGGGTAAATATATCATAACTAAGGATTAAATCGTGGATATCTGAGTAATAACTTAATACCCTTCTGTTGGTCCCATGCAGTCTAGTAAGAGAGAGTGAATTATCTAAAATTATAAAAATACCCTTCTAAAAAACTTTTAATTCAAGTTAGACAAACACTTAATTAAATTAAAATCAAATTAAAAGAAAGTATCAGATAACCTGATTTACTTAATTTGAAATTAGAAGATTGTTACTCTAAGACAATAAAGACTCACTATTATCTCTTTCTACGAGCAAATCCTCGAAGATAGAGAAGACTTGTACATGCATTGAAGACAAAAAATAAAGTACAGAGTATGGAAATGAAAATACATAAACTGTTGTCGAGTTTTGTTCTAAATGAAGAAGACCGGGGTTCTATTTATAGTCCACTAGTCGAAAACAACCGTTTGTTGACGTGGTGACTTCGGGCACCTGGACCTGGTCCAGGCGCCCCAGAGGTGCATCTCATCTGTTCGCAACGGCTATGCAACGGTCTGAGGATAAAACTTTATCCTAGCCCGGACACCTGGAGTGTTGTTGGCGTGGACATATGATATCATCCACAACAATGACTCGCCGAGGCGCCCCTGCGGTGCCAGGGGGTTCAGCGCCTGGACCCACTCCGAGCGCCCGTAGTCCAAGCACCTGGACTTGGTCTATGCGCCTAGACAAGGTCAACTCATCGTTGACTTTGCCCGACTTTAGCATCGGTTGCTTGGGCGATTCTCCAACCATCCAAAGTTGAGCTCACCGAATTCAACTCCGACTTTGTTCTAGAGCAGTCTTCCGCTCAGGCTTCTCATTCCTCAGAAGCACCGCACATGTCTTTCTCGCTCCACCAGTGTACTCTTCCATAGCTTCTCATCCTTCGGATGTACTGAGCCGGTCGACTTGAACTTCTTGTGTTCCTAAGTTTCTGCACACTTAGGCACAAAGCTAAAAAAATACAACAAGACCTAACTTGACTTAGTTGACCAAATTAAAACCAACACAGGATACTTATAATCTTCCTTTTTTTTATGTGCATCAACTAAAGTTAAATTAAGGTTAATCAAAACATAAAATAAACAATTATTACAATAATTCAATAATTTAGTAATTATTATAAGTAGGATATTTATTTTAAGTAAAAAAAAATATTGCAAAGTATTATCTATGTTAACCCCTTAAATTACTCTATTTTTTTTATCACATCAAAAAATTAGGGGTTAAAAAAATTGAAAAAAATTTTAAGTTTGAAATGATTTTTAAAAAATTATTTTGTGAGTATACAAATTTCAAAAGTTAAACCATCAGTGTTGGCAAAAATAATTTAAAAATAATTTTTAATTTCTGAAAAATATTTTAAAAAAATTGATGGTCAAATAGAAAGGTCAAAATAAAAAAAATTAAGGATAAAATCTTATATCAAAAAAATTATAGTAATTTTTATGAATATAGAAATTTAATATTTATCCAGAAAGCAATTAAAATTTTTAAAGATAATGTCTAGATAATTTTTAATTATAATAACATTATTTTTGATGAATAGTTCAAAATATATAGACAAAAAATATTTTTAAAAAAAATTGTAACAAAAAAAAATATATTTTATCATGATTTTTTTATAAAAATAACTCACCAAACCTTTTTTAAATATTAAAATATAATTTTCATTAAGAAATTTATAAAAAAATATTTAATTGTCTCAAATTTTTTCAACTTATAAGTAATAAATTACTTTTTCATGTAAAAATTAAAATTTAATTAATTTTAAACATAAAGGATACGAGACAATTTATTTAAAAAATTAGATAATTTTAAGCATGCAAAGAAAAAAAAATTAAAGTAAATTAAAATTAAAATATGCATAAATATTTAATCTAAATATAATTTAGGAACTCAATATAAATTCTTACCTACTGGATTAATCAAGAATTTTTTTATTACATTTCTAATTTAATCTTGTGATATTTAAAATATCAATTTAACCCTGGATACTTCTTAGAATTTTGAATTGGATGTGCATAAATGATTAGTTTTTCTATTTGATCCTTTAAGTTTTCATTTTTAATTTTTATGTTGTCAAAATCTTTTCATCGATAAAATTTTGCTAAAGTTACTCTTAATTCTAAATTTTCCTTTTTTAATTTTTTATTTTAAGTTTACATAGAGCCTTAGACATAGATTTTATACCTGAATACAATTAATCAGGAGATAGAAGACATACTTTACAATTATCCGATCTGAAGCTCAATTCATCGTTGCTATCTTCTGATGTGGCTTCCCCTTCATCGATGTTTGCTTCTGAGTTACCTGATTCTTCTTGACTCACTATCAGTGCTAGTCCAACATAAATTTCTATCTTGGATTCTGAGGAGCTTTTATCCCAGGTAGCTTTAAGATTCTTGTGCTTAGTTCGCTTTGACCATTTGTCTTTCTTCTTCTTGAGCTCTGGACTGTCATCATTGATATGTCATTCTTTTTTATAATTGTTGCATCGAACCTTTCATTTGCTCCTTGGATTTTTCTTAGTCTACATCTCTTTAAATTTGTTAGATTTATTTTTTTAAAAAACTTTCTTACCATATATGCTTGTTAATTTCATCAAGGGATGAGTCTGGCTTGGGTTTGTCTTTCTTATTAGCTCTCAGTACCAAGTTATGGATTATCACTGCTTCTTTTGTCATTCCTGCCCATTTAGATTCATGTAATTCGAAAGTTAAACAAAAATCTTCTAAGGTACTTACCTCCAAGTCTTTAGAGATAATAAACATCTACTAAGGTTGACCACTCCATTATTCTTAGGAAGGCGTTGAGTGCGTACTAGATTATGCCCCAATTTGTTACCTTTTCTTTGATGTTGTTGAGTTGGATGATTAGTGTTGGGGTTGCAAGGTTGCAAACATAGTCCCACATTAAAAATACATAGGAAAGATCATGTGTTTATAAGAAAAAGGATATCTTCATTAGAATGAGACAATTTGGGTAGAGTCCAAGAGTAAAACAATGAAGGTTAACCGCCGGAAGAAGCATGCGCCAGAGTCATGATCCAAGATTAAACCATGTGGACCTGATGTTTGAGGGGAGACCCTGAGTAGGTCAAGAGTGACCCGATGCTCAAGGGGAGATTTTGAGTAGGTCAAGAGTGACTTGATACTTGAGAGGGACCATGTGGTCCTTTGTTTGGGGGGAGGGATTATTGGGGTTGCAAACATAGTCTCACATTGAAACACATGGGAAAAATCATAAGTTTATAACAAAATACCCAAAGTGGATAATATTATACATTTGTGGAGATATCTAAATTCTTTTCGATCCTTCAATTAGTTTCTTGATCTTCACTTGGAGTTGTGCCACCTTCTTTCCTTGTTCATCGGAAGGTTTGTTAGTTGATTTCTAAGGATGCCCCTTCTCGGTAGCTTTGCTTCTTAGGTACCTTCATGTAACTCCAGGAATTTCTCCTAAAGTTCTTTGGCTGAGGTATAGCTTCTGATGAAGTTGACCTCTTAAGGTGGAAGAACATTAAGCAGATGAAATTATGTCCTTTCGTTTGCCATAGAGTCACTCTATTCTTTCTTATTCCAGAGTTGTTCTTCCTTCACTTCTCTATGTTGATCTCTGAGTTTTACAAAACCATATTTAATAGTTAATAGTATTGCAAAATTTGTTTTTAAAAATACCTCCATCTTTTTCTTCTAAATCACAAAGTCTCCATTGAATTTCAGTGGATAGATGTTATCTTCGACCATTTCTTGTGCTTTAGATGGTAGTTAATCCTTTTGAAGTAATCTTACTTTGATACCAATTATTAGTCCCATGTGGGCGGCAAGAGAGAGTGAATTGCCTAAAATTATAAAAATATTCGTCTCAAAAAATTTCGACTTAAGTTAGACAAGCACTTAATTAAATTAGAATGAAATAAAAAGAAAATGTACTAGACGATCGGGTTTACTTGGTTTGTAATCATAAGATTCTACTCCAAAACAATAAAAGCTCATTTCTATCTCCTTCTATGAGCGAATCCACGGAGGCAGAGAAGCCTCATACACACATTGAAGAACAAAAAAAAAAAAAAAGTATAGAGTGTGTAACTGAAAGTACAGAAAGTGTTGTTGAGTCATATTTTGAATGAAGGAGACCGAAATTATATTTATAGCTCACTGGTCGAAAATAACCATTTTTGACATGGTGACTCCAGGCGCCCCCAGTCATGCATCTCATCTGCTCACAATGGCTATGCAACGGTCTGAGGATAAAAGTTGATCCTCACACGGGCGCCTGGACTCGGTCCGAACGCATAGAGTGTTACTGACGTGGATATACGACATCATCTATAGCAACAGATCGCTGAGGCACCCCTGTAGTGTAAGTACCCGTGGTAGTTTTGATATAATTAACCAAGTCAAGTTAGGTCCTATTGTAGTTTGATGTCTTGTGTCTGAGTGTGCAGGAACTTAGGAGCAGCTAGCTAAAAGACGGCACAGGAGAGAGTCGATGGGCTCGGTGCATTTGAGGGAAGAGGAGCTACGGAAGAGTACGCAGGCGGACGAGAAGGAGGCGAACGACATTTTCGAGGGACGAGAAGTCGGAGTGGAAGGTTGTTCAAGAAGGTCAGAAAATGGGGTTGGGCGAGTCCTATTCTGGATGGTCAAAATCACCTAAGCGAGCGGAGTTGGAGCAAAAGACCTAGACAAAAAAAGTCAACTTTAGGTTGACTGGAGTCAAGGCACCCATGTTGGGTTCAGGCCGCGAAAACCGCTTTTTCGCGTCACAGAAACCCCGAAAGCCCTAGCCACCGGATCCGTGCAAAGAAAAATTTCGAAAACAAAATACTTTCGAGTACGAGTTTACTATCTTAGATCTACACTAAAAGAAGATCTATACCTTCGATACGTGCCCTTTTTCGTAATCCCGCAAGTCCAAGGTACCGGATCTCGAAGTTGTCAATGTAGACAACTCTCTAGTGACATCCACACGAACAAGAAGTGTCTCTCACACTCAAGGATGGAGAAGAGAACCCCAAGTGTGCTAGCACTTTCTAGAGCTCTCGGATAGGATCTAAATGGAGAGAAAAGAGAGGAAGAAGAAAGAAACTCATACACTCAAGAAGTAGTCTCCTCCTTTGTGACCTTCACCCTTTCCTTTCTTCTCTTGGAATACAACTCAACCACTTCTTCTCACCATGAAACTCACGGCAAAAACCAGCCAAGGAAGAGAAAGACACACAAGAGGAAGAAGAAGCATTCATCACACATGAATGCACAAAACCAAAACCCCCATCTCCTTTAGTGTGGCCGGCCACACAATGAAACCCCCCCATTTAATGTGGCCGGCCACATTAAATTGATTGGGAGGTGTAACCTCCATGAGGTGGCACATCTCATGAGGTGGATATTATGTGGCAACTTAAGTCATGCCATGTAGGATGAGTCAACCTACATGATGTGGCAATGCATCAAGTCAAACTTGATGTTTCAACTTCCATTTGGTCAAGTCAAAATTGACCAATTCTCTTCCTTGTTGAGTTAAATCCAA
>JBBMJZ010413095.1:2632993-2644820 GCA_037833815.1 Zingiber zerumbet
TTGGACGTGCTACGTCACACCAGGGCGCCCGGAAGGGATCCAGGCGCCCGGAGCAACCTATAAAAGAAGCCCCAGGGGTGGAGCTTCTTCATCAATTCAGAATTCTCAGATTGCTTGCTCTGCTGCTCTGCGCTCCAGCGACGCCAACAAAGCTCCGACAACGCACCCTTGCTCTTATAGTTTTCTTCCTGTCGGTATAAGCTTTGTTTTAGTTTGCATTAGCATTTCCTGTATTTTCCTTGTAATTATTAATTTCGAACTGCTAGTGAATTGTCCAACAAAAGTACTCACGGAGTACGGGCCTTCGAGTAGGAGTCGTCATAGGCTTCGAACGAAGTAAAATCATTGTGTTCACTTTACTTTTCCACTGCGTTTACACTCGTATTTTTCGAATCGATATTCACCCCCCTCTATCGAATCTCACGGTCCTACATTTAGGAATAAGTTAAATGAAAAAGGGGAAATTATCAGGAATAAAGCTAGACTAGTGGCTAAAGAGTTTAGTTAAGTAGAGGGACTTGACTATGATGAAACCTATGTCCCAGTAGCCAAACTTGAGTTCATTAGAATATTATTAAGCTATGTAGCCCATAAAGGGTTTAAGCTCTACCAAATGGACGTCAAATCAACCTTCTTAAATAGACTAATAAAGGAATAAGTATATGTAGGTCAACCACCTAAATTTAAAAATGTAGAATACCCTGATTATGTTTTCAAATTAAAAAAGGCACTATATGGTCTAAAACAAGCACTTAGGGCTTGGTATGAGCGATTATCCATCCATCTAATTTCAAAAGAATTCAAACAAGGTCTAATTGATCCAACCTTATTTGTAAAATTCTTTAAATCTAATATTTTTATCTGTCAAGTTTACATCAATGACATAATCTTTGGATCTACAAACTCAGACTTTCTACAAGAGTTGATTGACCTAATGGAATAAGAATTTGAAATGAGCCTAGTAGGTACGTTAACCTTCTTTTTAGGCTTACAAATTAAATAAATTAATGAAGGTAATTACATCTATCAAGAAAAATATACAAAATAATTACTTAAAAAATTTGGAATGGATAATGCTAAAGAAATAAACACCAATGGCAGTAAATGAAAATATAGATAGTGATCCTAATGGAACACCAGTAGACTTAAAGTATTATAGAAGTATCATAGGTAGTCTGCTATACCTAACTGTAAGCTGACCTAACATATTATTTATAGTTAGTATATATGCTAAATATTAGACATGTGCTAAGGAGTCCCATCTCAAACTTGTTAAATGAATTTTCATATATCTAAAAGGTACAAAAAATATATGAATGTGGAACCCTAGGACAACTAATTTTGACCTTTTAGGATATTCTGACTCATACTATGCTGACTCTAAATTAGATAGAAAAAGTATAAGTGGTTGATGTCAATTACTTGGACCATCAGTTGTCAGTTGGTTTAGTAGAAAGCAACATTGTATTGCTTTATATATAACTGAGGCAGAATATATAGCTATGGGTGAGTATGTAGCATAATTATTATGAATGATGCACACGTTACAAGACTTTAACTTAAATTATAAACATACAAAAATCTTTATTGATAACATAAGTTTAATAAACTTAACCAAAAATCTAGTGCATCATTCAAGAACCAAACATATAGAAGTTAAACATCATTTTGTACGAGATCATGTAGCTAAAGGCGATATTGAACTCAACAATGTTGAGTCAAAATCGAATTTGGCCGATATATTTACTAAACTATTATCAGAACTCGAATTTAGCGACCTATGATGAAAATTAGGAATGTGTACGATAGACTAGGACTGCTAATTTTCAAATAATTTACAAATTCTAGGGATTTTTTTATTTTCTAAAAATTTTCATTTCCTTAGTATATTTCAAAATTAATTTTAGCATTCGTCTAGATCAAATCCATAGAAAGCATGTGCCTATAGATCTAGGAATTGAGCATCTTACAAATACAATAGGTCTACCTTGATTGTGTATTCACAAACAAAGAACGACATGAGATGCACAGGCCTATTGCCTAGACTTCAGATGCTTATATCAATGCATCAAAGTAAGTTTGGGTGAAAAATACCAAAATTACAGTGATCAAGTTAAGTAATCCATTTTAGTCAAATGCTAAATGAATACATTTACTTAACTTGACTAACCAAGTGAATATTACTATCTTCTAATAGTTAGTTAGTAACTAACGATTACAAATTTAAGACTGAATTTTTAGATGAATATTTTCAAATATATCATGTTCAGGGGAAGGATAATTGAAAATAATTTTTAAAATAATTCTTTTCCTCTCCTAATACTTGTTGCAAAAATCACTTTCAAAATTCTTTTTACAAAATACTTTCAAAATTAGTGTTAGGATACTTGCTTTGCAAAAATTCTTATACTTTTTCAAACTATTTATTTTGAAAAATGTAAGTGTTTTGAAAATCATATTAGCATATGTTGAAAAATATTTTGAAAGGATATTTTTACACTTTGGAAATTTTTTGAAAAGTTTTATTTAAAGGGTATCTTTTCACTTTAAAAAACATCTTTGAAAAACCTCTTAAATATTTTTTTGAAACTATTTTGTAAAGTAAATATTTCTAAAATTATTTTGCTCGGAGAAATCTTTGAAACTACTTTCACAAATATTTTGAAACAATAATTAAACAAAATGATTTCAATATTTTTGAAATCTATGTTGACATCTAGTTTACAAAATTTAGTAATTTCAAAATTTTACTAACTTGTCCCTCCAATAGATTTGCAAGTTTTTTTACTTTGCACTAATTATTACTTGCTTGTCTATTTACAATTTGCTATACCTATCTACATTATTTTTTTAATAAATGTTAAAGGAGGAGGGTAAGGGTTAGGTAAGAAAAAGATAAACTAAATCTTCAACTTAAAAACCATAGCTCTAAAATGATCAAGAGAATAATAGATCTTTCTTAAGTGTTTTTTCTCTTGAATTAGTTATTATTACTATTTTTTATATATCTTTTTTTAACTCTAACTCAGGTTGTCATTGCATCAAAAATAGGGAAATTATTAGTGCAATTTGCACTAATGGTCTATCTCAGATTTTGATGAATGACAAGTGAGTTAAGTTAGATATTGTTATGATTTAATACATTTACCGAGTGTGCAGGGTTGACTAACTTGATAGGAAGTCCAATCTCGATGTTCGATTCCTGATTGGCAATCTAGATGTTCGATTCTCGTTTGGAAGAAAGTCCAGTCGGGATGTTCGATTCCCTATTGGCAGTCAAGATGTTCGATTTTCGATTGGAAGGAAGTCCAATCGGAATGTTCGATTCTCAATTGGCAGTCGGGATGTTCGATTCCCAATTGGTTGAAATCTGGATGTGTGATTCTAGAAGGAAGGCTGGGATATTCAGTTACCGAAGTTCGGATGTGTGATTTCGGAAGGAAGATTGGGATGTTCGATTTCTGATGGGTTCACTCGACACTGGATAAGTAAAGGTAAGTCATTAAAGGAGAGTGACTAAGTAAGGGTGCGTCGATTGAGGGGATAGTAGGCGTCGATCTAATTTAGGTCCATTTCATAAACCTAGATTGAGACCCGGACTAGATCCTGGTCTGAAGGACAGGGTCTAAGTCATAAATTAATCATATTATTGTTATGCTAATTTTGTTTTACAGGTTAGATTATTGTTGTGTTGGATTAACCTAACTAGCAAGGTAAAAGAAGCAAAAAGGCCTCAGGTGAATAGTACCCGAGGCGCCTTCAAGCATTGGAAGGTGTCTTTATACTGTTAACCGAAGGCACTTTCAATGGTATGGAAGGCGTCTTCCAAAGGATAAAGACTTCGTTGCAAATAAGGAGCAACGAGTTCGAGATCAAACTTTATAGATTGGAGGCGTCTTCCACACCCTTTTATTAAGAATGTCTCAACCAAGCTTCAAGCACCAACTTCCATATGAGCTTCTATGCATCCGAATATCTCTGGCGTAATGGTCAGGGGTCGATTCTCAAGAACTGATAACCTAAGGTTTACCCCACCATGCGCCTATAGTCTGTGTACTTGCATGAACCTCCCTCCATATCCGTGGGGTCGGCACTAGGGGCTGCTAAGGTAGCGGATCTACCTTTCTATGGGTCCGAATAGCTTTCCGACTGTTCCGACTTTCTGTTGTTGCCCTACTGCGACTTTGCTACACCTTACTACTTCTGAGAAATTGCCCAAATACTAAGTTTAAGCCGACCAACTACAAATAATGTTTAGTAACAAACTTAATTACTGTACGTAATTTCTGTAAACAGAAAATGTAGTTTGTTATACTCTTCCTATTCTTGTGTACTCGATCCCCTCTTTCAGCGGTTCTAGAAGAGGCTTTTAGTGAATTACCCATCGATATGTCCGTGGGACCTGAGTATTGGAGTAAGAGTTGTCGAAGACTCCTAACCAAGTAAAATCGCTTGTGTTCGTGTTATCTATTCAATCTTAACCTACTTGATCGCTTCTCACATATTATCTAAATATCAAAACTCAAACCTAAATCCACTCAAGCTTAGTCAATTAGTGAACCTTGATCTGAGGATGATTGCACCAACAATCTCCTAACAATTATGGTCGAACCAAGTTTAAGGTTTAAACAAGTTTGATCGATTTAAAATGAATTAAGATATTTTTGAGGAAACTATCTCTTTTATTTATTTATTTTTTGTCCCTGCATACGCTATAGCTCCCTCATTGCCACTGTCGCGCCTTTGCCCATCCCTCTCTTTTATTTTTTTCTTAATTTTTTCCTCTCTTCTTCTCAAGCATAAGAGCTCTATTTTCTTCTCATTTCTTTTCTCTAGCAAGCAATAAATGAAGCATTAGCTATTGTCCTCTTCCAACAACAAGTGCAACCCTCAGTCCTCACCTATTCTTTCTCTTCTCTTTCTTTTAGTATTTTCTAGGGTTTTATTGGCACGGCAAGCATAACCTTATTTTGCCTTGCCTCACTTTTTTGTGTTGTTGCCGAGCTCACCGAAGCTAGTCGAGGTTCTAACAAAGAAGGAAAAAAGCTCTACTCTTTAGCTTCTTCCTCTCTATCTTCTCTTATTTATTTTTTTTTTCCAAAAGCAACAGTGTTCTTTTATTTTTCCAGCAAGTAGGCTTTTACAAACAACTCTTTTTTCCCTTTGTCCAACCACAACAATAAAAGGAGTAAGTTATTCTTTTCTTCTTTCATGTTTCATTAATTGAAGGAGAGTTATAAAATATAAACTTTATTTTATTAGGTTACTAATTATGATGATTATTTAAATCAGAATGGAGGTCTCATATATAGGAGTGTCAAATATTATGAGAAAGTAAGATCACAAATAATTCTTCAACTTTAAGTCATAGATAAACTTCGAGGATCAACCAAGAGTTAAGGTAGAAATTTTCAAAATTAAGTTCGTTTTTGGTTCTTTAAATTTGAAATTTAGATTTTTAGATTATGAAAATTGACTTATACTAATGCTTGATTTTAAAAAAAAAAATTGCTCCCTCTAGTTGAAATCCTGGCTACACCATTGATTACATGTTAGCTTTTTAGAAATTTAAATTCCTTAGGTTCATTAACGTGTTTCGATCAAAATCAATTGATGGACCTAAAGAGTTTCAATTGAATTCATTTCAGTTCCTGTGGATTTCTATAGCACTCCAGAATCCAAATATGTCATTCTTTACTGTTTTAAAAAAACTTACTAATGATATTGATATTTAACTTGTAGTGTTGGTTTTTTTAAAAAAAATCAACACCATAATAGTACGGGCATTCAAAATTAGCATCATAAAAGAATAAAAAAATAGAAGAGAGGAAATTATAGTAAAACTTGATTATGCTCATTCAGGTCCCCATCACATCTCATCTCTAGATTATGTAAAGGGAGGTAAATTACGGGGTCAACTTATATCCGACCGCCAAATATTTAGGAGTGAAAAATATAAGAGAGAAAAAATATGGTACCATCACGTTAGCGGCCCCTCATGACTATTAAAAGTGAATTCAACAGAAACTCAAATTGGTAAGTGCATGAGAGTCCGTAGAGATGATAAAATCTGTCGAGTTTTGACCTATTATTATAGTCATTGTCTCATGCAGTTATTAACTGAATTTGCACTATAAGTGAGAGAGAAAAAAAATGTTATATACAACAGGAAAAGGAAAATGTGTTGCTAAGGATAAAATGAAAATTAGATACGCTTTTGGAAAGAATGGAATCTTGGTGTGCATTCTATGAATTCGAAAAACCTCAGGTAGCCCTTGGTAAATTGCCGTAAAATCAATAAATAAATTTATTCATAAATCTCAGCAACAGTTTGAGGAGCATTCGGAACACGCTCACGAACGTCCGGTCCAACCCTGCCCGGCGAGCTCTCCCTCTCGATCCCATCTGCCACCGAGCTGCCTCAAACGCGACGAGCATCTCCTCCTCGTGGCCATTGCAAGGAGCCGAGCGACATCAAGGCCAACGATCGGTGTCCTATCCTTGCCGTCGCCGAGCTTCCTGTCGCGGTCGGGACTCCCCCGAGCAGCAGCAGTTTGGTTTGAGAAAGGCCTGTCGGTCTTCTTTCTGCTTCCTGGTGTGGCTTAATTTTGCATAATTGACATCTCCATTATTGTTTATTCAGGCAGTTCAATGAGATTACCCAGCTCTGCATCTTATTCTTGGATCGTTTCTGGAATCAAATCTGCCTTAGTTCAAAATTCTCTATTTGGGGGAAAATGCTTCCATGCTCATGTGATCAAGAGCGGATATTTGCATGATATTTATCTTTGCAACCATCTGCTCAACTTTTACGCAAAATCTTACAGCGTCAGTGATGCCAATGCATTGTTCGATGAAATTGATGAACCAAACTTGGTTTCCTATTCCACACTCATTTCTGCAAATTCTAAGCTGGGAAATCCTTCATTTGGCTTGCATCTATTGTCTGAGTTACACAGGTCGCAAATTGAGCTGAATCCTTTCATATTCTCAGCCTCAGTCGTGGCATGCTCGAAGCTAAAAGATTTGGGCCTAGGCCAGCAAATTCATGCACAAGCTGTTGTCTCTGGACGGACAACTGACTCATTTGTCAATACTGCACTTGTTGATATGTACTCAAAACTTGGTGATCTGGCCGGTGCTACAACTCTTTTTTACCAATGCCCAAGTGACGACCCTGTTATGTTCAATGCTATGCTTAGTGGATATGTTAGTCATGGTGAGTGTGAGCAAGCTATATGGGTCTTTAAGCAAACAAGAAAGAGATTTAATATTAAGGCATCAGAATTTTGTTTTGCGAGCATTACTAAAGCCTGCTCGGACTTAGAGAGAGGGATCGGAGAGCAACTTCATGGTCTTATTCTAAAGATGGGATTTGATTCTAACTGTTTTGTTGGAACTTCTCTTGTCGATATGTATAGCAGATTTGGAGATACAGAGAGCATGGAAATGGTTTTACGGGGTACCGAGTCATGTGATATTGCATTGTACAATGCCACAATCGGAGGATTTTCAAGAAATGGACTTGACAAGATAGCATTGGATTATTTCATTGACATGATGTTGGAAGGTTTTTTACCAAACGATTGCACTTTATCTAGCGTACTCAAAGCTTGTGGTAGTTTGAAGTGTTTGGATTCGGGAAGGGTGATTCATGGGATTGTGGAGAAGTCCAGATTTCGACAAGATGTGGTGGTAAATACTGCTTTGATTGATATGTATGCTAAATGTGGTTCTATAAAGGAAAGTTGCACAGTGTTTGGCTACATGCATGAGCGAAATACTGTGTCTTACAACTCTTTGATATTTGGACATGGGCTAAATGGAAACTATAGAGAGGCCATATCCGTCTTCAATGACATGAATAATAATAATATCAATTTTGATCTTGCTACCTTTGTTGCTTTGTTATCTTCATGTTGTGGACATGAATGGATCACATATGTCCATGCAATTAAACATGGTTTTGCATCAGAGCTGATGGTTAATGATGCACTGTTACATAGTCTTTGTAAAAATGGCACTGTTGATGAAGCTCTAGAATTTTTCAACAAGATGGAATATCAAAATGTTATTTCATGGACTATTATGATATCAGGGCTTACAATGTCGGGTCAATATTTGGATGCAATACATTTTTTCAAAACAATGGCATCTTCAGGTATATCGCCTAATAGCTTCACTTTCTCTAGTGTTTTGAAGGCTTGTGGCCATTTATCTTGTCCAAAAGGAGGGGGATGCTTTCACGCACAATGCATAAAGCATGGGACCATGGATCACTACACCAACAGTTCGCTTGTGGACATGTATGCTAAGTGTGGATCCCTGAAAGAGAGTAGGAGATTTTTTGATCAACATAGAGATAAGGACATAGTCCTCTGGAACACAATGGTCGCTGGATATGCACAACATGGTTATGGTCTTGAGGCTCTAGAGCTTTATACTTTAATGGAGAAAAATAACATACATCCGAACCATGTAACTTTTGTTTCTTTTTTGTCAGCATGTAGCCATTGCGGGCTGGTAGACGAAGGGATTCAGATATTTGATCTAATGGTTTCTAAGCATGGAATGATGCCAAGCATGGAGCATTATGCATGCATGGTTGATTTATTTGGTAGGTCTGGAAAGTTGGATAGAGCAAAACGTCTAATTCTTGACATGCCTTTTGAAGCTGATGTATCAATTTGGGCAACTTTCTTATCTGCCTGCAAGCTTCATGGCAATCTAGAGCTTGCGGAGTCAGCTACAGATAAAGTAATGAAAATGCAAGGCGAACTTATTCCTACGGCCGTTCTCATATCCAATTTGTATAGTGAACTAGGAAGACCTCATGATGCTGAATACATGAGGAAGTTAGCAGGACCAAGAATGAGAAAAGAGCCTGGGCTAAGTTGGATTACCTAGAAGTAAAGAACCTTTGCAATGTTAGTAGCTAATTCCTTAGCGCCGAAAGCACTTTTAACAACTCGCTGGTAGCTCAGGTCTGGAACCACAGTGATGCCATGTGCACACACCTTTTGGCCTCCTTGAAGAAAACATACATGGATGTATCAATCACTTGTGTAATCCCAAGGGAATTAAGCTTAGTTCAAATGTCATTGGACAGGTGTGATATAGTCATATTAGTCATTCGTTTGCTACTATTGATTCCTTTTATGGGAACATTTTTTTATTTGACATCGG
Organism: Zingiber zerumbet; assembly: GCA_037833815.1. Taxonomy (NCBI): domain Eukaryota; kingdom Viridiplantae; phylum Streptophyta; class Magnoliopsida; order Zingiberales; family Zingiberaceae; genus Zingiber; species Zingiber zerumbet. The sequence goes on from JBBMJZ010413095.1 coordinate 2,642,180, forward strand.
TTTTTCCTGTAGTCAAACTTCCTCATGCCTATCTTCATACTATGTGCGTGTTCAGTACATTGGCAGCTGCAACTTAGATGGAAAATCTGGTAGGTTATTGCGCTTCACATATTAAATTATGTCTGATATTCAATAGGCTATTGCACTTCTTAAAGTAAATTCTCTTGACAGACCCCCCTTTACGAATGTGAATATTTCCATCCAAGGATTTTCAGACTTTGTGCAGTTGTCTTGTAGGTTTTTCTTTTATCAAGTATCAAACATTGTTTTTATTTAATTTCTGCTGACAATAATTGACTGAGGATTTTTCTTTGACCAGGATAGCTGTGCAGTGCAAAACAGAAGTCTACATATTTCCTCAAACTGATTTGAAAGTCAGCTAAGCTCATTTCAGGGAGCTAACATGTCGATCGGAATTCAACTATGCATGTGCAAACCACATGAGTAAGTTGAATGAAGTCAAATGTGTCAATGTAAACCTCGCTTGTTTCTTATTTAAGTTGGAATCCATTTTGAATTTAGTACAGATTTCTCAATTTTCCAGGATTCAAAATTGTTTCTTTGTCTCGAACTAGGGGATTCCACCTTCACCTTGTTGATTTGCTGATTAGATAATGCAACAGAGCCGACGACAAGAACCATATTTTATAATTTATTACTACTTGTAGCTATCATTCAAGCCCAAGTCAGACTACTATCCTTTAACCATTGCGAAGCCATCCAATGCACGAAGCTTAAGCAGTGAAAATGAAATGACTTGAATATTTATTTGACTCTTTTTCTCCTTTATTCAACAGAAATTTTGAAACGGTTGGAGCTGTTGCATTCTTCAGGGTTCCTTTATCGGTTTCTCATCACAAGCGAAAACATAGATGATGGAAACAGAGAAAACCAAGTGTTCTGGACGTGCGACAATTGCATTAGTAGGAGAGGCTGCTCAGGATGTAGCCCTTTGCTTTTGAAGAAATTCTTTGGCTCGCTCTTTTGTCCTTCAAAAGCTCCTTTCATTACTCCATTTCATTTTATTGCTGATTCTCATTGCTGGGCGTTTAAGCGCGGTTAGTTCATTTTACTAGTTGAAGTGCAATGTTTACGCACAGAACATGAATGTGTTTGCTTGTGTTCCTACGACTAGTTGAGCACAATGTTTACGTACAAAACATGAATCTCTATCTAATCAAATTTTCTTTTCCTATGGAACAGAAGTTTATCTTCCGCTCTCAAAGATATCATCCCAGCAAAACCCATGAACTACTTGTATTGCCTACCAAATCATGAAGAGCAACGCATTAAACGTTCTTTTTTTTCTTAGTTCAGCCCATTATGGGCTATATACGGGGCACTAGGAATGTGGCCTAGTAGTTTTATTACAGCCCATGGCATTAGCCCAGGAATGGCAAATCAGTAACCCAAAGAAGGCTACTACGGAAATGAATCAAACCTTTCAAACGGGTGGTTTAATATATATAAATTTAATTAAATAAATAAATTTAAACATATATGTATTCGCTCGTTGATATTCATGGTAAATTATTTATGAATAATATTCATAAACAAAATTTGTGAATCATATTTATCAATAAAATTTTCATGATAAATAAATAAATTATTTTTTTTAAATGAACAAATAATTTTATATTATCAAACTTAATAACCAATCAAATAAATTTAAAATTATAAAAAAAATTAAATAATCAAATAAGTTTTAACTGCTTGATAATATCTAAATGAATCAAGCTCAAGTTAAATTTAAACAAAACTCAAGTTAAACTTGAACCAAGCTCAAGTTGATAAAAAAAAAAATAAAGTTAAACAACTATTTCAACAATTTAATTCATTATGTTTGACTCAGTGTAACTCAGTTACTAAAACTTAACTTGACTTAGTTCATTAACTATAATTGGTCATCTAAAGCCCAACAACACCCACTAAGCACTAATTATAGTAAAAATTGATTATACTATCTCGTCCTCAAATTATATGAAGGAAGATAAATCACGGATCAACTTATAGCCGACCACCAAAACTAAGCATTAATCGTATAACTAATACCCACAGTCATAGGCTTAGGAATTCATTAGTCTATTGAAATTGTTTACAAGCTTTACCGGTCTCATTAGGCCGTGATTCGCTTACTATCAAAAATGAACTCAACCCATCATCCTGATCCGAGTAGACTCAGAAAAAATCGATTGAGGTTGGGAGTTTTTGAGTTTGGGTCAGATTTAGATCGGAGTTTTTTAGGTTGATTTAGGTTCAGGTCAGGTTAGATTCGAATTGACCCGAAGTTAAGATTTTGAGAAATTTTAAAATTAAATTAAATTTTATTTTAAAAATTAAGATATTTTAGTACATAAATAGTAAATGTTTTGTATATTAATAATAAAATATTAAAATAAAAATAAAAAATTATAGAAAAATAATAAAAAATTTAAGTCAACCGAATTATTCCAGTTGGTCAGATTATTCAGTTCAGATTTTGTTTTAAAATTTTTTTTTTTTTTTTTTTTTTTGTTAATAACCGATTTCAAGCCAACCCGAATTCATTTAACACTCTTACCTTTGTTTTTACCCGATTTGAATCTTTCTATTAAATTTTTTTACGGGCCCAGCCTGATCAATTTCAGTATTTGTATATTTT